>REGM01000048.1:653831-726192 GCA_004194415.1 Aurelia aurita
TTATTGTAAAAAGTACCTCCAAAACATCAATCGGCCTTTATTGTAAAAAGTACCTCCAAAACATCAATCGGCCTTTATTGTAAAAAGTACCTCCAAAACATCAATCGGCCTTTATTGTAAAAAGTACCTCCAAAACATCAATCGGCCTTTATTGTAAAAAGTACCTCCAAAACATCAATCGGCCTTTATTGTAAAAAGTACCTCCAAAACATCAATCGGCCTTTATTGTAAAAAGTACCTCCAAAACATCAATCGGCCTTTATTGTAAAAAGTACCTCCAAAACATCAATCGGCCTTTATTGTAAAAAGTACCTCCAAAACATCAATCGGCCTTTATTGTAAAAAGTACCTCCAAAACATCAATCGGCCTTTATTGTAAAAAGTACCTCCAAAACATCAATCGGCCTTTATTGTAAAAAGTACCTCCAAAACATCAATCGGCCTTTATTGTAAAAAGTACCTCCAAAACATCAATCGGCCTTTATTGTAAAAAGTACCTCCAAAACATCAATCGGCCTTTATTGTAAAAAGTACCTCCAAAACATCAATCGGCCTTTATTGTAAAAAGTACCTCCAAAACATCAATCGGCCTTTATTGTAAAAAGTACCTCCAAAACATCAATCGGCCTTTATTGTAAAAAGTACCTCCAAAACATCAATCGGCCTTTATTGTAAAAAGTACCTCCAAAACATCAATTGGCCTTTATTGTAAAAAGTACCTCCAAAACATCAATCGGCCTTTATTGTAAAAAGTACCTCCAAAACATCAATCGGCCTTTATTGTAAAAAGTACCTCCAAAACATCAATTGGCCGTTATTGTAAAAAGTACCTCCAAAAAATTCAATCGGCTCAAGCTCACAGGTATAAATAGCGAGTCTGATTCCATAACTTTACTAATTTTCCTATAGTTATACTGTATGTTAATTATGGAGATGTAGCAAAGTCTTTACATTCGATGTCAAGTTTTCTATACTTACAAACCTTTACTCCTTGTTAAAAACCTATATCCTGATTTTGCAACACCCCGACATAAATAGAACCTAAACAAGCTGATTTGCAAATCCTAGGTTTTATTTTTACATCACTTGATTTTGTTACTCTAGCAGTTTTCAACTTTCATTGAATTTTTGTAATGACGTTGGTATTTTTTAGGAAACCAAAGCGAACAGACAGAACAATCACTGGTTTTAATGGTTTGGCCAAAAGATCAAACGCATCTGAAAGAACTTTGTTATTCAAAGATGCCTTCGTCGTTTTCATCTCGTCATGGAATGGATGGAAAGTTCTTGTTTGTTGACACAAGGTAAAGTCGAAATTAACTGTCATCCCCTGTTGTATCTTTACTTCGTAAAATGACGATTGATATTAGACCTTGGATTAAACTTTGCCCAATTCCATGTGGTCCTGTGGTTTACCTTGTTAATATCATATGAAATACCGGGTGTTTCAAAAAAAGTACCCTCTTTTGACAGGAAAAAGGAACAAAATGAGAAGATACCGGAACTTTCCGAGTGCACAACAAAAATTGTTAATCTTCAACTTGAATTCAAACACCTTGCATTTTAAAATCGTCCACCAAACACCAAAGATACGAGCTGGCAAGTCAAAATTTAGAGTGCACCTGGAACCGGAGGTTTTGAAAAAGGACCCAGCCATGATTTGAGATCACGGGCATTTTTCAAAGGAATTTTCAACTTTAAGCTGAATTCACACTTGATGCGACTTTCTTTGTGCGATGCGGCACGTGCAGCAACGTTGAATTAATCCAACTTTGTCTCATTGACGCACCTCATTGTTATCTAGAATGCGTCAAGAAGGACGCTTCTAGTGTGATTGGCTTTAACGTTTAGCTTTTACCTTTGTTTAGCTTTTAGTCTGAAAAAGCATGAAACAAAAAAAGTCCTAAAATTCCCATAAACGCCCTTAAGTCGCAAAATTTTCGTAACCGATTCATGTTCCTTTCGCTGAGCTCTTTTGAATGATACCTAGTTTGCATCATTTTGCAACAAAATGACAGTTCTATGGCCAAAAACAGTTTTGGACTATCTTTTTTTGGGAGTACTTTTGTTATATTCACATGTTATCAAGATTTTTCACAGGTCCATGTGTAGAACAGTTCGTTTTTAGCTGAATATGGACCTGGATAAATACTGAAAAAGAAAAATGAAATTCTCCGCTATCATCTTAACCAACACTTTCCTGTCCTCTCAAGCTAGCCTTAAAGGGAAGCGACAGAGGTATATTGGGTATATTTATTATAGAGGTATATTTACATATTATCAAGATTTTTCACAGGTCCATGTGTAGAACAGTTCGTTTTTAGATGAAATATGTAACCTGGATAAATACTGAAAAATGAAAAATGAAATTCTCCGCTATCATATTAACCAACACTTTCCTGTCCTGTCAAGCTAGCCTTAAAGGGAATCGACAGAGGTATAATGGGTGGCCGCTATAAATAGGCTACAGAAAATGCCTACACACCATTATTTCTTTAGCTACACAATGAAATGGCACATGCCAAGAGTATCAAATGCAATAGGCTATTTTTACCGCCTGGCCCAGGCCTGCTTTAACTATGTTGATTCCCTTTAAAATCTACGTGTAAAGCTGAGGCAGCCAGCTTGTTTGCTCGCCAGTCAAAGCTCAGCCGTGGGCAGTTATACTCAAAAGAATATTTCTCTGGTCTGTAGACCTTCAAAGGTCAAGGTTTTCATGAAAATTCTACAATTTTTCTCTGTTGTTTTAGAATTTACGATAGTTGTGATTTTTTTAACTTTAATTTAATTCTTTTCCATAAATATTAAGCGCCGCATTTTGAAAACATTGCCTGCAAGACTGCCCGCAAACTTTATCCTAGCGCCAGTGCTGGGGAAACTTATCTAACTGGAAATGCTTTCCTGAGCTTGTTTTTAGACTGTAAAAAGCATTCCTGAGCTTGTTTTTAGACTGTGGGAAAAGGACATATTTTATATATTCTTTTCTATTCCCTAGTTGCACACGAGTTACTGGCTACCTTCCCCATGAGCTGCTGAACACATCTTTGTATCTCTGCGTGCACGAGACTGACTTGGAAGAGGTGATCAAAGCACACAAAAGCCGTGAGTTCTCGTTCATACTTGTCGTTGCTGTCCCAGTTTCTACAAGGCAGCTTTATACTACACGATACCGGCACAATTTGAGAACGATAGAAAATTCGACGATACCAATCTCTTTGCAATCTCTGTGACAAAGAGACTGGATTTTCACGACAAAGAGATCTATCTAGGCCTAACGAATCAATCAGCCTCGCTTCGAAAGCATAAACAAATTTCCGTTTTCATCGTTTTTGAGTGTTCACACGACGCCGCCATTTTCAAATTGTGCCGGTTAGAGTTCCATTTTCAAATTCTGCTGGTAACGGGGTGCCTATTCATAACAGTTTTATGCCGTTTTAAAATGGTATCATCTGAATGCAGTCTTAGTTCGTCTTTAGCTATCGGAGAATCCCTCTGTTATCTTTGTAAAACAATAACATTGTCGTATTCGCTTCTTGACGTGCAACGGCTACCTTATCCATTCTAGTGTGAAAACAATGCATCTAATAGTATTGTTCAGTACACACTGAGCTGGCACAATGAACTTCTAAGCCTGCTTTTGTCGCCTCTAACGTGGTCATCCGTGGTTATATGGAACATTAGAATAGACTGGAAGCACGCTAAAACATCCCTACGTCTTGGTTTTTCATGCTTTACTTTATGTAATTTTCGTTATTGTTTCTGTTAGTCAAACTCTGATGATAAATTAAGATTAAAAGGCCTTAATGCACCAAGAACAATTTTCGTTTTATGCACCGGAGTTCGATGGTTCGTTTCATGCATCCCATACCACACCTACCGGGTGTCCCAAAAAAGTACTCCTGTTTGAAAAATCACCAAAATTTTCATGGCCGATCTTTAAATTTTTTTTTGGCAAGTAGATCAAAGACCAAATTATTTTCCCAGGTATAGTTGATCTTGTGATTGGTTTTAAAATTAGCAAAATTAGCTCTTTGTAGGGCTGCCTGGTTTTGGAGCATACTGCAAAAAGAACTGATGATTACCAGATAAATTTCTTTCTGTACTTTAAGCTTCTAGTTTGGTCATAAATGACAGAGAGAAACGCAAACTATTGTCATGAAAGACAATGAAAAATCTCAAAATAATGGCTCCTAAGCAAGATTTACGATGTTGCCTAAAGAGTATAGCTCAGAATGAGGTTTTTCAGCCAGTCATTTGATACCCTTTGAGTATTGGGAACAAACATTTTATTATCTTTAACTATATTTGGATCATTAACAAAATGAGGTTTTTCAGCCAGTCATTTGATACCCTTTGGGTATTGAAAACAAACATTTTATTATCTTTAAATATATTTGGATCATTATCAAAAGAGATCAAAAAGAAAATTTTATGATAGATCTGATAATCGAGTTTTGGTGATTTTTTAAACGGGAAACGGGAGTACTTTTTATTGGGACACCCGGTAGCTTCCTAAAATCAAAAGTTATTGACACACGCTTCATGTCACTATTTAGTTGAAAGTCCCGGCTATCTTTTGAGATGCTGCTTGGTCTTAAGCTACTATTACTTTCCGAAAAACCAGATCGAAAGAACATTTGTAATCCTACATATCTCGGCGAGAGTAGAATAATCGCCATCTTTAGCCAGTCCGCGTTTTCCAAAGGTTAAACATATGGATAGATTAGGGGTCATCATTGGAAATCTATTGAATGCAAAAAGGCTCATTTCTGCTCATTTTTCAGCATATCGTTATATCTTCCAAACAGGGTCTAGAAGGAGGTGGCGATAGTTCAACTTGGAGTGAGGAACGGTAGAATGGACACATTTGTGAAAACGCTTTTTTGGACAGTAATAATAGCTTAAATTGAACGAGTAACAACTCAAAATTTATCTTGGCCTTTCAATTGATTGCTGATGCAAACATTTTGTTGATAACGTTTGGTTTAAGGATGCAAGGTGCGATCTAGCTCGTGAAGTTTCTTGGGTCACCGTTTAGGGTGTGGTATTTCATTAACGATGTGACTTTTATCTCCATCATTGATTCTCTTATTTCCGTTCTTTTTAGTGACAATGGTGGTTGATGTTGGTTCCATTCTTTTGTTTTTTCGATTTCGATCAAAAAGTGATCAGTGGCTACTGATGAAAGTAATTTTGAGAGTTACTTACAACCCTATGACATCCAAAGCTGAATATTTCGATGCAAATTTCTCATTAGCAACGTAAGTAAATCCTTCTGTGTATTAAAGGGGCCTAGTCAACCATGATCCTTTGCGGCCTTCTTGTGGCATCTTGCAGAATAATGTATCTCAGAAAGATATCCCACACGTTGGTTATTCTGAGCAACAGATAGGTGTGACAGTGGTAGGCATTCGTTCCTACTACGCCAACGCTTCGAATTCGAATCTCTGCTCGATCATGTCTGTTGTTTTGTAAAAAAATTCCTTGATCTTTGGAGCAGTTGGATGATTCAACTTCATGTTGGTATGTCTGCCATCTTACTTCCTGCTGTGCAAAAAGCCTTGATCACAGGAGTTCACGAGAGTGTATTTTTTAGATAACGAATGCAGAAATTGAGTATAATAATAATAATAGTAATAATAGCAACAACACTGTGTGAAGATTTCAATAATAATAATAATAATAATGATAATAAAAGCCATCTGTGCGTGAAATATTGTTTCATTATTTAACATTGGAGGCTCAGCATGTTGAGAATTTTGTCATTTCCCATGATAGGCGGGATGAGATTTCTCAATATAAGAAGCTGAAGATATCACATGCGGAAAAGCAAGCACACATGGCAGTGACTGCAGAAAATTCATTGACCGGCAGTGCAAGTAGGTTGTTGGCATCGTTGGCACGTGACCGTCAACTGGTAAGAATGCTTGTATGATACCCGGGTGCGCTAAAATTGTTGAGGCGTTAATTCATGATACCTACAGCCCTGCTTNTCTTATTTCCGTTCTTTTTAGTGACAATGGTGGTTGATGTTGGTTCCATTCTTTTGTTTTTTCGATTTCGATCAAAAAGTGATCAGTGGCTACTGATGAAAGTAATTTTGAGAGTTACTTACAACCCTATGACATCCAAAGCTGAATATTTCGATGCAAATTTCTCATTAGCAACGTAAGTAAATCCTTCTGTGTATTAAAGGGGCCTAGTCAACCATGATCCTTTGCGGCCTTCTTGTGGCATCTTGCAGAATAATGTATCTCAGAAAGATATCCCACACGTTGGTTATTCTGAGCAACAGATAGGTGTGACAGTGGTAGGCATTCGTTCCTACTACGCCAACGCTCCGAATTCGAATCTCTGCTCGATCATTTCTGTTGTTTTGTAAAAAAATTGCTTGGTCTTTGGAGCAGTTGGATGATTCAACTTCATGTTGGTATGTCTGCCATCTTACTTCCTGCTGTGCAAAAAGCCTTGATCACAGGAGTTCACGAGAGTGTATTTTTTAGATAACGAATGCAGAAATTGAGTATAATAATAATAATAGTAATAATAGCAACAACACTGTGTGAAGATTTCAATAATAATAATAATAATAATGATAATAAAAGCCATCTGTGCGTGAAATATTGTTTCATTATTTAACATTGGAGGCTCAGCATGTTGAGAATTTTGTCATTTCCCATGATAGGCGGGATGAGATTTCTCAATATAAGAAGCTGAAGATATCACATGCGGAAAAGCAAGCACACATGGCAGTGACTGCAGAAAATTCATTGACCGGCAGTGCAAGTAGGTTGTTGGCATCGTTGGCACGTGACCGTCAACTGGTAAGAATGCTTGTATGATACCCGGGTGCGCTAAAATTGTTGAGGCGTTAATTCATGATACCTACAGCACTGCTTGGATTGGAATGATTCCAATTCATGATCTTGTGTGTTGTTCTGTTTGAGGAGATTCTTTACGATTTGATCGCGTCTTTTGGGCCCTTTTGAAGCATTGCGTGACCAAGGATTTTTCGTAAAGTCGAAGTTAGCTGTAAATTTTCAGTGTTAAAAAATCACGAGAAGATCGCAAAAAGCGCTTACTTTCTTTCTTCTATCAAGCAGAAATAGTTCATTCCAATCACAGGTGGCGGGGAATAGTGACTGTTATTGCATGATAAAATGTAATAATAACTGAAAATAACTACAACCTCGAAAACTAGATGGGCCTAACAGCGAACGGACAACAGATGGATTGGAAGAGAAACAACAAGAAAAATGAAGCAATAAAGATACATTTTATCATGCAATAATATTCACTATTCCCCGCCACCTGTGTTCCAATGCATCCAGTACCCTAGGTACTACAAGTTCGAACACCTGGACTTTTCGTCCCACCTCGTAGAATCTGATATGATAGGATCTGATAATCCAATTTTTCGTTGCATTGTAGTTCTAAAGGCAAAGTTTTAAAATCATGTCACTGAGAACCCTACGAAATATTATAGTCTGATATGAAAATGTCCGCGAATAGCAACAAATTAAATACTTTGCGTAAGTAAGTTTTCGTTATCGCAAATCTCACGTGACATTTATAGTTTGGGGTGATTATAATTTAATATCTCATCACTCTCTGCCGCAGAGACTTAGGGTGGCGGAGAGTGATATCTCAAGAGGTTCTTGGTGATATGTATTTTTTCATGTGCCTGAACTGAAACCAAGGACTTTCAAACCTACAACCTTAAGAAACATACTATTTAAAGGCAAAGTTTTAAACTCATGTCACCGAGAACCGTATGAAGTATTAGATGATTNAGAACCCTACGAAATATTATAGTCTGATATGAAAATGTCCGTGAATAGCAACAAATTAAATACTTTGCGTAAGTAAGTTTTCGTTATCGCAAATCTCACGTGACATCTAGTTTGGGGTGATTATCATTTGATATCTCATCACTCTCTGCCGCAGAGACTTGGGGTGGCGGAGAGTGATATCTCAAGAGGTTCTTGGTGATATGTATTTTTTCATGTGCCTGAACTGAAACCAAGGACTTTCAAACCTACAACCTTAAGAAACATACTATTTAAAGGCAAAGTTTTAAACTCATGTCACCGAGAACCGTATGAAGTATTAGATGTTTCATCATTCAATGATCAAATGGTTCTCAGTGATATGTTTATTAAGCAGCTGCCGAGAACCAAGGATTCATCATCCGATATTTCTCGGTGATATGTGTGTTTTCACCTGCTGAGACTCGAACCAAGGACATTCAACCCCCGAAGCTGTCCACAGTGCTACACAGCACGCTAATCAGAGAAATCGTTGGACTATCATATCTCTGGCCGTCACCACATACAGAGACTATTGTTATGTTTCGCACTAACTCGGCGACCTAATTGGGCGACCTTCCAGATGCCTCGCCAAACAACTCATTTCCCCGTCCTTCTGAAGGGACGATGAACTACGGTTTCCATGATTGGATGCGGCATATGCTTTGCTCATAGTAGGCCTAAATTAGCTGTAATATAGCTAGATATCTGTTCAGCCTACTTGCGATAAAGTAATGATGATGATGATGATTAGATCACTCGTGCTACAGTAAACACCCGTAAATAAGAACCACGACTTTTTTAGCTTAGCCTAACCAAGGTTCTTGATTCTGGGGTTTGAAATTTACGAATGGAGCAGTCAAGTGGGCATGTACTATGCAAGGACCATATAAATTTGATGCCTTATGCATCTAGTATTTTGAAACATCTTTCTCCCGGGGGGAGGGGGCACTTGACCAGATTTTGGTTGGGGTCGTGCCACTCAAGCTTAAAAAACATACCCGTTCCTTATACCAATTTCTCGCAAATGTATACCCAACTTTATACCATTTTTTCAAGAATAAGGCCAATTCATTTGTTCCTTATACCAAAATCACAAAATTGGATACCGTTATTTATACCAAAATCGTGAAAATGGGTACCGTTCTTTATACCAAAATCTTGAAAACGATGCCCTTCCCGATGGCACGTCCCCAGTACCCAAAATATACATAGTCCCCCCCCCCCAGATCTTTCTTTCCAGTTTTAATGCAGTTTTCATAAAGCTCAGAAACTTTCCCTTCAGAAATCTTAGCCTGAAGGTTCGTAAAAGTTGTGGTTCTTATATGCAGGTTTTCACAGTATATCTACCACCTGTTCATTTAGTATCATAATGATTTTTTCGATAGACGGAAAATGCGATGCCCAAAACGCACAGAAATGAGAACTCTGCAGCAATAACTACGAATACTACCCAATTTAGTGCCCCTCGCTGCAACAGAGAAGATCAAGCGGGCAAGGTGGTCTCTCCTGGGAAACAAGGTAAGGTTACCATGTTTTACCATGAGTATTTAGATGCCACAGGTTTGCTTCTATGGAGGAGCACCGTGCTTATATGCTGCTGCAGAGGAAAACTTTCTATACTTCTGCAGAGAACTTACGCAGGTGTGCTTCTATGGAGGAGCACCGCGCTTATATGCTCCTGCGGAGAAGGTACGCAGGTGTGCTTGTATGGATAGATGCCGTAGCTTAAATGCTTTTGCGGAGGAAACATTTATATACTTATGCGTAGAAGGTACGCAGGTGTGCTTATATGGATGAACGCCGCAGCTTAAATGCTTCTGCGGAAGAAATATTTCTATAATTCTGCGGAGAAGGTACGCAGATGTGCTGCTATGGAGGAGCGCCGCAGCTTATATCTGTGGAGTAAAAATTTCCGTAGAAGTCACCTTAATAACAGATCTTTCAAAATGACGGCTGACACACATTTAGGCTCCTCTTTGAGCTCAACATGCGATTGTTGCGTGATAGGAAATAAAAGACATTATTTTAAAGAAAGAAATCTCTCTTATTATGAAAGCAATGTAAGTACACCTGCGGCGTCTAACTTATATTCATATTTGTATTTTCATATTAAATTATTTACGACACAAAATCCCTTCAGCATAAAAAGATACAAGTTCAGTTTACAATCTGTAATACAATATGATATATACATACAAACGGAAAAATTACTTCAGAACTGTTAGGGCCAATTTGCTGCTCTTCCAGGGAGTCGTGTTTGATTTTCAATTCAGCTCTTGAGATGGGTTTTTGAATTTCTTTTGAACTGCGGGACGGTTGGCAGTTCCCTAATATTGATAGAGATGCTATTCCATGCAGTAAGAGCTGAAAAATGAAAGCCTTTTTCGCATATTCGAGGTTATATCTTGGAATTTGGAGGTCCCTGCAGTTTCTTGTACTGTAGCTTGAATGCAGGGATATCTGGTGGAAGTTATCCTGAAGGTATCTCCGGGCACATCCTGTTCATAATCTTGTAGGTCATGGCTTCGATTGAATTTAATTAGTTGTACTACGTCAAAGCCAATTATACGACCAACTGTCTTTAATTTTAACCCTCTCAATTATGGTTCGGGCACGGTCCTGTAGATTTTGTGGAATCTTTATTTTGGAACTAGGAATACTTCNCTCCAATTGGCTCCGGTAAATATAGTCCTTAGATACCCCCCTTAGATACACCTGTGGCTACACGTTTCCTTTTTTACTCATGAGAAACAACTTTGAGACGCAAGTTTTTATTTATACACTCAGATCAGCCCTAGACTTGTTACAAGTCTCTCTCAAACTCATACGATACACGATACATAAATTTATTTGAATCGACGCAAGATCTCAAGATGACAGGTTGAAAAGGTCTTGCCAATCGCAATTCTACTGAAATATAAACCCTTACGCATATGCGTCTTTCCGATCAGTATGATTTAATTTACAGCATGATCATGGATTTGTGACTTTGTTTGGGCACCTTTTACTGTTATCTACATATCCTCTTGCAGGTTTGGATCTGAATGCTGCATCGCAACAGCAAAGCCAGCTTTATCAACAAATATTGAGTCTAATCCAATCACAATGTTTATCTTCGAGTGGCAATTCACAATTAGATGGCCGTCAGTTGGACATAGCTAGTATATCTTCAAATAATGCGCAGAGTCAAATTCTTTTGCAACTACAAAATCTACAACAACAGTTACAGTTTCAAATGCAGGCATTGAGCAAGCGAAATCCCCAAAACGAAGGTCAACAAGCTGATAATGTGTCTCAAGTTGTTATGGCACTACAACAGCTGCAACAATTACAAATCAGGCTCTTGCAGAGTAACTCTGGAGTATCGAATAATCCCGAGTGTGGTCAAGATTCTCAAATGAGAGGGAATGCTGGACACCATCAACCTGATCAAGGATATTTACGGCAATGCCCTTCACCAGCTGATAGTTCAGTGTATTCCCCGACGGAGAGAAGGAATTCTTTTTCAAATGTGGATTTTGGGATGGACATGCAAAGACATGACCGAAAACGGACAGGATCAAGTACGTATTTCCAGTTTGTTTGTAAATTCCCTCAACACGAAGGAACAGTAGTGATAATTAGGGAACCGTAGCTTTCCAAATGGTATGCGTTTTTTCTGACTCACTCAGTATATTGGAACGCTATCTTAATCTGAAATACATTGCATCCAAATTACAGTAGGTTTCTAAATATTGTTTGAAGATCATTAAAGATATACATAATCTTACTGTGTCAGCCATTTTTATAAATCTGAACCTACCTCAATTATTTCTCTTTGATATATCAATCACTACAAAAAGTCAGTTTGTACAAAAATAATGAAAATGAAGATAATGTTAAACGGTTGCCTAAATCACCTGCTATTTTTTTCTCAAAACAGCTGAGCCTAAAACGCCACAGTAGGCAGTTTTCCTGAACAGCTGTACCATAAAACAAGCTATCAGTACTTTTTGCAACTACAAAATCTATGAATGTATCTTCAAGCCATGATTGCAAAAACATCCTTCCTCTAAGCCATATTCTGTTTGGAAATGCAAAAGATCCGGTAATTATGCTCGCATCTTTGGAGATTTTGTTTCCTCTCAGCCGTTTCAGCAGATCAATAGAATGCTACGTTCGACGTTCTTTGTTTGCTTTTGGCGGGAAGCAAAATTCAAAGAAGGACTAGCCAATGAAAGTGCGATTACTCAAATCCTGCATTCTGATTGGGACGGAAGAAATCATATGCCGATTGAGATTTTTGTCCGGTTTTACAGCTCTTAGAAAATAAGGTCCTCACTGCAACGACAACAACAACAGCAATTAAATTCAATGAGCGTAAGTTGAGGGTCTTATGCCGTGAGGCTAACAAAGTCCTTTATTGTCTTTAAAACATTCTTTATATCAATTCGATGTTAAAACTGTGGTTGTTATTCTTGTGTGTTAACGTGCTCTCGAATCCAAATTGTCAAAAAGCGCAGCCTTCCAACCGCCATTACTCTTCTCAGGCCCAAATTGAAAATACGCCTCCAGGTGTTTCAATTTGGGCTTAAGAAGAGTAACGGCGGTTGGGAGCTGGCTAGCTGTGATTTTTGACAATTTGGATACGAGAGCAGGTTAACACATAAGAATGACAACAATGGTTTTAACTTTAAATTGATACAAAGAATGCTTTGAAGTCAAGTCACCAAATGAATGAAGGTGTGTTGATTAGTGGGTTTTAGGCCAATACATTTGTATCGACCCACTGCCCGTGATATGACCGTTTGACCTAATCAATTCCCATAGCCAAACAAGCTATAAAGCTTCCGTCCAGCAGAAAATGCTAATTCAGAATAGCACCACTTAGGCCATATTCTCCCCTAGAGGTTAAGCAAATAAAAGCGGTGTATTTTAGTTGAGAGCTAACTTAATGTATTCGTGTTCTTCTAGATCCACAAGAAAACGACCCGTCTTTCTATCAAATGTTATCACAGAGGAACCGACCAGTACCTCAGCTAATCGATACGAATGAAGCAGGGACTACTCAGTTACTTAATAGCCGACCAAGGCTACCAGCTACTGATTATGGGCAGTATCCGCGATATCCAACTCCAGATGGAATTGATAGGTTTGCTCAGTCCTCGCAGCAACCTCATGACAGATCTGTTGACCATATGGGCAGATATACGATGTTTGGTAGACAGAACCCAGGCCAGAATGGTGGTCAGGGTTCGGATAATAATACAGACAAAAAGGATAAACTGGAAGATGATGACTTTTATCCATCGACCGATAATCTACCAGGGCAAACACAACAGTTGTTGCAGTTGCATCAGGTTTGTATTTGTTTTTCTACCCTTTTTAACTTGAACAACTGTTTCTTTGAACATTGGATGGAAAGTTATTAATCTTCGCTGTCATTTTTTGATAACATGATTTTTTCTTCCACCTTGTTGACAACAAATGTATCCTGATATCTTGTTTGAACATCGTTCGAAAAAACCACCCCACTCCCCAAATAGTTGGCTCTCAAAAATTTCAAATTTTAATTCGTCCAGACGACATGTCACGTGCATTTATCAATTTGCGTTCAAAAGTCGGGGTTGGGGTAAATGAAGCCATTACAAAACAAAACGTCACGAGAGAATTCTTAAAGTGTCTTTTTAATTTATCGAAATGTATCAATCTTAAAAGCTTGGAAACTTGTCACATCATTTCAAAAACTTTCGCGGATAGATTGATGAATGTCGAAGAGGAGGGTTGACTTTAAAGAAGCGTCGAGCAGCTTACAAGCGTTGAAGTTTTTGGTGCTGTTAACGAAATTTACGTAGCTAAAGGATTGTGCTTTTGGACTAAGTTTCTGCTTTGCTTTTAAGAACAAGAGCTGTTCGTGCAAGTATTGCAAGCCCCGGATGCTATATAGAGGATATAAAGTAAGCATCTTGTAGTTAGGAATTTACACCTTGCATTTTTCAATTAGGCACAAAGAATGCACATAGTCCGACGCCAACATCAACAGCTTCAAGCGTTGCGAAATAACCAATCAGTGCAACAACATCAACCACCGCAACAACAACAACAACAACATCAACCACCGCAACAACAGCACCAGTTACAGCAACAGCAACAACAACACCAATTACAGCAAACGCAGCAGCAAGTCTTGCAGCAACAGAGCTACGTCAATGGGTCTCAGGCTCAACAGGAATATGCAGAACAAATGTCGCCGATGATTGGGTATGGCCAGCACCTTTCTGACCAGATGGAAAATCCCAGCCACTCGAATGTTGAAGGGCCGCCTTCAACTGACCTTTGGCCGAATGGTAAGTTGGACATACATTAGCAACAAAAAGTTTCGGTGAGACAAAATCTTGTTCGAAACTTTTTGAGCCGAAATTTCAGCCTGTCCGAAAGCCTTTTATCCAAAATTCCCGACTACAAGTCCCATATAGGGTCTACTGGGGTAAAATGGGTAAGCTTGGGGTAAAATGAGTAGGGCAAAAAATATGAATAGATTTTGGAAAATCTTCATATACAGATTTTCTCCAGCTAGATCTGTTGGGAATACTCTCCTTGAAGCATTGAATGTTGATTGAACAGTTTACGATTTACCGTTTTTGGACAATCAACATTACCCATTTTACCCCCAGCCTACCAATTTTACTCCTGCAGACCCTAAGCTATCTATTATCAAGCTAGTCCATGCTCGATAGTTGATTGGCTTGTACGACCATTTTCGTAAGGATAGAACAGCAGGAATAGAATATCTGGTATAAACGATGCAATACAACAGATATTTTTGTAGATCTGCATGACTAATGCACCGAAAAATGGCATTCTTTATCACGATCTTGTTGTTTACGTTGCTTGTTGATAAGATCTGGTTCTTTTAGCGACATATTTTTCCACTTCTCTTCAAATATGAGAATCTTCTTTATTTAGAAAGCTCTCAGATATTGTCCGAAATTTTTTCCGCCCGAAGTTGTTAGAATATGTCTGACAGTTTTTCCGCCGAACAATTTTGCCCGAAACGTTTTCACCCGAAAATGTTAGTTTTTAATTCACTGTAAAAAACCGTATTAATGGCTAGGAAGTAAGCTAAAAGAGTCAGCTGATTCTTACGCTGTTGGTTTTCAAATTACTGGTTCTTTTTCAGATGATTTTGCTGCTTTTCCCACTTGTTTTCCCCACCGTTCTCGTATCTGTGAAACTTCAGCCTCATTACACACTAAGTTGTTAAATCCTATTTCTATTGATAAATTAC
Organism: Aurelia aurita; assembly: GCA_004194415.1. NCBI lineage: Eukaryota > Metazoa > Cnidaria > Scyphozoa > Semaeostomeae > Ulmaridae > Aurelia > Aurelia aurita. The sequence goes on from REGM01000048.1 coordinate 668,910, forward strand.
TCAAATCAAATCAAATCAAATCAAATCAAATCAAATCAAATCAAATCAAATCATCACTATTTAAAGTTGGTGTAACATAGGTCTAAGAAACTAATTAATACCAGCTATTTACAATACAATTACAAAGATTAGAAAATTATACGGTATTCACAAGCTACATAAATTATGAACAGGCTACTTACAGATTTTGTGCAGTCACCTTGAGCAAATGGAGAGGGTTATGCTCACGTGGAAAAAACATGTTATTGTTCTTTGTTTTTCCAAGTTTAGAGAGGTTTGATTTCTTTTATAATGGAAATAAACAAATGAAACGCGTTCTTGTTTTATTTACTAATATGGGATTGGTTTTTGTTGCATATTTGAAGCATAGAACAAAACATTAGGTGCTCGAACTTTTGCATATGCCGCAGCTAGTTTCTGGAACAGTCTTCCGGTAGAAATCCGTGCTACTGACAATATTGAAAATTTCAAATCGATGTTAAAGACTCATTTATTCAAATTAGCGTATAATATTTTGTAATAGGTTTTTAAATTGTGAAGTGTATAGAATATTGTATTATACCGGGTGCGCCAAAAAAAACTATCCACGTTTGAAAAATCGTAGTACCCAGAGTACTGGATGGATTTGAATGAATCAAAGTTTGGTTGATAGCAGAAAGACTGAAGTATTTTTGTGATTTTTCTCGTATTTTTATGAGTACAGATAATACAGCTAACTTCGAATTTAAGAAAATTCTGTGTTTGCAAAATGCCTGAAAAAGGGCCTAAAACACTTGATCAAATCTTACAGAAATTTCTCACACCGAACAATGCAAAATTACAATTTTTCACGGGTATCGGATGTCGTCTGCACTTGTATTGCCATGGGATTGAAAATCTTTAGTATTTCTTTAAGAATTCATTTCCTATAACGCGGGAGAGAGATTAAATGCTCTTGCATCTTGTTCTATGCGGGAGATTTCGTACGATTTGATCGAGTGTTTTAGGCCTGTTTTCAGCCATTTCGCATCAAACAAATTTTCGTAAAGTTGAATTTATCTATGTTTTCTCTGCTGATAAAAACACGAGAAAAATCACAAAAATACTTCAGTCTTTCAGCTATCAGCCAAAATTCAATTCATTCAAATCCATTTAGGACTCTAGGTACTACGATTTTTCAAACATGGATAGTTTTTTTTGGCGCACCCGGTAGCTATGCACTTTAAACATATAATAATAATGATCATGATAATGATAATAGCTTAGATTGGGATTACAGACAGGCCACATTACAGACAGGCCACATTAAAAGGAACAGACATTGTTGAAGCTCTTGAAGCTTGCCAGAGGAACGCATAACCATAGAACAATGTCACAGGTGTTTTTTTATGAGTTGGACGCCACTCCTTTTAAAGGCGACTTTGCAACCGGCATGCTTCGTGAATACATCATTTTGTTGTCGCTTTGTTGTCGCCATTTTAATGGTCCACTCTAATGGCCGACAACAAAGAAATGCCCGTGCAATGCATGCCGGTAGCAAAGGCCCCTTTGACCCTCTCTATACCCTTTAAGTGTTGTTTTATTGTAAATTTGGGTTATCAATAAGGAGCATCAAAAATGCTCAGGCTCTGCTTGTCCCCTATTGTGATTAGATTTATGTTTTTTTCGCAGACTTACAAGCAGACCAAGTCGGAGCGATGAGCGACCTGGACCTTTTCGAACTGCTTAGTGGACAGAATCCGATTCGATTTACAGAGGAAGATGAGCAAGTTCTCGATTTACTTATTGCAGAGAGTGGTGATATGCAAACTATGTAACAAATTTAACAATAGTATTATATTTACAATAAATCCTCGATTAAGCCCCCGGGGGCTTATTTGTAAAAATGAATTTTCGGATGGGGGCTTATTTGAGATGGGGGCTTATTCGAGGGAGGAGGGTTATTAAATAGTATGGTAGATTATTGATAATTTACTGCTTTTTAATCAGGTTAATATACAGACAGCAGTGAAAGACATCACAATTTTAAACTCAAATTTATATGAAATTTTATCTAATTCAATTAAATTCAATTTTATTCATAGAATACATCCTAATACAAGGTTAACAGCTACAAAAAATTGTATTTCTATACGACCCAGGAGAAGCATGGCTTATCGAGCCTGGGCCGTGAACATAAAGAGAAAGCACTAAAACACTAAGATTAATAAAATGTTACTAATACAGTCATTTCAAAATTTAAAAGGAAAAGGCTAGATATGTACTGTATGTAGGAATCGTGAACTAGTCGATTTGATAGTTATTTGTCATTAGTTGTTTTATGTTTTTTACAAACGCTTTTACCTGTTTTATGTTGTTAACCTTGTTAGGGAGGTTATTCCATAATCGGGCTCCTTTATTTAAAAGCATTTTTGTACCCCCATTTTCTTTAGTGTGGAAGTAGTTTCGAAACACATTTTCGTAAGTGTAACATTGAAACATAGCATCAAACCTTAGTCAAGAAGGCATACTTGCATGCAAAATTCAATATGTGTTCAATTCCAGTCCCCCATGGGGGCTTATTCGAGGGTGGGGGCCTATTTGTTAAAACAAGGTTTGAAATGGGGCCTTATTCGAGAGGGGGCTCATTCGAAGGTGGGGCTTATTGGAGGACTTACAGTATTTCAGTACCACCGGATGAGTAAAACAACTTCTACGTTTGCCATGTTGTAAGGTCAAGCATAGGAGATGAAAGGTTGTCTTCAACAAGGGCAGATTTTGTAACAATAGCATCAGTTTCTTGTGGTTGACACTCCATTTCAAAGCGATTTGCAATCGCAGACAAAGAAAATTCTCTCAAGCAACGAATCAAAACAAATGAAGCCTCAAAAGGTGCCCTGAAACCAGTAAGGCAAACTGTTGCATTTGTGAACGGGAAAAGGCATTGTTAGGAGAAGTCATAAGTATGTATCGAAAGAAGAAGGATATATCTAAACATTTGCCTCGCGGACTTTATTTATCTTTTTTAGAAGCTGAACAGTTGGCCTCACAATTCTCGTATAAGGTGTAAATAAAAGACTTCATGCTCACATTCTGAATTATAGTCTGTCTCAAATTAGATGTCACGTGAAAATGCACGCGGATAACAACAATTAAAGTGTTTTGCATGCGTAATTTTTCGTTATCGCAAATCTCACGTAACATTTAATTTGAGACAAGACGTTAGATGAATAAAATCCGCAATGCAGATGTTTGGACCTATCCTTCTTTCGATATCTTCTTTCGACAAGTCCAGCTGCAACCCCTTTAAAGGCCACCCCTCCTCCCCGTATCGCTCAAACTATCAAAGTTTCTCATTGCAGCTCAGCTTCAAAAATAAATATGACTTGTCTGCCTCGACATCATTTTGAGGTCAGCCCGTCTAGTGTCCTGTGTCCTGTAGATAAATCCGAGGAACTAAAACGGGAGGCAGATAGAATGTTTCGATTTTCAAGCTAAAGCTAAAGCTTAAGATTTAACGATCCGATTGTTTTTCAAAATTGTGAGTCCAGGTAATAATTACCGAGGCTATAATTATTTCCGAATGTTGTTGTTAGCCATAAAGTCACAGGAATTATATCTAGTCTAGGGTGCCTTGGCGGTGAGCCGCCCTCAAGGGTATCCCACAGTAACAGCACATGGAGATGTGCCGCCCTCAAGGGTATACTTTTCAGGTATCTAGTCTAGCCAACCGTATACTTCATGGCAATTTGCTACAAGAAATGATATGAATTTTGAAAATTTTTGTTTGGAAATTAGACTGGGTGGGTATCCCCCCAGGTGCTTTGGGGTTTTATTTGTAAAGTACTCGTATATTAATGTAGCGGTAATATGCCTCGTGTAGCATGAAGTTATTTTTAAGTCACGTAAACGTCCAAGCTTGCTTAATTCAAAACGATAATTACAATTTCCTATGCTTTGTAAATGTAGCAAGTCTAGTAAATGTAGCAAGTCTAGTGGTCCTCCAAGTAAATTGTTTGTAGTTTAAAACCAAATGAATTTGTAAATCAATAATGCAATTGTATATAGCAAAGTAATGATAGCACATTTGATTGGATCCGCCTGTGTTTTCTAAGATTCGTCTTCCAAGAGAACAGATAAATATTTCACTACCGAACAGTGAATAGTGTCGACTTTTCAACCGCGTGTGGTTCGACAGTAAAGTTCGAAGTTGGACGGGATGTAAAGCTCTGGCCGAACGAGCAAACATTGTTGGCGAAACTTTTGAGATTTTGTTGCCAAACAATGAATTCCCGTTTGGCCACGTTGCAAAACATTGCTTGACAAGCATAATTTGTTGGACAATATTTTTTTAAATGCTTATCTACTGTAGTCCAATTTTCCAAATTGCTCATAATGCATTTTTCGAAAGCTCTGAATGCACTGATAATGAAAAAAAATAAATGAAAATTTTCTTAACTTTGTATTGCTGTAAAATAGAGTTTGAAACTACCGCATTTCGAAAAGATTCCGCACTTGCGGGTCTGGGTCGAGCGAAGCGCGTGACGTACATTCAGAAAAGCTTGAGGTGAGGTCATTGTGTTGTTGTGAAGGCTTTGTCGTTTTGTCGTACACTAAGACATTTTGTGTCGTTGTTTCGATAAGAGCACAAGAGCAATTCGAGATTGCAATAATGATACGAATGAAACGCAAGACTTTTATTGCATATACATGGTACATAAGTTTCACTATAAATATAGAGCTTTACAGTCTCTTCTGTCACGAAAGTATGGCAACCAGATACATTGAACACTACTAATATTCCACAGGAAAAGTACCGGCTGAGTGAGAACAACATTCAGACGTTTGCATGGCTATTCATCGGGGGTTCCTTCGACCCGATGCTCCCTATGTGGCTAACATGCAAACAAACAAATTGATCTAATTTCTAAATAATCATTCAGCCAAAATGAGAGTACAAAAAAATAAACAATTATGACAATATTTTGCTCAACAACTTCAATCTTGATCTTATTTGCTGAAACTTGTAATCGTTATTTGTAACACCTCTAGTTCAGTCACACACCACACACTTAATACACTGCCACTTTGATTACGGTCATAAAATTGCAAGAAAAAGAAAGCAGTTTTGAGCATGTTTACACTGTACCGGTACAGTTTTGATCCATTATAAAGTTGTTTCGGTTCAAGAGCGTTTACACTGCTTCAGAACAAAACTAGGCCTATTCTGTAGATGGAAGGAACAAAAGTGTTACAGATTAGCAGCAACAGTGTGGAGGATGATCCGTTACACTTTTGTCACGGATCCAAAGTTGTACCGGTACACTCTAAAAGGGGTCTTTGACTCCCTGGAGTCACGGAAAATGTCCAACAATACCATTTCCAACATAATCCATTTCATGATGGTTTTTCAAACATTTACAAAGTAATAAACAACTACACCCCATCAATACTAAAATAATAATAAATTAATCAATGTAATTCATGAATGAAAAGCAAACCTAAACGTAAATGGAAATGTGCATGAAATGCCAAGGTATCATATTAAAGACTTTTGATACGATACCTGTCCCACCATCACAGTCAACTTTGAAAAAACACTACATGATGCACCAAAAACTATTCAAGAAAATAATCACATTAGAATTAATTTAACATGTACCACCTGAAAGCACAATCTATCTTCGTTCCAATGATATGCAGTATGGATACATTAATGGAATCAATAAACATTCATATACATAATTTATGTTTTGGTAAGTATGGCTTATTTCAGATGCAGGCAAATGATAGGACATTTTCATAAGCAAAAACTCATCTTTATGAGAGCTTGTTTTATCATAGCCTGAGTGCAGACAATACCTCGTGAGAAAAAGGTATACCTTTTTCTCAGTATAGTCTGCACCAAGATAAAATAAGAGAACTCTGCACGCATGCTAGTTTTATCAGTTTTAATGAATGCATCTCACGGGAGTAAATTTGTACGTTTCTTCCTACAGACATTATCTCAAGTGCTTCTAGATCTGGAACGTTTCCACAAAATGTACTTTGTAACTTTGTATGGTAAAAAAATCTTGATTTTGCTCTTACAGAGGGTGGTAAAGGGGGGGTCAGGATCACGAATCACGGGAATAAAAATTCTGCTTTCCACGTTTCACGTAAATAAATACTGGCCTTTCACGTTTCACGAGAAAAAAATATAGCCGATCACGTTTCACGAAATACTTTTTACCACCCTCTTTCACGTTTCACGAGAAAAAAATATAGCGATCACGTTTNCACGGGAGTAAATTTGTACGTTTCTTCCTACAGACATTATCTCAAGTGCTTCTAGATCTGGAACGTTTCCACAAAATGTACTTTGTAACTTTGTATGGTAAAAAAATCTTGATTTTGCTCTTACAGAGGGTGTTAAAAGGGGGGTCAGGATCACGAATCACGGGAATAAAAATTCTGCTTTTCACGTTTCACGTAAATAAATACTGGCCTTTCACGTTTCACGAGAAAAAAATATAGCCGATCACGTTTCACGAAATACTTTTTACCACCCTCTTTCACGTTTCACGAGAAAAAAATATAGCGATCACGTTTCACGAAATACCCCTTTACCACCCTCCTTACAGGATCCTGCATCTGAAAGAGGCTATAATTGCTAGCTACAACGTGACTTGTGACTTACACAATGAATAACTCCATTCATGTATCAAAACTACGTATCGTTGGAAGGAAGATAGATTTTGATTTCAGGTGGTATGCATTACATCTATTTAAGTCTTATTATGTTTTTTAATTAAAAATTAAACTTCAGTTGCACTTTCTGGGACAACCATTTTCCATAACGGCACAGCAATTGTTTTTAATGAGGATCGAATCTGGCGTACACGACTTTAATATCATTGAAATAACACGATAGCTTCGCACGTGCCACTCAAAACTGAAAAGTACGTCCCAAATTCGAAAAAGTAAATGGCAGTTTCATCCACCAACTGCCAAATAAAATAAGAATTTCGGAAGATTTTCCAAAAAATTTTCACTCATCTTTTTTTTTTCGAGAATTATTTATTTGGTTGATAAGCCAGGCCCTCGCAGAGTACGCCAGTTTCAGAACAAATAAAAAACTATCTTTCGATCCATACCACCGAATAAAAATGTTTGTTCTTACTAGAAAAAAGTCAGATTGTCGCCTTTCGCCCGGACATAATTGCTGTCGGTCCGTAGGCTAACATTGGGTCTGAATACTTGACACTTTCGACCCATAAACACCTGAAACTGACATGCACACTGAGTGGGAACAAGACAATTTCCTTTTTGAGTATTTTTCTCTTCATTCAATAAAGTTTTTCCTTTAACAGTAAACTTTAAAAAAATTCAACTTTCAATCGACTTCCACATGAACTAATTAGAAAGTTTTCCCGTCCGGAGAAAATTTCAAGGAGTCGGAAACCTTTCTGCAAGGATTCCAATTAGCAACCAAATTTTCGAACGAGAAAGTTTTGGAGATTAGGCCACAATGGCTAACAAGTTACGATCGCCGTTGTTTCTGCTCCTTCACAACTCATTTCAGCAAGCAAGTAAGGAAGCTTCGTGTGTGAGAGCGATAACTACCGGGTGTTCCAAAAAAAAGTATACAGATTTGGTTGGGTCCAGCGATGTGAATTTAGCTTTAATCAATGGCTAATCACTCTCAAAATGTTCCTCTGTAGTTAACTTGAACATTGATACCTCGTTTTTTGGTATTGGTACTTTGAGAGCAGACATATCAATCTTGAAAGCTNGATTAGCTAAATTCACATCGCTGGAGCCAACCAAATCCGTATACTTTTTTTTGGGACACTCGGTAGCACAAATATAAAACCTTAAACGTTAATGAAAAACGTTCAGCAGAGCTTTGCGTTATATCTTGGACTCAAATTTTTTGACAAATAAACAGTTTTTTCACGAAAGATGTACTTAACTACCTTGTATATAAAACTATAAATAAATCCAGCTAAATAATATGAGACATACCTATACAATAAAACCTATGGCATTAGAATCCTAACGGATTGTAGTCAACTTCAGTGTATTTGTAGATCGGGGATGTCGTGTGCCTCCACCCTGTATCAGTTGTCATTTTTGGTTGACTTTTGGTCTTCTGTGAAGGAGCAGTAGCCCTAGAAAATAGGGTGGAGGAACCGAATTAGTTTCTTTGAAAAGAAAAGATGCACAAACAAACAAAGATAATCTTTTTAATACAATCACAAACAGTTTTTTATAAATTGAGCACTGCATCTTACAAAATCTTTCGACTATTAAAAACCCGGCAGTTAACTTTTCGCTAAACTGTTTGCAGTTATCATGCATGATAAACTTTTGGAATTGCAAAGAAAATTTTCCAAACAGTTTTAGAACAAAACAACATAATCAAGAAAATATCAAATCATATAGCACATAAATACAAGGTTGTCACAATAGCCGAGCTTTAAAAACCACTCCAAGCAAAATTTCGGTCAACAATGAACCACTTTGTCACCGCCAGAATGCCAGAACACCACCAAAACCCCAAAAAGAAAGGAGGGAAAGAAAAGAAAATTTTTTACAGTGTTAACATTTGACATGAACAAAAAATCCTTCGATGTATACAATGAAACTTTAACCTAAAAATCAAAATTATCTAAATTCTCAAATCATAAGAAATAACGTATTGTGATGCTCTGCGTAGTAAATTGTCCAGAATTCGAAGCTATCTACAAAATTGCAATTAATATTGATAATTCAAAATAACAATCAAATAACTTGAGAATCAGTCACGCAAAATTCTGCATGCCATAAATAAATTCGCAAATAAATAACGTTAAAAGCTAAATTAAATCAGGTTGAGAAATATTGTAAATTTTCTTTATCAAATATCAAGATGGTGAGTTGCGTAAAAACCTGCAAATAACGAATTCTATGTTGTACCTGAAAGAAACAGTTCGTGGATTTGTAAAGAAAATATCCCTGACCGATTACGGATGGGCTATAACCATGTGCTACAACTACAACTATCTCTCACTTGCGAACTGTTAACTTCACACTATAAATATCCTATTTTTAATCCAAGAGGCAAAATATACTAAAAATTGGGAGGCTGGCCGGCATGCATTTGCTGAAGAGCGTCCTTACAAAAGCATCTTACAATGGCCCAGTCCGCATCAATCTTCTTCGAGTGTCCGCTAGAAACCATTTTTGGATCCATTTTCAAGCCAGCGAGTTCTTGAATCTGAATTTTGTTTAAGGTTATACTTTTCCTGTCATTTTAACATATTTCTGCATCATTTCCGTTACCAGAAGGCAATAAATCAATGGAAATTAGTCTCTGGTCTCCTTTTTCTTTGATTTGACCAGGTACAACTTTATTACAAAACGTAAGTTTTAGTCTGTAACTTAAATATATTGGTAGAAGAAATGTGCTAGAATCTCGCCAAGTAGTTTCTCACAAGTAGCGAGTCTTTTCTTATATGCAGGTTTTTACTGTGCGGAAAACGTTTCCGGGTGCGTGTTATGTAAAAAGATGGCTTACACCAGTAAATAACAGAATACAGCAGCACTGTAAATATAAGTAAATAAAATTAGGACGTTTCTAACATTGCCTAAATCTAAAAAATTCATGAAAATTAAACAAGACACTTGACAATTCTAACAGTTAAGATACAGTAAAACCTACCCACGTTTACATCAAGTTTACTGACCCTTCTTCTTTTATCCTTGCGTCTTACTTTGGGTATAATTCTTAATTTTTTCCTCGTCTTGGTTAGTCCGCATACGAAAATAATTCTAAGTTATTCTTTCCCTTGCAAATGTATAAACTCCGTCTCAAATTAGATGTCACCTGAGATTTTCAACAACGCAAAATTACTCCTCCAAAAGACTTCAATTGTTTTTATTCGCGGGCATTTTCACATGACATCTAATTTGAGACAGACTATAGAACATGCCTTGTAATCTCTGATTTCGTGCAGCAAACATCAAGCTTACGTTACCACTATGTTTCGCCAAGGGCATTATGAAGATAGAAATGTGTAGGCCTAAAGCCATTAGTCAACATACCTTCAGTCCTTTGCTGGCTTTTAAAGTATTCTTTATATCAATCTAATGTTAAAACATTTAACCATGGTTGTCATTCTTTTGCGTTGACCTGCTATCGAATCCTAATCGAAATTGCCAGCTTCGCTGCAACGATCTCTTGTAACCGCCATGTTCTTAGGCCCAAATAAAAATGCGGGCCTAAAAAGATGGCGGTTAAGCTTAGAAGAGATCATTGCAGCGAAGCTGGCAATTTCGATTAGGATTCGATAGCAGGTCAGCGCAAAAGAATGACAACCATGGTTTTAACATTAGATTTATATAAAGAATACTATAAAGCCAACAAAGGACTGAAGGTATGTTGACTAATGGGCTTTAGGTCTACACATTTCTATCTTCATACTGCCCTTGGTTTCGCGCTGGTGAACTCCATAGCTTCATAAATATTGTATTCTGAATCCGGTAGACAGATCAAAACATACAAAATAAACCAAGCAGAGGCTGGTGCATATGCAAACGGTACTCTTGAGAACGACATTACAAAGGCATCTTGAAATGGCTCAGCCCGCATCAATCTTCTCTCAATGTCAAAGAGAAGGACTTATTGGAACCACTTTTAAAACAAGCAAGATCCGGAAGCGGCAATTTTTACTAAATAAATATGTCTTTCGTACAAAATCAAGTTAACAGACTATCAACAGATATAATCAATGTCACGTTGACCGAATCACTATCTAAAATCATAGATATAAAAAAACATACTGTGTGGAATCGAATTCAGAATCTACTGAATAATTGATTTATATAAAGCTATAGTAAACCCCGCAAGAAGAACGCACTTTCATAAAAACGACAAGACGAAACGAAGCACGATAAAGACCATATTTACCCACGTGATTGCTGACCTTGAAGTCTTTAATGTAGTTAGGGAATTGTAAGTGGGAATAGGAGTATTACAAAACATTTTCAGTCTTTGCCGAATTGATCAAAGTTGCTCCCAGACTCTAGCAAACCTTACAAAGTTGCTTCCAGACTCTGAAAAACCTTACAACCTTCTGCTTGACCAAATACATTGACCATTGACATTTCTCGCCAAAATCTCTTCAGATTGCCAAAAAATGATCTAAATTGTTTCTTCATTTGTATCCTTTATTTTCTTTTTGAATTAAAAAAAAAAAGTCGATCGCAAATGGACAAGGCCTATCAAGAAAATTCACACTATGGTCCCACCCTGCTGTCTTTTTTCGTTTTTATTTCCTTTTATTCCCTTTTCCTTTCTTTCCTTTCTCCTCTTCCATCTACATATTTTGCACTCTTTCGACATTCCTCGCTTCTTGCACCTTCCTCATTGACCCGGTGAATAGGTCCATAGCATGGTTCCTCCTTGCAGGGGTATACTGGTGTCTAAATTACAAACAACAAGAGGTAATAATAATAATGTAAAGCCTAACAAATTCACCTTAACTTGAATCTTACAGGCCTTGACTTATCGAATGTTATAAATTTGCACAAATAGCAAATAGATTCAGGATAAAACTCACTTTTTCTCTTGCTTGGCAATCTCTGATTTCTCGGCGATTTTGATTTCAAAATTAGTGACAAATTCATAGCTTCCATATCTTGACAGCGATCGTCCAGATCCAATGCTGCTTAAACTATCGAGGCTTCGTGATCTGCGAAGAATGATCATTTCGTCATTGGCGGATGGGTCCAGCACCAGATAACTGCCGTAATCCACCAATTTGTTATCAGACAGATCTTCCCATGAGTCCTTCATCTTCGATTTGACAAGGGACAGAGTGGGTGAGGATGGCAGCAATGGAACAATGACATCCGCGCTCTCTTGCTCGCTAACATTGCTTTGATTGTGAGTTGGGTGCTCTGCAACTGACTCATTTTGTTTTTCCAGTTTATTTAATTCTGCTACCTCGATTTCTTTGTGGTCATCTTTCACCTTGACTTCCACTACGATAGGTTCCACATGCTCGTGTATTGCATTCTCAGCTTCACCATCAATTGTGTCCTCTTTCTTGTGTGTTTTCTCTTCGTTGAACTCTGTATGTACTGATGGGTCAGAGACAGCTTCGACCGTCACTTCTAAAGGAACTTCAACGGTTTCGAATTCGTCATCCGGCGTGGCATCTTTGGGAACCACTGTTGCTTCACCATTCACCATGCCGGGTATAATCTTGTCCATCGACGTACTCAGCAGTGTTCGACTCCCAGTTTTGTGTAATTCCTGTCAAGACAAAAACAAAATATCAATTCAAATTTACATACCGAGGGAATGAGCAGAAATTATAAGCAAAGGTGAGAAGATTTGCACTTTTCAACTCCTTGGTTCCCTGAAACATTTTTCAAAGAAAGACAACACTTGAAGTTTCCTAAGCTTGGTCCAAACTGGAGTAAGACCATGTAAAAATGGAGATAAAATATTTTCTAAACTCAATTTAAACGCATTTTTAGTGAGTTGTCACTTCCAAACGAAATAAAACTTATCATCTACGACAAAAACGAGATACAGATATCGGTACAGAAACTCGCAGAGAAGGAAACCTAGCTAATTGAACAGCATGGAAACCTGATTGAGAGAAGCAAGTTACTCAAGCCCTGCACACGTATGAACTTGATAACCTTGAACTGCCATTTATTTATCTCAAGAAATTTGTTGTTATTTTGTGTATCGAAATTGAGTTCGCATGATACAGGTGTTTCTTTGCTACTTCACTATTGTTATCGGCGTAGCAAAAAATAATTGCTTATACATTTCTAATGCGTTTTTACTCCAGTATGAACCAAGCTTCAAGCCCCAGAAAGGGCATTAGAAATGCATCAGAAATGCAATGGAAAATTGATTCTTGTTGATTTAAGAAAAGGTTTTTTGCTCAAATAACTTTGCATACGAATACATACACTAATTGTTAGTTATTGAAGTTAATCAAAATAAGATAAAAGAACGAGAAATGACAAAAGCCGCAAAAAGCTCCTTTTAAATCTATTATTTCTTGTGTTGGGCACCCTGTGAACGACTTCTGAAGAATGACTTATAGGCTTAGCGAACAATCATCCACGCATATCAATTGAGATGCACGCACAACTATGGTCGGTGACCACTGTCGGTGACTAATTCACCTTCATCCCATGAAAGACACCAACAATGAGCTGCTTACGTTTTCGTCGAATCTTGGAATTAAAAGGGGATGGTCTTAAAGTGTAGCCATGTGAGAAATCCATATCGTGCTTTTGCGGCGAACAACTTAAATTCAATAGCAAGGCATTATATCCGTACTCTCCTCATTTCTGTATGGCTGCCATAATCTTGATTATGATCAAGTGGTTTGCCAGATCACTAGAGAATCTAACAACCTTATCTGACCCAAAAATCCCTTGCACAGGCCTTGGCGTTTCCATGTATAGGGTTGACCATGTGTGGAGTTTCAAGGATATATAAACACAACTGTTGCCTGCAAAAGCCTAAAATTCCTTCAGCCTTTTACCCAAAGACATTTGTTCTTTGGCATCGCTTCAGCTCGCGATTTGTTCCACTATCAACAAAACTCCTCCTTTCTTTGCAATGCGCAGGAAAATGTGTTCTGCTGAGTCCAACAGCCCGTCGTGTTTCCTGTTTCCGCAGAATAAGATGAAAAGCTAAGGCAGTCTTGAAATCTGCCGAAACTAGTGCTGGTTCTGCCCCCTTGCCAGTGGCGTTGTCAGGGGGTGGAGTGGGGCGGACTTGTCCACGTTTTTTCATGGTGGTATTTATTCATGAGCAAAAACGATGTAAAAATGGCTGGTTATACCGTTCATAAGTCGATTCCATACTAAGTCCATCCCACTCTTTAGGGGCTGGCGACGCCTCTGCCCCTTCTATCCTTTGGCCCTGATGGCATTCCCTTATCAACAAAACCCTCGCCCCTTGAAGAAATCCGAGAACATCGTAGCCTGCGTGCAGACTCGACTGGTTTATTAACATTGAAATTGAGAGCAATTTCAATTTGTGTAAACCAGTCGAGTCTGCACGCAGGCTAGAAACATCGTGGTTAAAAGTATTATAGCGGTGTTAGGCGTTGCTAGAGTTAAGAATTCTGGGAAACAAAACATTCCAATTCATCTTGGGGAAACAAAGTGACAACAGTAGATCTATCCAAATTTCCTAGCTACGCACCTAGAGAAAAAGCAAAGGCTAACTGAGGCTCTAATGGCAACCTTTCATTCTTGAAATTCTAAAAATTAGCATGGCCTATAAATAAGGCGTGTACATGGCAACATGGAATACAAGACTCCTTCTTTTGTTTTCTTCCAATGAAAGTAACTCGGTGTAACGACCGTTTTACCACAGAGTAGAGATTTAATACCTTGCGATTCTGAACAGCGGACATAGTGGTGCAAAAAAGGGTGCGTTGCGCGGCAGCGGTAAAACGCAGGTCATGCAGGTTAAGAAAACGCAGGCTAAATGAGGCAGGTCAAAACTAGCGGCCACGGGCATGCTGGCTTTAGGCTTACAGCCTACTGATATTGAAAGTATGATGGTCCAAAGGTTAGGTGGTGCCTGATTACATACATAATGGTAGGCATTGTGTAACACGCAGCTCTTTCAAATGGTTTCGAAGACGTCTTTATCACTTGAAATGTCCCAAGAATATGTNGAGAATGTTGTCATATGAAAATGGCCGCCGCAGTCGAAAGGCAACAAGCGAAGCGCGCAAAGGATGCTGGTTGGTTGGCGTTCTTTAAGGCCCGTCCATAAGGGAACGCAATTGTTCCCTTCCATATCGTTCCGTTCTATAAAATGGAACGCTCAGCGGTTGCGTTCACAAGGCAGGCCCGTCGGAACGAAATTCATATTGGGGGGGCTGAAAGGAAATGCGAGTGGAGCGAGCAAAAATGGGGGTCCGGGGGCTTGCCCCCGGGAAAATTTGTGTGACCACGCCATTTAGATCGTCGGAAAACGCCCCTGTCGTGAATAAATTTGTCATTCAAAGAAGCAAAGGATTGCCACTGACAGAAGGTTTTCCCTGGAAAGTTTGAAAACTGGACTCCAAAATCACTTAGAAACAGATTATGTTTTAATTGCATGATATAAATAGTATAGCTTAGTAACTTCTGGTGGTTCAAATGAGAACTTTGATGGCCTCCTTGATTAAAATTAAGTTTAAATCTTCATTTATATAATCTTTAATCTTGCAGCCATTTTTCTGCAAAAGAAAGAAACGAACTTTAGCAAATTATTGGGGGGGCTGAAGCCCCCCCAGCCCCCCCCCACTTCCGACGGGCCTGCAAGGGAACGCTTCAAATAGTACCGCACCGTCCATTTCAAAATATGGAACGCTAAAATAAGTGATACAAAAACATAAGTAATTTTTTCTAGCTCCTTACTATTGCTTGGGGCTGAAAACGTTAGAAAATTCGATCAACATGTGTTATCCTTCTAGTAAAAGATTTAACAGAAAATCCGAAGAATCTCCTTGCTGTCAACATTCAACAGAAGTTATTCCTTCCTATTTCTTTATTGAATCCTTTACAAATGAAACAGTTAATAGAACAAATAAAACAGTTAATAGAATTGTGCTATGATGAAGCCTTCAGCTCGATCCAACCTACTGTTGAGTTGCTGAGTTGCTGTCGATCCAATCCACAGTGTTCAAAAACAGTCCGTTTAAAAATTCAACAAAATTCGTCTGTCAAAGGAGACCTGCAAAGCCCATACAACTTAAGTTTAATCGAAAACTTTAAGCGTCATAAAGACAAAATAAAAATTTTCTTGACAATAAATGTCCGTTTCTTCGTAATATCATTAAAGACCATGTGCTCCTCGTGATCCTTTGCACACGCGCGAACCATCAAAACATCAAATTGGCAGTAGACAACATATTTTGAACACACAATAGTGTGAACATAAATCGCCACAAGGAGGAAAGATTCTCTAATCCTTCGAATAGTTTCAGGAAAGTCCATTCAAAAGCAATGTCAGTTTAAAAGCAATACCATAACAACGTTCATTTGAAGATAGACAAGACTATGCAGCCTCGCGACTGCTGAGCCAAAATCATTTTCGTACAGTATGAAACTATGAAACTCATTGTGAGACCGCAAAGGATCTTGGAGAGCAAAGGGTCTTTAAAATTTCCTTTTGATCTGTTTTTCAATGATTTAGTTATCTTTACAGATAATAAAGTGTTTGTTCTCACTACTTAAAGGGTATAAAATGACACGATGAAAAATCTTATTTGAGCAATACCCTTTAAGCGACATTGTAAATCTTACCTAAGAACCAAAATTTTGAGATCTTTCTTGTCGTTCGAGTATCAAACGATGGTGTGATTTTCTTTCGTAAATTTATGGCCAAGCAGGAAGCTTAACAGACACAAAGAAATGAAAAATGGTAATCATTTGCACCTTTTTGCGGTAAGCTTCAAAGCCAACCAGCCCTAAAACAAGTCAAATGTGCTAATTTTTAAACAAATCCAAAAAGATACGCTATACCTGGAAAAATAATTTGATCCTTGATCTACTTAAATCAAAATTCTTTTTGAAGATAGGCCATGTAATCAAATTTTGGTGTTTTTCCAACATGGGGGCATTTTTGAGGCGCCTAGTAGTACGTTGATCAGAGGTCCAGATATTTCCTATCATTGACCTTTACAGAATACCCTAAAAACCAACCTGATCATCTGATAGGGTGCGATCACTGACAGCAATTCCCCTGTCGATTGTAGAAATGATCGATTCAAGTTCGCTGTGAATTTCATCCAATAACTTCCTGTTCTTTCTCAGTTGTTTCATGTTTCGTCGATATTTTCCTGGCGCTGAAAATTTTGCTAATAAGCCTTGTTGTGCCACATCCTCTTGGCTTTTCTCCTTTGCAGAATCCTTCACGTCGTGTTTCGCAGCTTCTTCGATATACTTGTCTATTGTTGGTCTGGTGTTATCAATCGTATTAAGAAGACCCTTGCTTTTTGATTCGATTTCTCTGAGTTGCCGCTGATCAGGATCTACAACAAGAAATTGAAATACTAAATGTCTTTTTTAACTACTACAAACAACGAACTTTTACAGAAAACATAAAAAAAAACAAAAGAATAACATTGAGTAATAATAGCTAGAAATTTCGAAGTTTATTCATAATATCTTTGAATATCTTCAGATTGATGCTCACTTAGGGGTGACCCGGTATTGTTTTTTACAAAAATCAAGCGGTTCCAAACTTGCTCCAAGTCTATTCCGTGGTCTATCAGCGCTCAATAAAACATAATAACTTCTGCGGGGCGTATTCCGTTTCCTTTCCTTTCGTTTCTCGTTTCTCCTTCGCAGCGTCCTCGTCACGAATTACACCCCCGCAGAAGTTATTATGCTTTATTAAGCGCTGATAGACCACGGAATAGACTTGGAGCAAGTCTACACAGATTAGGATTTTAGTCTGACGACCTTAGCTTTCTGTTTGGAAGTGCAAGCAAATGGATCCTGCACCTTCGAGGCCTCTAGATTTAGAAGCAAGACAGTCTGATGATATACGCACATTTTTTGACGGTGCGGACAAAATACCGGAGCAATAGACTGACGCTCTTTTAAAATTCACATGATCTCTCCAGCTACAAAGAACAGTAATCTAGTTGTAGCGTTCAACAATATATCAAAAGACCGGAGAGACGTGACTGAAGCACTACGTTTTATGAAAAGTATACATGTATTTTCATAATCATCAAAGAATTTTACCAAGTAATTAAAGTTTCTTAAACTCCTCATAATTCTTTGAGTACTGAATTTTTTTTTGGGTGTCTTGGAAATTTCATAGCATTCTCGTTGACACCTGTGGGAGATTTCTTGTGCCTTTGTGACATTTCACGGCGAATTTTATGAATCCTCGCTGATATGAAATTACTCTAGTTATACAGTAATACAGTACAGGCAAAACGCAAAAATATGCGTCGAATTTTCAAGATTGACCGACAAAAAATAATCGTTTTCCAGTACTCAACTTTCTTTCTCTTCTAATGATCTGAGAGTTTGGTTTGTTTTTAGAGTTTCTTATAAAAACACGTGTAAAGTAAGCTACGGGATCGGTGCATTTTTTCTTAGTTTCCTGTAACTGTCCATACAGCTTTTACCAATTTGTTTATCTCTTTAAATTTACGTCGATCCACAAGTCCTCGACGGGTTATCTTTGTTTAACATTACCATGATATTACATATTAACATTAATGAAAATCCACATGCTAATTAACAAGCGAAGAGTTCCTAGAACCTGCAAGAGCTGAATTCAAGTTTGTCCACTAAGGATTACAAAGGCACCGGGAAACCTAAACGCTTGAAAGTTTTTCAAACAAATAGTGCGATATGATGTGCCAGGGTAGCAAATATATTTAAGAGGCTTAACCAGAAGCAGAATGAGAGCTTAAACAATCTTTTAATAATGCAAGGAGTGCAATTCATGAATCGATATTAAGACCTCGTTTACACTGTACCGGTCCGGTACAACTTTGGAACCGTAACAAAATTGTAACGGATCAGCCTCCCGTTTACACTGTTGTTGCTCATCATTAACACTTTTGTTCCTTCTATCTATAGCAAAAAAATTGTTCTGGAGCAATGTAAATGCTCTTGAACCGTAACAGCTTTGTAGCGGCTCAAAACTGTACCGGTACAGTGTAAACGTGGTATAAGAGACCAGAAAACGTCTAGTCACGTTACAATCCCCTCTCTTCAAATGAGTCCCTCCCCCCAGTCTCTCGTAAGCCCTCTCCACAACCTCTGAAATTGAGACAATACCGAGGAAAACGAAATCAAACTTGGAAGCGTTCTTCCAACTGTCAACTAAGAACTGTTTTGCTTCTCATGGTCAGGTTTTTCTTCTCAGGGAAGCCAGTTTGATTGCAAACAAGATCAACTATATTCGTCTGCAAGAACTGCACACTGTTGTTGTGTGACTTTACGTACACATCGGTTAGCATCAGCTTGAAAGTTGAAATCTTAAAAATAGAACAAAAGTTGACTGAGATCCAAAGATATTGGTTTCAAGTTTTGAGTAAGAGCATTTTCTTCTGAGAATCTATCTTCTAAAAATGGTACACCTTTAAAATATGAATATGTGTTCTTGGTAGCTTCCTATCAACAACAACAACACAAGAGAGGTAGCAGAATTAATCATAATCGAAAATTTGTCTCTTTCGTTATCTTTCTACTCCGTAGATTTCGGTGCTCTTCTATGCCCTTTATCATGCTCTCTTAGGCTCTTCTGAAACATTAGAGACCCAAAGCAACAGCTAACTTTTTCTTTTTGAGAAAGACGATTTTGGCTATTCTTCTCTCCGATCTTTACCGTACTAGCAGAATGCATTTCCTTCCTAGACCTGAGACTATTTCTACTTCGTAAGCCAATTTTAAAATATTTTCCAAAACTCCACTAGAAAAAATACGCTCTGAAAGTGATAAAATTCAATTGATACCAACCTTCCAAATCGATACCAGTGTCATTCAATTTACTTGAACTACCATCGAATATCTTCTCACGTGAACCTTGCCCGGTTTTATTTCTGTAATAAACAGCGAAACATTTTTGGAAATCCGGTCTCTTGTCTCTGCTATACTGCCTAGCAAAACTTAAAAGCAACGTTGTAAAATCATGCGATTCTTTCACGAACGGTTCATATGCCTCGGTTGCTTCTTGAAAAATTTTATCCGCAGCAATGTTACCGAGAACTTCGGGCTTCCATGGCGTTACGTCGTAAATACGATGGACCGAGCAGGCAGCATCGATTGTTTGGCGGTGAACGCTCGGACTGCCATCCAAAGATTCGTAGCTGGATTGCGTTAAGCGTTCGATAGGCCTTGGTACTGCATTGACAGTTACTTCCAAGTCATCAGCAATAATCGTTGGTTCTGCTTCTTTTTCGTGGTTCTCTTTTGGTGGTGAGACGGGACTGTCATCGCTATTTTTGCTCCCTTTCCTTCCCTGAAAAGAAATAATATTGTCAAAGTAAATGAACGGGCATAGAGCGATCTAGTCTGGAAATAAACAAAATAAGGCCACGCACCACTTATTTTCCAATTGGTCAGCGATCAAACGAGAACGATTCCTTTCCTTGTCAATTATCATGAAAATTGGACAAATGGCATATTCCACTTTTAAGCCCGTTCACTCGCAAAAACAACGATGCAACAACAGCAACTTTAAAAGGGTGACAGTGAAAGGCATGAAATACAATGATTTGCTGCGAAAATCTTCAGTTAATACATGGGTCACAGGGATAGCTGCTTCTTCGCAATAAAAAGGCTACGAAACTGCACCGTTTGCGAAAATTAGAAGCCGGAGTGTCAGAAAAACATTACCGTTGCACGGTTATTAACCAAAGAAAGGTCACTGAATGAGAATTAGTTTGCGCTGTATACTACTTGACCTACTTTCTACAAGTTTGTGCCACCGATGTCAAAAATGTTGATTGAATAAATAGCTGTGCCTCCTTTCAACATGCAATAAATGTCTGCCAAAAGAACACAAGTTTCGTTTCGGTTATATTACGACTTTTCTGCTCTTTTTTGCTCGTTATGGTTTGTTGATTGAACGGAAAACCACGACTAGCATATGGCTTATTGTCATGGGAACACGCCACAATAATTTATAAAAGAAAACAAAGATTGCAACAATGACTGGCTGCTTTTTTGGTTTTTTGCGATAAAAAATAAATAAGAAAGAGCACGAAATTTTTCGAAAGAAAACACGTTTAGATGGAATCAAATAGACTGATGCCATAAAGAGTTTGTGCAGCACATATATGGCATTCACAAATCTCTGTTAAATATCATTAATAACCAAAAAAACATTTGAAACCATACTGTTATTAGATTACGAACAAGGATGCAGTATAGGCCAGCGAAGGAGTATATTTGGTGGAGTATACGAATGAGTATCTAGTAGACAAAATGAAGAAAGATTATAGTTGGTTTACAACTAATCTCAAGGCCTGAGAAAGTCTAAGCGAAACCAATCCCTCTTATCCTTACAGTTTGGTGCTATATTTACGTCAATAGAAGTTGATTATTCTAATACAGAGGAAATGGTCTCAAAACATATCCAAGAACAAACATTGCTTCATCGAATCAATAAAAAACAACTTAAACATCAAACTTTACCCCACAATCACAACAGGAAAGTTAATCGTTAAACAAGTATATCCACAATGTTGTTGGTTAGCTTTTTATCAACATTTGTTTGGGTAGAACTTTCCAGATATTACGTAGGAAGCAGGTGCACTCTTATCAGAGCAAATCTAAACACATGTAGGTACTTGGCATGCGCTGAATCTTAATTTTGATATATCGAATAAGGAGATACGAGGCTTGCAGCCTATAAAACCTTATTTGTGCTTTCTTTTGTTAAACAGTTTGAGTTCGTGACCTCTCGTTTTAGTTGCAATCAACTTGAAGAATTTCGCATAGTTCAAGTCGACAATATCTTTCAGTTGATACGACATTAACTTACCAAGGAAAGAGCAACAAGTAGACCTGTAACATGAAGAGCTTATTGTAAGATCACTATCGATTGATTGGCTGCATTTGAATCCTGGGGGTACATGATTTGCCATCAGACGGAGGTCTGCGCTGTGCTGCTATCTTTCAAAGAGCTACCGACTGCTAACTCCTTAAATCTGCCTTGGACATAAGCGTACGAGACGGGGGTGCTGGGGGGGCGGCAGCCCCCCCAACATTCGAAAAATTTCGAACAATCTGTCTATTTCGGGCAATAATCCGCCGTAAGTCGGGCAAAAAAATGCGCAAACAATAGACTTTTCATCAGGCAGCCCCCCTAGATTTGTTCTTCTTGTACGCTTATGGCCTTGGAAACATCTTTATTTGAAATGATGTTGGTGAAAACCCATTCTTACAAATTCTTAAGATCTCGGCCAAAAAATTACCTCATTTTTAAGAGAAAAATCGAATGAAAAATGGCACATGCCTAGATGATCTCCAGCGACTCCAAACGCACCAATATGGATGGCACTTGGGCACATACTACCTGTTGTACCTTTTGATAGTGTATGCCCCCCACTGCTCTACACAATGCACCCATGCAATGTCAACGAAGAAGACTCTACAAATATTTTGATCCATTTCATTTCCCACTCACCGGAAGAAAGTGTGTTCTAAACTGTATAAAAAGTTTTTACAAGCATAGGTGCGCTTTTCACGAGGAAGCATTTGGTTGCGGAGTTTTCAAAACTACTAGAGTGCAAACTGAGCAATTGCATAAATGCTTTTCTTTTCAACTGTGTCAAGACCTTCTGGCAGGAGGGTCAGGAAAACATGACGGTCTCACGGCCATGGCTAAAGGAAGGCTTTGAGCAAAATGGCATATTGAGGAAGATTTTCATTTACTCTTATCACCCATGCCCTTTTTATCCATTCAAGAATCAAGAAAACTGATTAGATATGAACCCCCTGGCTGGAGGAAGGTTTACAATTTTTCATGACTGTTCGGTGGCCTTCTCCTAAAACATGCCCAAGCAGGACAAAACCGTTATCTTTTGTTAGCCCTATTTTACCTGTCTTGATGTCTCTAGCTACAGAAATTAGAAAAGACAAATAATGGTCATCTGACAGCTTGTAGAGCAGAAGATAAGGATCCCACATCAAACGACGTAAACAACAAAGTTTCCAATTATCATCTTTTAACTCAAAGCAGATGTTTCATTTCATTCAACTCTTTTGCCTTTGCATAATTTATGGTTCCTTCATAAAACGCAATGCGTAATTGTTGAAAACAGCAAACGTTCTAAACTCTCCGCTTATCAATAGGTTTAAATGCAAAATACAGAAATGGGTATGATCATCATTTGTGCAAACTGTTTTTGATAAATGTAGCAAATATCAAATCAAAACGCAATGATGACAAATGATACAGTATACTTCAATTGCTATCTTTCTTTAGACTTTGAGGTTCAACTCATAACCCCCCCGACTACAAATATTTTTATACAAAACCAGGAATTTGACGTAGTAATGACAATTCTTAAAACTCTCATTATTTGAACATTTAAAGTTTCTTAAAAGGTTTTCGAGAAATTTAATAAACTCATTTTGGCTTAAATCGGCAAGGGATTTCCTGTGCCTTTGTGAAAACTTTTAAAATATGGAGTAACACAGAAAAGATAAGTATCAATAAACAAAAAAATTCTTTGGATTTCATAGACTACAGTAAATGAAAAATATGTCTTAATAAATGTTTTTCCAGTTCCTTGAGTTTCTTAACTTTTGGTGATCTGAGAGTTCAGCTTCTATCAAAGAGATTCTCTGCTTTATGTGCAGGGGCGTAACTAGACCCATATTCTTGGAGGGGTGAAAATGGTGTTTGCCCTGCAAAACTGGGTGGTGCCCTGCAGACCTCAAAGCAAAAGTTCGTCTATAGGTTGGTAGTAAAGGCTTTGTCGATGTCCATTTTTCGTTTAATGATAATTTTCTAGGCAACAAAAAACTAAATTTGAAACGCAACTGCCTATGAAGAACAGGGACCGCAGAGCATATTTTGGATTGTGGGGGCTAGGAAGCAGTGAGAAACTCTGAGGGGGTCTGGGGGCGAAGCCCCAAGAAAAATTTCTCAACCACGCCCTCTACTTTGGCTATAAATGCGACCAACGCACTTTTCATAGCTAGAAACGCCTAAGAAAAGATCTTCATTAGTAGCATATTCAACATCTAAATCACCATAAAATCATAAAATTATCGATGAATAAAGTGTACAGTATTGCAATCTTTCATCTGATGGCGGAAGGTTCATGTACCACGGAGCGTCTTTTGGATTACGGGCAAGGGCCTGAAAGGAATGCCCCTCAAATG
Organism: Aurelia aurita; assembly: GCA_004194415.1. Taxonomy (NCBI): domain Eukaryota; kingdom Metazoa; phylum Cnidaria; class Scyphozoa; order Semaeostomeae; family Ulmaridae; genus Aurelia; species Aurelia aurita. The sequence goes on from REGM01000048.1 coordinate 692,739, forward strand.
CAACTTGTGGATTTCTTAACGAAATCCACAAGTTGTATTTGAAAGAGTGGTCGACTCCCTTCATATTTGTNGGGTCATTCCATGTCAATTCACCATGAGCAGGACACCCAACCATCTTTAATTTTGCTAATTTTTTGGCTATTTGCACACAACACTGATGGTAACAACATATTTTAATTTCAGCTCAATATCTCTATTCGTTCTTGATTTATCGCTTTTTCAATTTTACCCATATTTTGGCTCCAATCGCTAATTGGCGGCCATTTTGAATTGCGCTAAAATTTAAATGGTCATAATTTTCCTAATAATTCCAGTAGCAGACGCACAAAATCCCTGAAAGTCTCCTTTTTACCATTTTGAGACCCAAAAACGACCTCTAAAAGTTCATAAAAACAACACAATATGAGCTATGTGGCTTTACAAACTCAATAAAAATGTTTTTTCAATGTCCGCAAATGCCAAACCACTTGTAATTAAGTGGAAAATTTTTTAAGAAGGTTGTATTGGATCTTAATGATTCTTGGTATGCTTGCTAACCATATACTTAAGTCAATTAATATGAAATATGAAGTCTGAGAATTACCAGGGGACAGAGGTACAGCTTTCCAAAGATTTGAGGTAAAAATTTCACAAAAAGTTACATCGGAACTCACAATAGTTGATATAATCACTTAAACAGTAAAAATTTGAAAGCTATTTGGGAAGAACCTGTTCTTAGAGTTGATACTTGTAATATTTTTGATCTTCTAGCTGCATTTTAGAATCTTTAAGCTCAGCTGGCATGTATATTATGAGTCAATTTCATAATTGAGTTACTATACAATGTTACTCTCAATGCCAACAAATTGCTTTTTCTAATTCAGAAAAAAATTTAACTGTTTTGGGTTGATCCTACCTACTGTAATAATGATCATGAGTTCTTATGAGGTCACTATTTTCTATGATGTAAGAGGCTGTGAGGTCATTCATTGCTCAAGAAATAATTCCTTTATTCATGATGACACATTACCATTGTTAACTATGTAGCGCCTATTTCTAAATGTGTTATCACCTAATTAACTACCTGTTTATTGATATAACATACAATAAGGGTGTTGATCTAACAAGCCCAGCTGCTCAACCCACACATGTCATTAACGTTTTAAAATTATGTGTTGTCTGGTAGCTTTTGTTTCAGAAAAGGTATTTAAAGTATCCTTGTTAGAAATTTCTCAGATAAGTCTTGAGGGAGAGAGGAAAGATGTCTTCAGAGCAGAATCTTGATAACTGTTTCATTGGCAGTCAATTGTCACAAAGCTGTCATTCATTTGTCTATTCAAGGAAAGCTGGAATAAAACAAGTTAGTTCACTAGATGCAAATGAAATTAAGTTGATATCACTTAGAACAGGACTGGACAACATAGGAGATAAGACTATATGCTTTCATCATGAGCAAACAACATTGTTTAAGTACAGTCATTCACAGAAGAAATGTTGTGATCCTTTCTCCAAGCACAAGAAAGCAGTAAAGGCTGGATTACGGGAAATCACACTTGAAGCCTGGGCTAATTTTCAAAGTCTAAGTATATCCGTTATACCAGGTCATAAAATGTGCCCAACATGTCATGCAGAGCTATCAAGAAGATTGAAAGATTTTGACGATGAACCAGAGGAGATAGAAATGCAAGAAGCCTGTGAAAGTGATGCGGAATTAGAATGTGATCTAAGTAAAGAGCTGGCAAGAGAGAGCTTAGATTCAAGCTTGGTTGATATGGATGTAAGTCCAATGAAATTGCATGCTGTTGCCTCGCATTCAAAAGTATCTTATGGTAAAAGGAAATTGAGACAAGTTCAAGCAAAGTTAAAAGCGCAAGAGGAAACTCTCCAAAAAAAGGTTGCAGAAGTGATTGATGTTACACCAGAAGATCTTGAGGTTAGAGAGAAAGACCAACCCCAAAACATAAAAATGATCCAACAAAAGGCTGAAGATCTAGATGTGCTTGTCCAATTGATGAAGGACAAGTTGAAGGTGTCAAACAGACAAAGAAAGATCCAAATATTGACAATGGCTCCTCGCTCTTGGTCGATACAAAAAACAAAGGAAGAGTTTCAGGTTTCTGAATATATTGTCAGGCAAGCAAGGAAGTTAGCTTCAGAGAAAGGCATCCTAGAATTACCCAATCAAAAACGTGGCAAAGCAGTCACAGAAGAGGTAAAGAACTATGTCAGGAGCTTCTACAATGATGATGAATTTAGCAGACAGATGCCAGGCAAGAAAGATTTTGTCAGCATGGGAAAGAATGTACACATGCAGAAGAGGCTTCTTCTATGTGATATGAAAGAGCTCTATTCTGCTTTTAAGAAGCATTATCCAATTGTGAAGATTGGTTTCTCAAAATTTTGCAGTTTGAGGCCAAAGTGGTGCATTCTTGTGGGACGGTCAGGTACTCATTCGGTGTGTGTCTGCACAATCCATCAGAATGTTACACTGATGTTAAATGCTGTCAAACTTGATAGAGATTACCATGAGTTGATGAGCATGCTGGTGTGTGACCGAGATTCAAAAGAATGCATGGTTCACCGTTGTCCAAATTGCCCAGAAAGTGCTGTTCTGACAGACTATTTATTGGAACAACTTCTACAAGAAGAGGATGTCGATGATGATGAAAGTGAAAGTGCAGATATGATTCAGTTCCAACAGTGGACAACAGTTGATCGATCTCAATTNCTTTGAGCAAAATGGCATATTGAGGAAGATTTTCATTTACTCTTATCACCCATGCCCTTTTTATCCATTCAAGAATCAAGAAAACTGATTAGATATGAACCCCCTGGCTGGAGGAAGGTTTACAATTTTTCATGACTGTTCGGTGGCCTTCTCCTAAAACATGCCCAAGCAGGACAAAACCGTTATCTTTTGTTAGCCCTATTTTACCTGTCTTGATGTCTCTAGCTACAGAAATTAGAAAAGACAAATAATGGTCATCTGACAGCTTGTAGAGCAGAAGATAAGGATCCCACATCAAACGACGTAAACAACAAAGTTTCCAATTATCATCTTTTAACTCAAAGCAGATGTTTCATTTCATTCAACTCTTTTGCCTTTGCATAATTTATGGTTCCTTCATAAAACGCAATGCGTAATTGTTGAAAACAGCAAACGTTCTAAACTCTCCGCTTATCAATAGGTTTAAATGCAAAATACAGAAATGGGTATGATCATCATTTGTGCAAACTGTTTTTGATAAATGTAGCAAATATCAAATCAAAACGCAATGATGACAAATGATACAGTATACTTCAATTGCTATCTTTCTTTAGACTTTGAGGTTCAACTCATAACCCCCCCGACTACAAATATTTTTATACAAAACCAGGAATTTGACGTAGTAATGACAATTCTTAAAACTCTCATTATTTGAACATTTAAAGTTTCTTAAAAGGTTTTCGAGAAATTTAATAAACTCATTTTGGCTTAAATCGGCAAGGGATTTCCTGTGCCTTTGTGAAAACTTTTAAAATATGGAGTAACACAGAAAAGATAAGTATCAATAAACAAAAAAATTCTTTGGATTTCATAGACTACAGTAAATGAAAAATATGTCTTAATAAATGTTTTTCCAGTTCCTTGAGTTTCTTAACTTTTGGTGATCTGAGAGTTCAGCTTCTATCAAAGAGATTCTCTGCTTTATGTGCAGGGGCGTAACTAGACCCATATTCTTGGAGGGGTGAAAATGGTGTTTGCCCTGCAAAACTGGGTGGTGCCCTGCAGACCTCAAAGCAAAAGTTCGTCTATAGGTTGGTAGTAAAGGCTTTGTCGATGTCCATTTTTCGTTTAATGATAATTTTCTAGGCAACAAAAAACTAAATTTGAAACGCAACTGCCTATGAAGAACAGGGACCGCAGAGCATATTTTGGATTGTGGGGGCTAGGAAGCAGTGAGAAACTCTGAGGGGGTCTGGGGGCGAAGCCCCAAGAAAAATTTCTCAACCACGCCCTCTACTTTGGCTATAAATGCGACCAACGCCCTTTTCATAGCTAGAAACGCCTAAGAAAAGATCTTCATTAGTAGCATATTCAACATCTAAATCACCATAAAATCATAAAATTATCGATGAATAAAGTGTACAGTATTGCAATCTTTCATCTGATGGCGGAAGGTTCATGTACCACGGAGCGTCTTTTGGATTACGGGCAAGGGCCTGAAAGGAATGCCCCTCAAATGCAACTTGTGGATTTCTTAACGAAATCCACAAGTTGTATTTGAAAGAGTGGTCGACTCCCTTCATATTTGTCTTATTATAAAAATTGTTCTCGTTGCCCTGAGCAACAAATAAATTCAGCACAATTTTTGAAGAAATATTTGCAAAATATTCTAACATTTCAATCTGTCATGATGTTTCTTGAATTTTGTTACAGTTGCTGTTTGCGGCTTAAACCCTTCAGAACTCTCATATCATCCAATAATCTCATCCATCAGACTATATATATAATATATATACTGTATATATAATTATATAATTATATATACAGTATATATATACACATATTTGAAAATAAATTCAAAATAACAGCAATGTGCATGGGATGGATGGAAATCTTGGCAACTCCATACCATTGTGTGAGAAAGTCTGAACAAAACTGAGATCAAAACAATTCATGCTGAGCCAACAGATCTTAAAAGTCAGTACACAGACATGTTTGTTTACAAAGGATGTGGTTGGTCTGCTTCACCAGGTTACTTGACATGATCAAAAGATGTTATAAGCATGGACCACAATATTGGGTCATTTAGAACACATTGCTGGGAGAAGTAAAATCTCAATGGTAGCTTTTGTAAAGAAAAATTTCTGTTTACTTTCATCACAAAAAAATTATCATAAGGATTTAGAAATTAGCCAATTTTTAAAAAATTATTATGAAAATTCTGGTTCATGTTTTTAGTTTATTGAAACATCTCAAAAACATCATATTTGACACTACGAAAACTACATATATATATGCATACTACATGGTTTTATAAGCATTCCTGCGTGCAATCCCTCATGAAAAACTAGCGTTTTCACACATCACACCCAACATTGCTTCACATAAAAATAATAAGTCAATTTCACACTTTTAAGAAAAAGCCAATAATGCTTCAGGCGCAAATCATGGGGGGTCACATGGTTAGGAGTGGGGTTCAGGTTACTGTTAGAGTTTGGGTTCAGACAAGGTTAGCCTTAATTGTTTAACAATAATATATAATATATTTTGTTATACATATATATATATACACAATAATAAAATAAAATTTTGCCAAAATGTGCAGTGTTTCAGTGGTCTTGGAACTATATATGATCTTGAGTATCATCTTAAAAACTTCAAATCATATTCAAAATCTATATGATAGTCAACAGGCCATTTTAACTGTTTTTGGACGTATCGAGAAATTTGACTTTTGGTTAATTCCTAATTTCAGAAAGAAAGAATGCACCTAAAAGTGTGAGAAAAATCTAGAAAATAAGTAAGATGGTGGATTTAAAATTTGGGTGTATTAAAAATTGGTTGCATTGCTTTTCCTGTACGATTTTTCAAAAAGTGGATACATTTTATGTGACTCACCCGGTACTTTGACAGGGTGAGCCTCTGTCAATGCATCAATGTCTTTAGTTAGAACAGGCAAATGCTGATGAGACCTCTCCTTGGACATTTGCAAAATAATAATGACAGCCTTACAAAAAAATTTGAATTCAACTGCAAAGAGAATGTCTTGATACTTCTATTTGACATTGGATTGTTTCCAGATCTTTATTAGATTAATATCTGTTTCAAAGTGTATGCATTGCTTTGTTATACCACTACATAGTTATTGAGCTTGGAATTAAACTGAAATAATGAAATCTAAACAAACGACAGAGAAGGATATATAATAATTTTCAAACAACTGTGAGTTATTATCTTTTTAAAACAAGGCAGAGGTTAATCTGGTTAATGTAGTGAATGCAATTTCACAAATTTTCAAAGGATGCCAGGATGGAGTGCTTGAGAAAGAGCTGTTTTTTCAGTTCATTTACAGAACCATTAAATTTATAATTTATAATTGTTTACTGGAGGACACATAGGAATTTCACTGAATACTGTATTTCATTGGAACACAGCCATGGAGCAACACAAAAACTCGAACCCGTGCTAATCTGTTCATCTTTTCCCTGTTTTTTACTGTTTTGAGCAATGAAATTTTCATTGAAGTGGTGCGTAGTGTGGATCTTTGTTTCAACCGGGATATCATTCTGTCAACGCATTTCTCATATCACAACCATTCATATACTTTTCGGTTTGAGATATCTATACATACAAAAGTAAAAGGGTAAAATCGCAGGTACTCCATCGAACTTCAGATCAGGATCATTTTTGGGGGCGGGGAGGGTCTTATTTCCTCCTCCTTCTCCTCTGAAAAGTCTCTCCTCTCGCGTTATTTGGAGCCAAACATTTGTGTAGAAATTATACAACAATATTGTTTAAGCCTGCCCCTTCTACTCTACAGCCATTTAGGTACAGTTAGTATATGGCGTAAAAAGTCTTGACCGGAACGACATGAAAGTCTGAGGCCGTCTCGCCTATTGAATAGAATGAGGGCCTAGCACCCAACATTAGAGCAGGGCTTGCCACATTAGAACAGCGCGCTTACATCAAAACAGGTGGCGGGTCAAAGAACATAAAAGTCATTAATATGAAAGTGAATTCTTACCGATCCACCACACAAATGACCAAAAAACTTGCGAACTGATTTCATCTGGTTGGAGGGCTAGAAAACGAGAGGCATTGATAACTATTGAGAGTTGTTGACCCTTCCTTCTGCATCTCCAATTCACATGTCTACTCATGCACGACGATAAATCTCGCTAAATTTGACGGGTATCATATTCATACGTGTCATACTACACGGGGAACCATTCTTCATATATGGGCTACCTGTGTCACGACAAACTTAACAACATAGGGGCGTCGAATCAACCTCGTCCCCAGGGCCTTTTGTCATATTTGGGGCCCTGGAGACGAGGTTGGCGTCGAATCTTTGCAAAACTTTGAAATTAATCGTGTAAAATGTTATTGCCCCATTCTTTCAAATGAATTGCTCCAAGGGAACTTTAGGTAATTTGCCATAATTCCATAGGGAGCATTTTTGATACCATCACTCAGGCAGGCTCGCAAGTCGCAAGGGTGATATTTTTATGAGACATAAGAATACTTTGCAATAGATCCATCAGATATGCAGGCGCTAAATCCTGGAATGGAATTCCCTCCAATATCAAACAGTCTCCTTCCTCAGTATCGATTTTCCGTCGTGAAATGAAACTACATTTGTTCTCCACCAACTATCAGTCCTGAATATCTCGACAATCAATCCAAACATTCAATGATGTTATAATTTGAATAATAGGTTTTTAGCTTAGGGGGTGCTCTCTCCTCGATTAGTCTATCTACTGAGAGAGCTCCTCCTTGCGAAATTTCTCTCCCTACAAAATTCTATGTAATCCTGTTGTAAAATCTGTCATTTATGTTTAGTCATCTTTTGTAATTTGTTATTAGTTAGTTGTATGTTATTTTAGAAAGATTTGCGTATGTAGAGAAAATTTTAAAATTAAACTAAACTGAAATGAACTGAACTACTTTTGGAATTACAGCTTTTTATGTTTTATGAAAGGATGTACGAGAGGCATTATCTAAAGCTTTGACAAACATTAAAAGTACCATGAATTCTAAACTGATCGAGGAAAATCAATATGATCAATCCAAGAAATGCTCAGTTTTTGAAGGTCTACAAGATGATAGCAAGAAAAAGTCGTTAGCTTTTATGGTTTACAATTTAGCAATTTGAAGACGTCACAACTTCAAAACTAGCAGAAATATGAAAAATGCTGTAATTCTAAACATAAGGAAGATATCAAAAATGCTCTCTGGAATTATGGCAAATTACCTAAAATTCCCTTGGAGCAATTCGGTTGAAAAAATGGGGCAATAACATTTTAAACGATTAGTTTTGAAGTTTTGCAAAGATTCCACGCCTAGGGCTATGCTAACTTCAGCAACTTTCCATTAGTCACATATGCGAAACCTGTATCTGTCGCGCAGGACAAACTGGCATGCTAATCAAATCTTCTGCCCTCTTCTAACGTGCTTACCCCTGTCCAGCCTCAATTTGACGGACCAATCAGATTGTGTAAATTTCGATAGGAAAAATGAAAGAAACGGCGGCAATCATAAATTTTGTTCAATTTTACCACCCTTCATAAAACGCAACAAGGACCCTAGGTCACTTGAAATTTCCAGAACATTTTGAAGAAAAGTATTCTGCAGAATTCTACAGATGTAAATGCGAATTTGATTTGATTGGTCCGTCAAGATGAGGCAGGACAGGGGTAAGTACCTTAGCAGTGGGAAAAAGATTTGATTCCCATGCTTCAAGTCTGATTTCATCTGGTATGATATTCTGCATCTCCAGTTCACATGTTTATTCATGGGTTATTCATGCATGACGACAAATCTTCTAAATTTAACGGGTATCATATTCATACGTTTCATGCGCCAGGAGTAAAAAATAACACCTTTGCCACCTGTTTTCGCAGAGAATTCACATTGATAACTTGTGTATGTGGTATCAAGAGTTGCCTAGAATACAAGGCATTGAAAATATTTAAAAGTTGACCGTTCCTTCTGCATCCTCAATTCACCTGTCTACATTCATGCAGGACGATAATATATCTCACAAAACTTGCCAAGTATGATTCCAGAGAACGACTTTGCAGTACTGCTGAGGGTGTTCAGTACTGTGGAATGATATCATCAGTACTACTACTACTGCTAACTGCCACTACTACTACTACTACTACTACTACTACTACTACTACTACTACTACTACTACTACTACTACTACTACTACTACTACTACTACTACTACTACTACTACTACTACTACTACTACCACTACAATAAATGACGGCATAGAGGATACGGAACATACTTCTTGCTGCTTTGCAATTCTTTCAGAGAGCATAGATGCAATCTTCTCGCTGGTGAATGATGTACTTGAAGCTTACGGATATTCCGAGGCTCCAGACAACGATATTTTGCAGCTTCTTCTATACGGAAATGAACATTTGTCCTTGGAAGCCAACAAATTAATCTTAAACTTAACAATGAAGTATATTTTCGAAACAGAACGCTTTGATTGAATACTACTCATATCCCTACACAGAACACCCAAATCCCTTCTGTATATGTCTGTTTTTGTAATGTCTGTTTTAGTAGTCCTCTCCTCTTTGTTTGTAATTATGTGATGTCATAAGGTAGCTTGCAACCAAATAGTCAATTTGTAAATTGCCATGTTTGGTTCTAAACTCTAAAACTTCAGGCGCAATTGTTTGGTTGAAAGTTACCTTAACTTGTAGCTTCGTTTTCCGTTTGTATATTATCACTTTCTTTTTAGTAATAGTAGTTACGTGTATTTCTTAACTTTCTATGTAATGGCCCCGGGGTAGTCATAGTCTTTTGCTCCCCAGGGTATCGTTATCGTAGTGTTTGTAAAGTAGCTTGTAGTTTATAGTAGAGGTAATTTGTTTTGTAAAATTTTATGGAATATTAAAAAAAAAATACTACTACTACTACTACTACTACTACTACTTCTACTATACTACTACTACTACTACTACTATACTACTACTACTACTATACTACTACTACTACTACTACTACTACTACTACTACTACTACTACTACTACTGGAATAGTCTATGCTACTGGTAAGGACGAATATCTTTATATCCTGCGTTCCTTTGGCGATCAAAACAATCATGATTGCATTGTTTGATACTTGATCATTGTTTCAGATGAAAGCAATTAGATGTGGGTGGTTGGATTTGAATAAATTCTTGATTGTTTTGATTGCCAATGAAACGCAGGGATAGTAGCCCCTCCCCAGATATTCATATTCTTTCCCATACGCTTATGTTCTATAGCCTCACTTTGAGACATACTGTTGGTGAGGTAATTCGTTGAAAACAATAATTACGTGATCTTCTTTATGGTTTTTGTGGCTTCCAAAACCGAAATTAAACAATTCAGAACAGCTTGCTACAGCATGTTTCACCAAAGTATCAGTTGTAGAAAGTGAAAGTCTCCAACCTTTGTTGAACGGCTAAAAGAGTCGAGGACTTGCAAAGTGGCTCTGTATAGTAGCAAGGACAATCTGGATTTAATTTTACGTCTTCAAGGATTCGGATGTTTACAAAGGCAGCAAGATGATGTTTTATATCCTGCTCCTTGGAATGATTGTCTTTAAATCTGGTGGGTAGTTCTTAATGATCAAGTTTATTTTTTCATATTTAGGGACAGTGCAAAATTTAATATATTACATGGCCGGTGGAGAAGAAAATTTCTTGCAAAAAAATGTGCTTACCCCGTATAAAATTACTGCAAAAAAACTAACTGCCCCGTCACCTTTTCTTTAAAAAATGTATCTGCCCCGTATTCGTGAGCATTAGATATTATACAGTACGACAAATGAATTTGCTAATGACCATTACAAAATCCATTTTTGTTCTTACAAGTCTTTGTCAACAAAATATTGACTTTGAAGATGACAAGATGTGACTGATGTTCTTGCAGACAATTGACATGGAAATTCTACATNACCTGACCTTCTATAAATGACGATCAATGAGCAACTTTTGGGCAACTTTTTGAAAAAAGTGGCAACTTTTGAGCAACTTTTTAGGAAATTTTGAGCAACTTTTCAAGAAATTTCGAGCAACTTGTGGACAGGGCTAGCGGTGAATTCTGAAATGTCCATCGTCAGTTTGGTTACACTAAATCGAAGGTTAGGATGCTTGTTAGATTGCCAGACGATATTCCTTGTCTATCAGATAAACATGGACAGCTTTTGTATCAGTAGTATCCATTGCTTAGTACAACGCAAACATTTTTTTAATGAGAGTTATCTATGCCCGAGTACTCAAGCCGCAAATATAGATAAACCAAGACTCATAGGATGCCTTGCGACCTGATTGGATGCGAGGTGGGGCTATGGGCTATCAAAAGAAAAACGAGAGCAATCCAAAGAAGAAGAATATCTAAACATTTATAGGATTCAGAAGATAAACATTAAAGGACATGTGCCAGGCACGTTATTGGTTATTGCAAAACAAAGATAACTTTTATTCTCGTGTTTTTTCTTATTGCAATGAAAATTCAGCCTCGTTCTGACATCTGGTCGTAAGCGCTATGCGTATGCGCTGTTTTGTTTTGTTTTATGTTTTGTTTTCTTTCAACCAATTAGATGCGTGACATATTTCCTTTAAGCATTACAATCTGATAATAATGCAGGGTGTCCCAAAAAACGCAACCAATGTTTATTCCAAAATAAATAACATAAATAAATAAATGATTCAATCGATTTATCCAAACTGCATAGGATTGGAAAGAAGATAGATTGTGCTCTCAGATGGTGTGCATTATGTCTATTCAAATCTTATTACTTTTTGAAAATTTTCAATGGTAGTATAGGTACCCTATGATAATGATGCATCTTTTATTTTACTTATTTCTCTTTATGTGTCAGAAGTGACATCGAAGAAAATCTACGTGTCTCTTGATGGACATGACGGAGAACTATGTGGCTACTCCACAGCACCCTGCGCATCTATCCAGTATGCAATAACGAAGAGAAGCTCGAACGGCGACCGCATCAAAATAGATGGAACAAAAGGCAAGAACAGGGACAGTTTTGAAGAGCTGGAAATATCATTAGAATATACGATGATTGCTATCGAGGGCTTTAAAGGTAAGCCTGTTATCAAATGCAGAAATTCCAATGTGGCATTCAAGCTAAACAATTCGAAAGGAGTCTTTAAAAATCTAGAATTCAACTTTCATTTACTGGACTCTGCATCAAGAAGAAGCATAATCTCATTGGAAAAAACCATTGCTGTTTTGGCTCAAAATTCTTCAGTCGACATCAACAATTGTCACTTCAACGGTGTTCCAATTGCCTTTCAATCATTCTGCATTGCAAATTGCACAAATAATATAACAGACAATACATTCGAATCTCAATATGATGCAGTTTTAATAGAAGATATTGGTGGACGTGGTTTGAATTCGAATTTCTTCAGCAGGAATAAATTCATTGGCAGGTCACAATTTTCAGTGAGAGCACTTCGTTTTGCTTCTCGTTTCAAATACAGCGAGCAGAACTGGAAAATTCATATCGATTCATGCATTTTTACTCACTTTGTGTCGGCAGTTCACACCACAATCAAAGGCAGCGCAATTTTCAAGTTAAGCAATTCAGAATTTCGATACAATCGAATGACCTTAGCGCATTTGCGACTTGGTTCAGTTTTTTGGTTAAAGGATCTCAGTGCACTTGATGAAGATCAGATTCGAATTTTTATCATTGTGAACTGCACATTCATCGATAATATAGGCTACCAGGGTGGAGCAATTAGCTTTTACAGTTTTATCAAAAGACATCACCAAAATGCATCTTTGGAAAGAAGATATTCAAGGTTCCGTGAAGATCAGTCTCGATCCATTATAATTGCTAACTGCAAATTTATCAATAATACAAGCTACAGGGGTGGAGCCATTAACTTTAACAGTAACATTGGCAGAAGTTTAGGATACCCCAGACGTGCTACACTTAAAATAAGTCATTCCACTTTCCATAGAAACAATGCTTTTGTGGCAGGAGGCGCGATTAGTGCAAGAGGTGGCTTTGAAATCTATTTGCAAAGATGCACTTTTATGCACAATATTTGTGGAAGCTCAACATTTCCTGACGTTTTTGCTAAGCACCGCCATCGCTCAATCATCTTTGGAAATGGTGGTGCATTCTTTTTCAGCGATCGTTTTAAGTCTTCAAAAGCATTTATACAAAACTGTATATTCAAGAACAACACAGCTGATTTTAGCGGTGGTAGCTTTTATTCCGACAAAGCTATGGAACTTTCGAACGTCTACATCGAGTCTGCAGAGCAAGAGCATACCAGAGACAGTTCTGTTTGGACGAGCACTATTAGCACAATTTCTAAACTGGTACTACGAAACGTCACAATCAATGTTCTGAGTACTGCAAGTGGTCGCAATGTTGCACATTTTGGCACAGAATATTGTACTAGCCAAATTGATGAGAATTCAAAGTTTATATGCCCAACAGGAAGTATTTTAACACATAAAAAGTGCTCGACTGGACATGACAAAAGGAAAGTAAGATTTGGAAGAGATAGGCCCCATTTCAGCATATTTCTATTTTACTGCAAAATATGCCCACCTGATTTTTACAGTTTACATGAAAGTATTCTACACAACAGAACAACGACCAACACTAAATGTATGCGTTGTAGCTCAGGGGGACGATGTCGTTCTGGCGTTATCAAAGCCAAGGATAATTTTTGGGGGTCTAAAGATGTCAATACTGATCGTATTAAGTTTATACAACTACCAAGAGGATATGGCTGCTCTGGAACAGAATGTGTGTCTTATGATGTTTGTGCTCCACATCGGCAAGGGCCACTTTGTGGTATATGTAGGAATGGATACAGTGAAAGCATCATTTCGGCAAAATGCATTTCAAACACGAAATGCAAGAGAGTCAAATTCTGGCTCATGACTTTGATCTTATTGGTGCTTTTTCTGATTTTCATCCTTTATAAACAAGAGATTACACAATTCTTCAAATCTCGATTTAGACTGACGAGGAAACAGCAACAAATGACCCATGATGATAGAGATGTAGCCCTTATAACTGACGACGTTTACGTGTCAAGTGAAGAATATATACGCAGTCCGAACAGTGCACAGTCGGAAGAGCATAACATGATTGTAAACCGACACGAGCAAGATGACTCCGATTTCGTCATTGGCTTCATTAAGATAATATTTTACTTTTATCAAATCGAAAATATCCTGCATGCGTACAGCAATGAGTTTGGGGGTCATATCTTCCACAAATTGAGGAATTCAGTCAGCAGTTTCTTTAATATCGAGTTTTCAGTCAGTCAGCATGGTTCATTTACATGTGCATTATTTGATGTGACCCCGATTTGGAAAGTCGTTGTGAGAATCATATTTGTTTCTATGTTGTTCTTGGCATTGTTGATAATCTTCATTTTCATCAAGATTTACCAACGTGTAAGAGACAAATTTAGACAACGATCAGCGAGCCATTTGATCATCAACAAAGGAAAGAGGTTCAGTGATCGACTTCTGCTGGCTATCTTTGAAATCATACTTTTGAGTTATGCAGTTATTACAAAATCATTGTTTAATTTCCTGACTTGTGTGCAGGTTGGAGATAAACAAGTGTTGTTTATTCAAGGCAGTATTAAGTGCTATCAATCATGGCAATACATTTTGATGGGTGTTGGTTTGTGTTGGGTAATGCCATTCTGCTTGTTTGTAATTTTTCTCCCAGCCCAACTTCAACAGAGAAGAATAAGCAAGAAAGGTGTCTTCTTTGGCATCATATTCCCATTGTTATTTTTGTTGCATACCATGTTGGTCAGATGTGTTTCGAAACAGCAGCCAGAGCAGCAGAGTCCGGGTCCTGTGACGGACAACATTCTTAAGCTCCTTTCAGGGCCATTCAAGAGCAAACGCAGACATCAGATTCGATGGGAAGGAGTTTACCTCCTTCGCAGATTGATCCTTGTTTCAATCAATTCTTTCGTACAAGATCAAATCTACAAACTATATTCGATGTTGCTAATTCAAGTTTTGTTCTTATTGCACCATGTATACATGAAACCATTCAAGAACAACATCCTAAACGTAATAGAAACAGTATCATTGACTGCCCTGATACTGTTGAACTGTGTGAAAACTTTTGCAGTGTATGATGCAAAACATGGCTTACATGAAGAGGGAGCTGATTTGCTTCTGTTGAAGATATTTGCATGGACTGAATTAGTGCTAGTTCTGTTTGCTCCTCTTGTGACTTTCCTGCTTGTAGGAGTTTTAATCATTGTTAAAATTGCTATTGCCATCTTTAAAATTTTTAAATACTTGCATAGTTGTGTAGTTGCAGGTGCGGCAAGATGAAGTTCAGTTTTGGCAGCCAAGTACAACGAAACTGCTCGCATAAAACGAGCAATGCGGACACCTTTATTTTGAATAAAATATGTTTATTCGAGACTACTACCTTAACTGCTAGCCCTGTGATCTATCTCTCCGGAGGAGCGCTGTGAGCGTCTCGCTTCGCTGCCGTTAAGGTAGTAGTTTCGAATTAAGGTGGTAGTGTTGAATAGTTCAAGTTTCAAGTTTCAATTTCATTTGAACAAACAATTGTATGATCTACAAAACGTGCATTTCTGCTTACTATGAATATATTAAATAACAGTTGTCCAGGATACTTGGGGACTCTAGGGAAGAACGGAAATTCTATTCTAGAGAAACCCCAGAGGGCTGGCGGGCCAAGTACCCCTTCCTCAAAGGACTAAGCTTTTCATTCAAATAAAGGTGTCCGCATTGCTCCATGAAATAACTTTAAAAGTAGTTTTTCGACAACTTACCTGGTGACCTGGTGAGTAAAAATTTGCACCTTTCGAAAGAGTCATCAAAAGTTGATTCGATCATGAAAATTTCCTTTTGTGAATTTGTGTCAAGGACCAAATTAAGTTTAGACATATTGCAATGTCTTCAAAATGGCTTTGAAATTTGTGAGAATGTATGTTTTTAGAGGTTACCTAGTTTTTGGAGCAAAGTCCAAAATTACAAGGAATGGTTATGAAATCGAATTTTAATGCATTATACCAATTAAACTAGTTTCTTACGTCCTTGATGAAGCTCTTATGTTATGTAGGACTCAAACTTTCATATGAAATCACAAATTTCACTTTTTGCAATATACTACTGCTCAAATAAGGTTTTTACATACCATAATTTCATTGTCTTCACTTCAGAAGAATACAATAACGATCACCTATTAAAATGATTTGGTTCTTCACACAAATACACAGAAATAAAATGCAGAGATCGGTAGCATAATCAAACGTTGGTCATTTTCCATAAGGTGCAAGTTTATATTTGGGTCTGAATTTTTGACTCTACATAAATTTGATAAATTTGCAATTATTTGGTTGCAAGCTGCCTTAACTTGTATAGTTGTATAGTAATTAGAAAGTATAGTAGGGTGTAGCATGTATTGTAAATCTTTATCTTAATAAAGCAAAGTGCAAGGTTTCTTTACTCGGTACAATAAACAACCTTGTTCTAACAAATCAAATACTTCCTTGCCGTTGGCTGCTAAAAATGCTAAAAATGTAGAATTTGTTTTGACGCACCCTGTATAATGAACCATTTAACCACCTCTATTTGAATAACTATAGAGAAGGGATGCAGAGCCTTTTTCGTATCTATACGATCACGATCAAACTCTTAGAGACAAATCACAAAATTGTATTATTTCATCTTTGAATTCTGCCACAGTGGCAAATAACACAAATGTTGTCTGAGGGGACATCGGCAAAGAGCCTGCTAAAGTGCAGCCAAAAGCTTGCGCTTTAAAAAGATTGCCTATTCCAGATTTTAAAAGTGTGAAAGGGGGAGGGGTCTGCAAAAATTGATTTTTTTTTATCAATGCCACCTTTTACGGTGTGCAAAAAAGGTGTCTTAACTGCTTTATGTAATAGAGAGAAAATGTTTCACGTTGAAAATTTTCGTCATAAGGCAGATATTCCTTAGAAAAAGAAAGAAATATGTACAATGCACTTATTTTTACAAGAAACCAAGAATTTGAGCCAGTACTAAAAATTTCCTAAAATCTTTAGATTTTGAGTGATCTTTTCTTTGGAGCTTCTTACGAGTTTCATAACAATCTTCATGCTTACCTCCTGTACCCTAGTGAGCATTTCAAAACGAAGTTTCATAAGCCTTTCCAATCTTTAGACATTACTCAAGTTAGACTACCTAACCTTCGGAGTAATATGATACAGGAAACAAGTGAAAATGAAATAAAGATATGCTGTCAACACATTAAATTATCAATCAATCAATTAAACCTTAATTAACCTAAAAATTAATTAATCAATTAATTAAAGGGGCAGAAAAGGCGTACAGACGCAGTACAGACGCAGAAAAAGCGAGAGTAAAAGCCGAAGAAAGTACAGAGCTGAGCGAAAAGGGTCATTCACAGATTCATGGATTTCGCTGTCTTTGAGTTTTTGTAAAAAAAATCAGCTTCTGTCATCAAGTGACCCATTTTGCCCGCTCCGTTGACCCCCTCTCCAACCTGTGCTCTTTTGCAAATGCAATGGACCGACCATTGATCAATTGATTAATGATTGCCTTGACAACATTCAATGAAAACAATCAGATAAATCAAAACGAGGCTGTAAACATTATTTTTCTTAGAGAAAACATGGTTGATCGAAGACTGAATATTTTGTGAAGATTGATGAGCTGAAATGACACATATTCTTGCAGATAAGGGCTACCCTGCCCTTATAAAACAGCGAATAGAGAAAACCAATCATCGCTATCGCCAAGGCCTTGAAGAGTTGAGAAGAAGGCAAAGACCAGGGGGAATAACACCAGAAGAATTTGACACAATCAGATCTCTTTCAAGACAATCTTGGTCTTCAGAATGTGATGAACAAGATCCTTATAAAAGTGGATTTCAAACAACTTATTCATCGTTTCATCATTACAGAAAAGAACCTGATCTAGATGGAGCCAAATACAGATTAAAGTCCAGGCCAACTTCTCCGACCAGAAAAAACAATCCACATCCTCCAAGGTATGGAAAATTAATTTATATCCCACCCCAACCCAATCCTTTAAAAAATGCATTCGTTTTTTTAGCGAAACATTTGTTGATTGTTAAGTGGAATAACTGTGGGATGCAGAACAGTAGAATCTTGACTCATTTATTGTTTCAGTTTGATTTCAAGAAAAGTGAGAGAGCCTTAATGAATATTCTCCTTTCGTTGCTCGATCATATGGTCTACATTTAATTTCTTTAACGTTGGTTACATAATATATATATCTAGTTTTCTCTAAAAAAGATAAGAGTAACTAATTAAAACCAACTATTTAACTACAAAAATTAAATCTTTGATACTATTTACATATATTACAATTGCATTTATCTTCATTCCATATTTTGATTATTTTCTTGGATTGTTAGTTGTAATGGATTTTTTGTCCTGTATCTAAGAACTGGTATTGATCTATTTCTTAATTTACTGTCAGTGGACATCAGTCACAGCCAGCCTTTAGACGGGCATACAGTACAACAAACTACAATAAATTATTATTTTTAACGAGATTCTGATAGAAGACAAACAATTATGGGAAAATATCCCCCACTGTTGTCTTCGCGTACTGTAATTATCCATGTACATTAAAATCCAAAAGTTTTTGATCGTAAAATTTTTGATACAGAACATATTATTGGCTAAGTTTTTTGCTCACAATACCTATATTTGAAGCATTCAGCGGGGATCTTTGGTTAAAATGATGATCTATTTCAAGAAAAAGATTTGATCAATTTGAACTAACATTTTCACAATTTAATTAGGCATTGATCACTGCAGTAAATATATTGTAAACAGGTTATAAATTATTGATTAACCAACCTAATATGATTAGAGAATCATATTGTCAATAATTTTAGTATGGCATTTCTTAATTTTCTTAATCCATTTCCATCATTTATTTCTATCCCTTCAATCTTGAAGCTACAAATTTGGTATTGTCATCCACAAATATTCTTAGAAAAGCATAGTTTGTGGTTATGTACTGCAGCAAATGTGTCAAAAATTGGATTATGAAATTAAGAGCTTCTACTGTATGTCTGCTTGTAAATTTTGATCAAGAAGAAATGTTTGGGTGCTGTTGCTATTTCGACAAGTTAACAAGTGATTATACAGTGGCTTGCCCCAAAGGGGTACTCATTAATATATTCATCCCTGTAAAAATGCAATAATGTAAAAATGCAATAATGTAAAAATGCAATAATGTAAGGGTATGATGCTAACATATGGGTGGGTGGGTCATCCAAACCTCCGGGGGACACCCTTTACGAAAGGGCAGCTTGCCATAATGTGGCAAAAAAGCAACATTTTAACAAGTTCTTCTTTTTTGGAAAAACGAATTGCAAATTGCAGATGGCTTTCCACGCTTTATTTGTGGCAAAAGCACATACTTTAATTACCAAGAGCATTGCATTATTAAGCAGTATGCAGTATCTCTACTTTCAAATCACAAAAAGTATCAACTACAACCTATTTTTTGCTTATAGTGAATTTTAAGAGGAAATGGTTTTAAAATTCTAAGATCTTATACTCTATGATCAATTGTTAATATTTTTTGTGATTTGAAAGCAGAGGTATTCTGCTTAATAATTCAAAACTCTCTAGTTCCTGTATGTGCTTTTACCACAAAAATAAAGACTGTAAAGCCATCTGTAATTCGTTTTTATCTTATTATACTGTACAAGCAGAAATAATGAATTATTTATTCAACATGGTTACCACAACTGGAATATTTTGTGGCATTTGGGTAACATACTGTAGCATGTTATGACCAGGGGCAAAACTGTTGATAAAAAGCCTTTAAGCTTTTCAATTTATGGTGTTTAAATTGACTATCCAAACCTCTCGGTGATCTTTCAAACTTGTTAGAGTCCTCAATGTCTTTTCACTCAGTTTTTTCGATTATGTTGTAAATATCACTGTGGGTTTACAACTGTAGTGTTATCCTGGCATGGGAGTTGACTTGCCTTTAAGTTTCAGTTTATATGACAGAGTGTGAGGCAAAGACTAAGACTGCATATATAACTCCCTTATTACTACGATTTCTCAGATTAAAACTGATACTTTTATCAAGTTAAGGGGGATACTTTAATCAGTTATGTATAGGGGTAATACTGTAAGATACCAACCCATATTTGCATCAAATTTTGGGCAATGTTTGTGCCAAAATTATGTCCGCAAAATAAAAGAAGGCCAAAAGAAGCAAAAAAGAATACCAATTTCCGACAAAGAAGACCCTTATTGTACCAATTTAAAAAAAACCAGAATCACGAAAAAGTGTACCCTTTTGGGTGGAACATCCCAGTACTCAAAATATATATTCAGTACAAATAAATTTAACATTTCGTTCCTTTCTGCAGCAAAGTTATAACTCTTCGAATGACACATGCTCCTGGATTCGAGCACAACAGTGTTAGTCTTCCACAAGGTGCATACAAAGGTACGAAATTTGATTTAGACTACTCTAGTATCCTGTAGCTGCAGTACCAGATCAGTAAAAGCTGCTGTGTTTAAAATCATCAATAACAATGTGGCAACAAATTTTTTATATATGTTTAATTGTAGATATCTCGATAATTCATATCTTAAAAATTGCATACCGTATTTCACGGAAGAATTTATTTCTCTTTGATGTCCGGAAGAATTGGATCTTTAGATGACATAAAAGCTGATTTCTGAAAGTTTTGGATCGAAGAAGTTGGTGGAGTTATTTCCAAGGGAGTTACTTCCCTTGAGCATTAAATTTGAAAATCTTCACAAAATAAAATCTGCTTTTCCAGAGCCCTCGATTGATTCCTCCTCATCGAAGATGATTGTACACTGGTATTGCATTCGAAGCAATGATCACGCGACAGACGTTTGAGCAAGACTATGGCTCGAACCTTTTAACAAGGAAACAGATAGGATTTTTAGAGTAAATTTATAAGTTATCTTGTTGGCAGAAACCTTAAAAATGGTTTACAAGTCGGTGAACGGCCTAGCCCCCACTTACCTTACAGAAATGTTTGCCAGGATGTCAGATACATGCAAGAGAGAATTACGTAATACCAAAACTGATTTGGCAGTTCCTCTTCGCAAATCGTCTTTCGGCCAAAAATGTTTCTCCTATAAGGGTGCAAAATTGTGGAACGCTCTTTCTGTTGAAGTCAAATCGTCCAAAACTTATGAGATATTCAAAAAAAAGTATAGGCAATTCCAACGTCGAACGCTGATTCTCTCTTTCATGCTATAGTTAGCATCACTTTAATTTGTTTTATAGAAAATTTTGTAAATAAGATTATATAATTGTGTATGCTTTTCGTTTCCAGTAATTATTTATTGTATGTATTTGCACGGCCCACTGTAAATCAGTCCTTTGACTGACGTGGCCACCGTGCCTAAAGAATTTAAAATCAAATCAAATCAAATAAAAAAAAATTAAGGTTATGCCCAATATAACCAAAATGCAATACTGTTGCTGAACAGCAGAAAAGCGCTGTTATTTTCTTGCGTCTACTTTTTGCACGATCAGACCACCGAAATTGAGACCAAGAACGATGCTTTGGAATATCGGGCGAGTAAAATAAACTGCATACCTTTTGAAAAATTATCAAAAATTTGATTATATTACATATCGCAAAAATGGCTTAAGACTGTGCGAATTTATGCTTTAGAAGCTGCCTGGTTTGAAGGATACTCGTGACAACGAATAACGGTTATCTGACTGCATTTAAATGCCACATGACCACTTAAATTGGTCTCTCGTCTCTTGTCACAAATTATTGATTTCTGGCTAAAGATACCTTGTTTTATAAACTACTACTGATCAAAGTAGAGGTTTCCATTCCACAATTTCATCGTCTCTCTCGCAGAAGAACAAAATAACGACCATCTGTTAAATTCATTTGGTCCTTAATGCAACTGCAAAAAATAAAATTAAAAGATCAGTATCATTCTCAAATTTTGGTGATTTTGCGAAGGGTGCAAGTTTGTTTTACTCACCCGGTTGTAAAATTCAACAATTCACAATTATTCTTTGCTCAATCAGTTGGCCAGCGATATCCCAAAGAAGCAATTCACACTGATAAAAGGTCATACCACAGTGCACCAATTCATACGACAGGGAGATGGGTATGTATTCATTGTCGACAGTCTGTTCCCTTGTATCGAAAACGACTAGACTAATATGTATTTTAAGGGACCATACATTTATGACGTCCGCACGAAGGGGGAGGGTGGTCCAGCGATTGTAATCAAACAACAGATCTATCGTTTTTTTGCGGACAGGGGAAGGGGCCTGAAAATCGGCAATCTTTGCGGACGTCATAAATGTATGACCCCTAAGTTGATGTTAATCAATTTTTAGGGTATTTTTACATAGAGCAGTTCTATGGTGGTTTCAGGAAAGAACTTCTTCTTGTTTGAATGGAAAATAGATCCCTAGGAAAATTGCTAGTGTATTAGTACAGGTACCAATGTTGGTACCGGTAACAGCCAAAAATGTGCTATTAAATCTGAGATTGTGACCTAAAAAACCATCTTGTTTGTCCTTGGTATTGATTAGAAGAGGGCTACATTTTATCCGTTCCCAAAATTAAATTGAAGCCTCATTCAGGCAATGAAGTTGGTATTTTTCGAATCAATTTCATAGCTTTTACAATATGATTATGATTTTTGTCTCACCCGGTATAAGGAGCATAGGTTCCAAATCTTTAAAATGGTCGGTGTAACCTACTTCTTTGAATGGAATGGCTTGAAAGAAACTTTAGCTACTTTGCTATAATTCTACCGTTGGACGTTCAGATATACTCAATAATTTCAGAATTATAGTGTTTTTCTTCTTTTTTAAGAATTCAAGAAAATGTTTGAAAAACACTTAAAACCATCATAATTTCTATAATTTTAAAGAAAAACATTGTTTATGAAAGTCTACAATATGGTATCAAGTAAAAGTCTTTCACCCTGATGGTTTGCGATTTAGAAATTTGATGACATTACATCATCAAATGAGTTGAAATATAAAATATGCTGTAATTTCGAAACATGTCGCAGATTTCAGGAAAGTCCAACCACGGGCTTTAGGAAACTCTGAATTAAAAATTAGATATTCTGATGATACATCCGATGCCACGCGCTTCTACCTCGATGTATCACGATTGAAATAAAAATTAGGAAAAATACTCGATGTATCATCGGAAAATCTAATTTTTAATTCAGAGTTTCCTAAAGCCTGTGGTCCAACTTTAGAATTATAGCAAAGTAGCTAAAGTTTCTTCCAAGCCATTCAATTCAAACAAATAGGTCACAGAATTTTACACCGACATTATTACGCCAATTTAAAGATTTGGAACATATGCTGGTATAAGAAAGTTAAAAATGAGATCTCATGAAAACAATCCGCTTGTCTTTTGTTACAGAACGATGGTGGACGCGAAAGTGAAGTATCAGTATATCGATGGCTGAAACAATGTGGTGTCGAAGGTGAGCATATTTCAAAACAACAGACAAATTCTCGAATTCCTTATGGAATTGGCTCGATATCCAGTGCAGCCAACAAGGAGAACCTATTCTTATGTATACGGGAATACTCATAAGACTTCGGTAGACGTTTGCGAAACTTATGGCAAGGAGCACTGAAGATTTTTTCAATAACTTGTAAAGCTCAAAAATCTTAAAATTATTAGTTTCTTTTTTGGCGTAAGATTACAGATTTATCAATATTAATAAATATTTATTATTAATATTAATATTATTTATTTATCAATATTGCCGCCGCTTTGGATTATCGGTGGATGAATTGCAACCGAACTCTGCTTTCATTGAGACGATCCCTTACTAACGAATTTCTTTTCCTTTCAGAACAAGAAGCTTCTAGAAGAATAACGAAGAAGTTAGAAAAGGAATTAAACCTTACGCCCGAAGTCAACGCGAAGTATATTGGGAAGCAAAACCCAAGCCGATATCTTTTTGGGAGATATGGAGGAGACAAAATTACAGACGCGACGGGGTACAAGGCTGCAGCGGATAGACTATGGTATCGGGAACCTTTGAAGACGAGTTACCTTTCACAGTGATGCACTCATTTTTATAAGAAAGTTCGCTTTAACTTCAGTTGCACCAAAAACGCACCACAAGCCACAACAATTACATTTGTCGCCAAATATAGTTGGGCTTCCAGGGGCAAGTTGCAAGCAGATCAATTAAAATATGATGCCCTCGTGTGAGTTTGGCCAAACTTGTAGACTTGGCCTACAAAAAGCGCACACGCTGTGCTAAACGTCGTTTCAAAGCTTGATTCCCATTCTGAATTGGAATTCAATTATTTGTCGAACGAATAGGCTCATTGAAGCGAATTTCTTATGTGAAATGAGTGTATCGTTAGTTGAAGTGCTGTAGCCTCGGTCCAGTTCGTAAGCCCATCTATTTTCTAGTTGGACACGTAGCATGCATAGACTCACGATCTTACTGAAAGCACAGATGACCGACCGCGCTAACTTGTGGCCTCACCAGTCAGACAGTAGCAAGTAACAGTCCTTGCATCAAAGAAAAATCGTAGGCTCTTGGCAGGCTGGTTAAATTGTCTTCAAATGCTCAAAAGTGTATGCTCTTAGCTAGAAGTGAAGCAGTGATCAGGGACGATGTAAACAGTAAAGGCTAAGTGGGACACACATTTTCTTTCAGCCAATAATTTAGATAATCTGTCATCAAAACGTGACTCACAAATTTCGCCCTGGTGTTTGGACAGTAAGATCGTAGCTGTAGAGGTATATATTTCGGACAGCGAAAGTATGATTGCATTACAGTCTGCTCGCTCAACTTATAAACCGTTCTCAGTTCATGTTCTGATAAACTACCATATATAGCGTATACAAATATGCTACCATCTGCTCTTTTTCATTGAAACATACCGTAGATAAAAGATACTTTTGGAAAGTTATTTTTGGTCAAACCTGTTCTCGAAAAGAGGATTGCAGAACAAAGACCACGTTTACTTTGTATTGGTACAGTTTTGATCCGTTAACAAGTAATTATGGTTCAAGTACGTTTACACTGCTCCAGAACAAAATTGTTCCACTTAGCCTTCACTGTTTACATCGTCCCTGATCACTGCTTCACTTCTATCTTAGAGCATGCGCTTTTAAGCATTTGAAGGCAATCTGACGAGCATGCCAAGAGCCTCGAGCCAGCTTATTACCACAACAAAGCAAAAATTAAACCTTGTTATGGATCCGTTTCAAAAGTGTTACGAATCAGGCGTTTACAGTATGCCAGTACGAGAATGCAACCGTAACGGTACAAAGTTATTACGTTTTCATAGCAGGCACAAGATTGTGTTACGGATAGAAGGAGCAAAAGTTTTACGGATTAGCAGGCACAATGTAAACTTGAGGCTGATCCGCTAATCTTTTGTTACGGATCCACAGTTGTACCGGTACAGTGTAAACAGGGTCTAAGTCTACCTCTACCCTTGGCAAGCTTTCGAAGAAATACCAAGCTTTATACCTTGTCGTAAATTTTGCCTTGATCCGGATGGAAAAAGTTAATTTCAACTTTCAGCAAATGCTCCTCCCAAGCAACGTCGGCAACAAGCAAATGCTCCTCTCAAGCACTGCTTGGCAATGCTTGAGCATTTGTTTTATTTGTTATTTATATAATTTGAACAGCAATTGAGCGATTTGTAGTTCTAGGGTATTATGCAAGATTAACAATACATTTGTAGGCTATAAATTTGTGTTCTAGGGTATTATGCAAGATTAACAATACATTTGTAGGCTATAAATTTGTGTTTAAGGTATTTAAAAACGCATGGAATAAGGAAATTTAGTATCTAATAATGCATTAACACATCATCTTATGTAATTTTTCCGTTTTCATGTCAACTTTGCAGTTTTAGCAAGGTGGACCATTTTAGTTTATTTACATCATTAATAGATACGTTTTTTAATATTAATTGTTTACATTAATTTGAATGAATTGCGCAAACTTTTTTCTGTTGTCCATGTAGCTATCAAATTCTAAAGAGAATTTTCGCCACAATGCTGTTCTCTTTTCTTTTCTCTCAAAATGTTAGAGATCACCTTACTGTGTTATTACTAAAATAGGGAACGGGGAATCGCGGAATATGGAAACGGTAAGAGATATCGGTATGGCGTTTGTGGTATCTTCAACAGCCACTATATACAAGTTTACTGCATAAAATTCTAGAGAATCCCTCAAGGGATCTGGCCAGAATACACATTCAAAAGTGCAGTTTGTGAAAAATTACTAAAATGGGGAATATGGAGACTAGAAGCTTTACAGAGGAAAGAAGCATATCAGTCGATAACTCTTGGCCTCTAAGTTTCAAAATTTCAACAACCTAACTCGTATTTTCAACGTGGATTCCACAATCGGGCAGATTAAAAATTACTAAAATGGGGAATATGGAGACTAGAAGCTTTACAGAGGAAAGAAGCATATCAGTCGACAACTTTTGGCCTCTAAGTTTCAAACTTTCAACAACCTAACTCGTTTTTTCATCGTGGATTCCACAATCAGGCAGATTAAAAATTACTAAAACGGGGAATCGGGGAATGGGGATTAGAATCTAGATCAAAGCAACAGAAATAAAAATGCATTAACACTCAGTTTAATCCTAAGCTATTAAATAATGTAACCCAGCTTTGACTAATTAATGCAAACGATCGTCCTATACATAGCCTGCGTGCAGACTCTACAGTGAGGAGGAGGGAAAAGGAGAGGAAAGCCCTCCTCCGCACTGTAGAGCCCTCCTCCTCCGGGTTTTCCTCTCCTTTCCCTCCTCCGCACTGTAGAGTCTGCACGCAGGCTACCTATACAGTAATTTTCTTATCCCGAAAAAGTAACGGGTCCTTGGAGGGGGGGGGGGGGGGTAAGCTATTAGTTGGAAGTAGTATGCTTACCTTGGGTAATGAGCCGCTAGGGCATTGAAAGCAAACAACATGCGAAAAATAACTAAATATTTGAAGACTGATAAGTCACAGAATTCTTGCAAAAATTTAATTAAAATCCACACATGTAAATTTGAAAATGCTAGTACCCTATTCTTTTAATGGTCTATGAAATACTTGAAATGTCTTATCGTAAGGAGGAACCCAGCTAGTCATTTTCTGGGGCTTCATACTGACATCATCAAAACCATTTTTCAAACCTCGAAGAGCTAAGGATGCTACAAGTTTAGTTAATGGCGTTGCATCATTTAAATTTCGTAGTTTTTCTAGTGGTATCCATTGGCATTTAGCGATTTCATTTGGGCACATTGTTATGTCAAAGGATAAAGGACTAAGATGGCAAATGAAGTACAAATCTGATTGGTCAAATCCCAGTCGATGCTGCTGTCGAAATGTCAACAATGATTTGAATTCTGGAAAAAAGAATGGAAATATGCAAAGGAGTCACTCAGCGATATACAGCTCTCTGCGTAACGTCTAATATTGTTGGATATATAGCAGCATCTATTTACCGTTATCATTTTTTGTTCATTGAAATTATGAAAAACTATCATTTTGATGGGTGAGTCCAGGCTCGTTCCCTGGGTCTTCTTATGTCATACGCTTGTCACGAAGCCGATTGAACACCCTGGTACATGTTTAAAAAAATGTGCCCAAAAAGTGGGCAGATTAGCAGCCGTTACGGATTTAATGGTTGGCCAAGTAACGCTAATTATGCAACCTCGATTCCAAACAACATAGTAACAGTTTAATGATCGTTGCTGAGGGGCTAAATTGCTGAGGGGTTGTTGTTGTGTGAATAATTAGTAAGTCGTCGACTCGATAATTTTAAGTTTACTTTTATTTTCGAATAACCAATCAAATTGCTGAACAGCTGCTTGTATCACAGAGTTGAAGTAAAGTAACGAACTGACTCTGGGTATTAGATTCGGGGCCAAAAAAATTACCACAAGTTAGACAAATGGAATCAATTAAAATCTATCAATTTTTGCAATAAATATATGATATTTGGATTCAATTTGATTTAGTTCTCTAACATGTTGCATTGCTGTCACAGAAAAGATCGTAAAAAGTATACAAATAATAGGATGAAATGAGAATTGCTTTCAACCAGTTTGTGAAATGAGTGAAGGTGAAGTTGCAGTTTTTAGCGCCTAGTGTTAGGATCGCAGAAGCATAGAAGTTCTAATCGAGTCCGCGACCCCTTGTCATGACGCTCATGTGCCGTCGATGAGGTTGGAACAGCATCCACCTGAACTGCTCTGGCTGCAAAGACAGAGCATTGCACCACTGCGTCACAACACCTTCTTACAACATAAGTACGCAAATCAAACTGTAATCTGTCGTGGAATTTCACTGCAGAAGCTTTTTTCCAAGTGAACATCTGGAGAAGAATCCCTTTCTTTTTAGATGTGGTAGGAAAGCATGTTTGATCGTTAGTTTTTGACTATGTTTCCCTTTTCCCATTGCTTCGTTTTCAGACTTATGTAATAGTCTGTTGTGCAGTAAAAGTACGCGAAAAGAAAAGTTTAGAAGTGAATACCAAAGCAGAGATGTACCTGATTCTATTCCTGTTTCCTCTCTAACTTCCCGAACGGCGGTTTCACCTAAAATGAGGCATGGATATCATCAACAAACATTCTGAACAAAGGTGTTGACGAAAATGTGCACTTTCAACTCTGGTATTAGGCCTAAGTTATGAATTAATTATGAATAAGTTAAGAATGCATATGGAGGGCCTTCTTTGAAGAAAGTTTCGGGGGTTTTCATTGTTCATTGTTCAAACGTTCATTGTTCAACTCCGGGTCGTGTTATCGTCCGGGTCGTGTTATCGTTACATGACATGTTGAGGGTACGAGTATTAGCCGCTCATCTAGATGGATTTTAAGGTCCAAAATCATCCATAAAAGGGTCATTTTTAGAAAATTTTCTCTAAACTGGGCGTGAAGGCAAATGTTGGCAATTAGAACTGGGTAACTTTCTGAAAACAGAGCGGCATATCCTCGTCCGGAATATACTGAAGTCAGCGACTCCCTCCGGGGATATCATTAGACGTTTTATGCTGTGAACAGTAACTTATGTCTGTGAACAGAAATCAGTATATTCAGTTGTAATTATGGTGGTCAAGGCTATCTTCACGTTTTGCATCACCAAAAGACACGAAATAAGGCTAGCATGTTGCAATGATCGATATACTACCGGGTGTCCCAAAAAAGTACTCCTGTTTGAAAAATCACAAAAATTTTATTACATGGCCGATCTTTAAATTTCCTTCTTTGACAAGTAGATCAAAGACCAAATTATCTCCCCATGCATAGCTGATCTTGTGATTGGCTTTAAAATTAGCAAATTTAGCTCTTTTTAGCGCTGCCTGGTTTTGCAGCATACTTCAAACAGCACTGATAATACCAGATTAATTTGCTTTTGTATAGTAAGCTTCTAGTTTGGTCATAAATGTGAGAAGGAAACACAAAAATGAAACATCGCAAGATCATGGCTCTAAGGTGAGACTTATGATGCTGCTTAAAGAGTGTATCTCAGAATAAGGTTTTTCAACCTGACATGTTATGCCCTTTAATTAAGTGATGAAAACAAATATTTTATGATCTTAAATACATTTGGATCATTGACAAAAGAGATCAAAAAGACAATTTTATGATAGGTTTGATAATCAAGCTTTGATGATTTCTTAAGCGGGAATATTTTTTGGACACCAAATATTAGCAATTGCTAGGGTCTTACCTATATCTTCATTTGGCTCGGAAAAACCTCCAGGAAATTTCCACATCGTTGTCTGTAGGATGAAATAATAAAAAAACCATAAATTGACAGAATCTATACAGTAGATAAAGTATCAAACCTGTTAACCATAAACAATAAATATCAAACATGAAAAAAGGAATGATGAAAAGGTAAACGGTAAAAATGGTTTGAAATAGTTCTTTGCAACTTGAATAATATGTCTGCCAGAGGAAAGCAATTAAATACAAGATATTGCGCATGATATGAGTTGCTATATACAGCGACAAACGGAGGCGAAGTACACATTGCTCAATTTTTCACAGGTAAACGGATTCAAACCACACACACGCTAATGAAAACAAATTGATTATGATTAGAATGTTTTTTTTTAAAGCCATGTTTACAGTGAAAACTTAAAAAACAGAGACGCCAAATTGCTTTAGGCCTACGAAAAAAGTATTTTTTTTTTAGTAAAACCGGATCGACAAGCAAACGGAGCAGTGTGCACGTAAGATCTTTTAAAGAAAATATCACAAATCTTCCTCACCTTTCCCTTATCCTGAACAACAACTGCTTCACCATTTTCCTCATTTAACACAAGACCTGCAACAGAAAATTGTGACTAAAATTTTGCGACTGTTTTGGTGAGGTTTAAGCCAAAATGAAATGGCGATCAGCTGCAACAATTAAGGTAACCCTGCTTCCCGCTCCAATGAGCAGCGAGTTGCCGTTTTACAAAGCGTATCAAAACTTAATAGTCTTGGCAATCGAAGATATAGAAATCGCTATGTTTCTGTCAACGCTGGCAATTATTTTTCAAAACTGTACCTTGATTTCAGAAAAAAAAATTATTCAAAACTACTTAAGATTGTTTGGTTTTCTTTCGCTTATTGAATTAATCCTTAGTTCCTTAAAAAACAACACATACAGAGGAACAGAGATATAAAAACCAATTTATAAAGATTGTTTTCAAAGATTTGAATGATCTTCCACAATAAACTTTTGAAAACTAGAATTGTTTATTGGGAACATAGATGATAGATGACTAACTTTTAAATTTTAGCAAATGATGTTTGTAATGAAAATCGGCTAATTTGATCTTATGCATTTCTTTGTCGCTATCTATGTTTAAATAATGTAAGACTATAGATGAAGAAACTTTCAAATCACGAGATTTCAGACATTGGACAAAAGTTGTCTGAGGGTTTTACCATCCAAAGGTTAATCCCGATTTGAATGTATTTTGAACAATGAAGTACATTTACAGTGTTGTATTATCAAGGCAAAAATGTAACTCTACCTGAAACTCCAACAGTATGAAATGCATAGAGTGGCATTTTGTCATCTTCATCTGTAGGAAGCCATCTATTCATCATTATGTAATCATGTTTGGCATGGTGAAGCTTGAAGTCAGCTGAATATAACTCTGCAACAACCCAACTCTGTTCTACTGGAATTTTCGCCCAAATTCCTCTTCTACCTTCCGCTATCCATCCTTTGACATGTTCTGCATTCAATAAAAACATACTGTACACAAAACCATATTGTCAAATAGATTTTTCATATTTTACTGCCTCACTTTAAAATCTAAAAGCAAATTTTCCTGTTTTGGCAAAAATCCGTATATACAGTAACATGTTGTTGGTATGGGAATATACTATATATCCATGTGGGTGGGTTTTAGGTGCATTGGGTATTGTTGGCAGATTTTCCTTGAACATATGGGTCCTTTTTCAGCTGAAATCATAAAAACTTCGAGAAGGGGGAGCTGTTTGTTAAAATCCTTCATAAAAGTGGGCAAGACAAATCTTGGCAATTACTGTAGAAGTGGGTATCTCTCTGAAAACTGAACAGTGGGCCCCATCTGACAGCAAGTCATGTACCCCCCAGAACTCCAAGATATCTTTATTGGTCAGGTGAGAAACATATGGCATTCTTTGACCTCAATGTAAATGAGCCTATTGGCAAGATCTCTTCATTTAAAATTTGTCCAATATCACAAAGGTGAAACTTTCAGTCAAAGGAGTTTGTCATGATACAGTACACTGTACAGTTTACTTTTCTAGATTGACATAATCTTGCAGTTTTGACACCTTTTACAATAACAAGAATACCTCTTGGCACACTCATTATCTCTCCCGATCATGGTGTGGTCTTATAAACCACGTTTTGTATTGAAAACACATACTATACATCTGTATTTTCCTTTAACCTACATTTTTCCGTTATACCGACACCTCTAAGGGGACCATTATGGAAATAAGGTCAGCTTGACCTTTTAATGCTATCCCTGCCACTAATTAGGGGTGTTTTTCTTTACGTTTTTAACCTTATACTGTATATTGTATTGTATCTATTTTTATATTATGAAACTTGTAAATATTTTTAATTGTGGCAAATGATACATACATACATACATACATACATATACATACATACTCATCTGTGGCGTTTGTACTGAAGTAGGTGAAGTTGTGGCTTCTAGCACCAAGTGCTGGNATTTTTCCGTTATACCGACACCTCTAAGGGGACCATTATGGAAATAAGGTCAGCTTGACCTTTTAATGCTATCCCTGCCACTGTAATTAGGGGTGTTTTTCTTTACGTTTTTAACCTTATACTGTATATTGTATTGTATCTATTTTTATATTATGAAACTTGTAAATATTTTTAATTGTGGCAAATGATACATACATACATACATACATATACATACATACTCATCTGTGGCGTTTGTACTGAAGTAGGTGAAGTTGTGGCTTCTAGCACCAAGTGCTGGAATCGCGGAAGTAGGGGGGACCAAATCAAGTCCGCCACTCTATGACGCTCAAGTGGTGGGGCTCATACTGGGCTCAAACCCAATCTACCTGACTGTTCTGCCTGCAAAGTCAGAGGATCACACAACTGCGCCACAACACCTTTAAAAGTATTTAGAGAAAGTTTGAACTTTTTGTGGAGAAAACCCACCTGTTAATTGAGTGTGGAACATTTTTCTGTCAGTGTATTCATTAAGAGTGGTCCCAAGATCAAGGATTATGCTGTTAAACCTTGACAGTGTCCATGTCCATTCCAAATTGCCTTTACTTGAGAATTTCCGGTTAAATGCAACATTGGATGTCTTACGTGAAAAAGGTATTCTTTCTCTAACACTTGTTGTCAGCGATGAATTCCGACGTAATGAAATAGATCTCTGTTTCAAGTGTAAAAGAACTGGTGGAGCAAACTTTTTCACATCATGTACACCTCTGCTTGAACACTTGCATACAAGTTGTTTCTTTGTGTTCCCTGCTAACAGTCGTTTGGTGAATTCCATGTCTAGAAATAAGATAATTAAAGAGCAACGTTGGCTTTTTCTTGGTCTAAATCCATAGGGGGTACATAAAATGTTGAAGGTACAGGTATGTGCCACCCATATGGTTGGGTTTTGGGCACAACATTCTCTCAATTCAACAAGGGTCATTTTTCGGCCGAGTTTCAGTAAACATGGGTCGGTTTGGCTGAAATTGGCAAAAATGGGTAGTTTTCAGCCAAAATTCATCATAAAAGTTGGTACGAAGGCAAATTTTGGCAATTAGAAGTGAGACCCCGTTCATCCATAAGTTGGGTCGAAATCCTGGCAGTGTGGTGATGATATGATGCTATTAGGGGTCATCGACAAACAATTTTCCTCACAGTTAACGGAATTGGGCCGCTAACGGCTCAAACCCCCCTCCCCCCTCTTAACGGACCACTAGATTTATCACCAGATTTTCTTGCGTCGTGGGCCTACCACCACCTCTCGTTATAGGCCTAGGCCTATTATTTGTCTTGGGTTGGGGCCTAAGCCTATGGCGATTTCATCGGATCGTCCAGATCGCGACGTTAAAATTAATTAGTGCGCTGCCGAAAAATTTACCATTACAAGTTATTCTTTAAGAATTGATAATGAAATATTACTTATTTCAATTTTCGTCACAAAACTACAATTTCTAACGGATTTGAGCTGGAC
>REGM01000048.1:726202-741289 GCA_004194415.1 Aurelia aurita
AAAATTAAAGTAAAGTAACGGAGATATAGCGATCTAGTCTAACATAGCACAAAAGAACGGCACGCGCCACTTATGTTCCTATTGATTGTTTTCATCGATCGAAAACATCAAATACAATAGGTTCTATTTAGATGGACCCAGTCCCCCTAGCTAAGTTGCCTTTTAACTCCGTTGATTTACTTTAAGCACATTCAACAAAAGTACTATGCAAAACAGAATCATCAGCAAAAAAAAATATATCAGCAACAACAACATATAGGCCACAATTTAGGCCCTGATAAATTTGAAATCAAGAGTTGTCCAAAATATCGCACGTAACTATTTCAAAGCTGGGCAACTAACAAGCTAATATCAGCTATAAACAAATGTCTAAAATACTGCCAGTTTTTGACCGAAACAGCTACGAAAAGCAAAGTTTCTTGGTACAAACCTGCTCCGCAAACTCCCTTTGGTTTGGTGTTGCCTTTTGCCCTTTTGCCTTTGCTCCGTCTCGTTGGTGCCCAGATCCCAAACCTCGCAACTGCAACGAACAACTTCTGATCTAAACTCTGACCGCGATTGGCCGATGAAGTAGACACGCCTCCACCAGTTGGACCTATCAGATTTCGTCAAAACCACAACAAACTTAAATTTTGCCGCACTTTACAGTCTTACTGTCGCTTACTGTCGCTATAAACACAGTCGAAGCCTCGCTTTTATCAGTTTCTTTTGATCACCATGAGAGACGGTCATGAAACCCCATTATTTCTAGAGTGATATTTTTTATAGGTACATTTTATACGAAAGGTTTGTGTGGTTTTGGAGCTTCTATAACTATTGTCCAAATTCGAAAATTCTGCAAAATGTATCAAAATATCGTTCGATTCAGATTCATTTTCAGAATAGCTAAAAGGTATATTGATAAACATAAAAGAGAACCGTGCTAATCCCTGTGACCTTCCTCTGCACAGAAATCAAACGAATTGGCAGCCAATAATTCCTGCTTTCTTTATATAGCGACAGAAAGACTTTAATTTGCAAGCGATCTTCCCTTGTTGGGAAATCTAATTTTTTTTAAAGTATCTTCAAAAAAATTGCTCGAGATATTGTAATTTAAAATCTTACTTAGAAGGGATCAGGAGGGGCAACTTCTGGGCTCATAGGCGTAGGCGCCAGGGGGCTGGGGGGCGGCAGCCCCCCAAACGTTGGAAAAATTTACCAAAATCAGCCTTTTTCGGGCAAAAATCCACCCTAGACGGGCAAAAAATTTGGTAAACAATAGAAATTGTATCGGGTTTTATCTCCCCCTACGCTTATGTCTGGGCTGCAACGGTTGCACAGGCAAGGACAGCCTTACTCTTGCGCAAGGCAGGGTTCAAGACTTCGATAAACTATGGAGCAAGTAAAAATGATTGGCGAGCTGCGAAACTAACAGTACCTAAAACTATGNAACCTAGGATTAGTTTCGAAAATTTTAATTTAGGCTTTTCAGTAGATGAGTCTAATAAGTATTTGCAGAATAAGTTAGGGTCTTTCAAAATAGAACTTAACTGGTGGTGAGAAAACGCTCCCCATACTTCACTACCATAGAGTACTATCGGTTGTATAAGTTTGTCAAATAGATTCATAGACGTTGATACTCCTAAATTAAATTTGAATGCAGTGTCAACGAGAGGATACATTGCCTTATTTGCTTTATCTCTAAGTGTTTGGATAGCATTAGAGAAAGAGCCACTTATAGAGAACGTAATGCCAAGATAGCTGAATTCCTTCACCATTTCAAGAGGTTGGTCAAGGTAGGAAAATGTGTTCTCTGTGATCAGTCTGCCAGTTGGATTAAAGACCATTGTCTTGCTTTTTTTTAAACTTACAGTTAGGTCCCAGTTTTGAGCGTAAGTTCCAAGGGTGTTTAGACAATTTTGGAGGCCCTCGGGAGACGTGGAAAGGAGAATGAGGTCATCAGCATACAGGAGGTGGTTGAGTTCCATGTCCATAAGAGAAACCGGGCAACAGTTCTTGTCGAAGATATTACTAATGTCATCGATAAATAAATTGAAGAGCATTGGGCTTAAAACGCAGCCCTGTTTAAGTCCCTTTTCACTAGATATGGGGTTTGTATAGCCATTTGCAAGTTTTACACAGTACTTAACTGAACTATACATAGACTTTAAGCTATTAAGAAATGTGTCACCAACTTCCGCTTGCCTTAGTTTAAAGAAGAGTTTTTCCCGATTTATAGTATCATAGGCTTTCTTGAAATCCACGAATGCTGCATATATCCGTTTCTTTTTGTGCTTAACAGTTTTGTCTATTAGAGATTTAAGTACAAACATATGATCTGCTGGTTGGTTCCCCTTCATAAATCCAATTTGGTTGTTCTTTATGAGATTGTGTTCTTTGATATGTATTTGTAATCTGTTTAGGAGAACATAACTGTAGAGTTTGCCCAAACAAGAACCAACGGCTATACCCCTATAATTATCGGGGTCTTTTCGGTCATCTTTCTTATGGATTGGTCTAAGAAAGTTAATTGACCACATTAAAGGGTAAATACCTGTGGTAAAGATACGATTAAAGATTTTGCAGAGTGGCTGCAGGAGACTTTCCTTACCAGAAATTAGGAATTCATTAAGAATGTTGTCAAAGCCTGGGGCTTTAGATGTTTTCAAACACTTCATGGCCTTTGAAATTTCTTCACACTTAATAGTAAAGTCAAGTTTATTAAAGACAGGGTTCTTAAGGGTGTTATCGTTAGGTAGATGAGTCCTATTGTTATCAGAATCTATACCAAACAGATTCTGAAAATAGGAAGTCCACTTAGATGGTTGTATTTCATCGCTGGATTCTTTTCCGGTACCCCAAGATCTCATTTTCTTAATCAGCTGCCAATATTTTTGTGGTTCGTTAGTATCTAGAGCATCTAGTTTATGTCTCAGTCCTATTTTGTGGAGATGTTCTGCTCTTTTAAGGCTTCTCTTGTATGTTTTGCGAATAAACAAATATTTAGAAAGGACGGTTTTGTCAAAAGGCTTGTCATGTAGCTCTTTGCGAGCTTTGTTGAGTTTACTCTTTTGAGATCGGCAGTCATTATCAAACCAAGGCTTTTTATCTTTGTTAAGTTTAACCTTTCTCAGTTTAAATCCAACTCTTTTTATGGTTTTATTAGCTGTTTCAGTTATGATAGATGTTAGATCTGAGATAGCTTTGTCAACGGTGTCAGTATAACTGTCTGTACCATTTAGCTGCTTTAACTTATCTTGTAGTGCTTTCTGGAAGATTTTCAGAGAGACAGCATCAGGTTTATATATTTCAGGGTATGAATTTATCTGGGTATGATCTGGGATAGTCTCAAATGCTAAACTAGGGTTAAGTTTAGTCTTGATAGAGGTGAGAAGGCAACAATGGTCAGAGAGATTGGTAATTGGGAATATTTTGAACGACCTGATCAAATTGAGCAGCGAACAATCAGCTAGAAAATAGTCAATAGTACTGGGGTTGTCACCAATCCTAGTTGGGAATCTAGTGAAATTACCAATATCTCTGTTTAGTCTACCATTTACAATTCTAATCGAATTGGCTTTACAGAGCTCAAGGAGTTTTTCCCCATGAGTATCTACATGGGCTGTATCCATGTTATTTCTAGAAAGTGGATTATCAAATGTGTACTCATCTATATCATTAATAGGGGAGAAAACATCACCATCATCCATGACATAGTCCTTTTCTATTCCGGTTCGCGCATTCAGGTCACCAGCAATCATTAGGTTACCCTCTCTACAATAGTTGGCACAATCCTTTTCTAATTCCTGAAATATTTCATATGGGAGTGCTTTAGAGTATGGTGAGGAGGCTGGGCTGGCATATACAAAACATAGAAATATGTGTTCCGGCAAAGCAAAAAAGTTTTTATCTAGTTTAATCCAAAGTTTATCATGGTGAGTGTTATTCAGAATCTTAATGCCTTTAGAAAGACACTCTCTAAAAATTAGGAGCAACCCACCAAAGAAACGACCATTACCACTTTTTGGCCTATTAAAGTGTTTCCAAATGAAGCCTGGTAATGTTAGCTGTTTTAGGTCATCAGGGCCACAATGCGTTTCTTGTAGACATAGAATGTCTAGTTTGTTAATGGTAGAAACTGCTAGGTCATCGCCAAGTTTACAGTACTTGGTACCATTAATAGACTCAAAAAGACCCTGGATGTTCCATACACCTATATCAAGAAAATTGAAAAGAGCTTTAATTCTGCTGTGATTGTTTTTAGTCCCTTATCATAAAAACACTAACGTTGTTGAAAATACCTTCCCTGTCTCTTCAGACCATTCTTCTTGTTAGGCCAATATCGTGGTGAGCTAGATCGGTCTCTTTGTTTTGGCTGGATGTTTAGGTAGCTGCAGAGGCTTGATTTTAAGTTCTGTGCAAACACTTTACATCCGTCATCATTTAAATGCAGCTTGTCAGAACCAAAGAATTTGCCAATTTGATTGGTGCGAACATTGAGGTTAGAGTTATCACAAATATAAAATGTTTCTTCACCATCAAACTTCTCAAGTATACGTGCATTGATGAGTTGGGCTTTGATATTAAGAGATCTGTCATCATATCTAGGGGCAATGGTGCTGATAATGACTTTTGAACACTTATTGGAGGCTAGTCGAGCTACCTGTTCAATTCTGTCAATGATCTCCTCTGTTGAAGTTGTTTTGAGGTTGTTTGTACCAG
Source organism: Aurelia aurita (assembly GCA_004194415.1). NCBI lineage: Eukaryota > Metazoa > Cnidaria > Scyphozoa > Semaeostomeae > Ulmaridae > Aurelia > Aurelia aurita. Next base: position 730,904 of record REGM01000048.1, read on the forward strand.
CATGTATTAGCAGGCATTTGGGAGATTCTTTGATGTTTTTGATAATTGCTTCAGCATCCTCTAATTTGGAGGCTTTTTGATAGGATAGCTGGACTCCCTCCTTAGAGAGAATCCAGTCTATTTCAAGATGATTTAATAGGGAATCCCCAATCAGGATGCACCTCTCAGAGTTATTTTCTGGTACTTCTTTAACATCTTCTTTGTGATGGGCAGGAGATTTTTCTATCTGGAGTTTTAGCAGGGATTGAGCATACTCAAGGTTTTTCTTCATGGACTCTGACTGACTGATCAGGTGGCTTATCTTGATATTGAGTAGCTCATTTTCTTTTTCCAATTTTGCATAATGCGATTTCACCTGGCATATTTCATCATGGCCAGCTGTGGAGGCTTTGAGCTGAGAGCGGAGGCTATCCAATTCTTGTTTTGTTTCATCGAACTGAGATATTCTGGCTTTTATTAGCCTTTCTCTTTGGCTGAGTTCACTGTCAAGCCTTTTATTTTCCTTTTGGAGTTGACCATTTACTTTGTCTTTGGCTGTAAGCTCTTCATTAAGGACATCAATATTTGCTTCTAGTGATTTTATTTTCGCCATGAGATTTATCTCAGACTGGCTTTCGTGATGGTGCTTGACCTCTTGGAGCGTTGATAGCTTTTTGTCCACTTTGTCAAGTATTGATTTCTCTAATTTTTGTAATTTCTCTTCTTGTTTTGCATAACGCACTTGAAGCTGTTTGCTTTCATCTTGGAACAAGTGGGCCAGTTGTACGAAATTGATCTTATTTATCTGCTCAAGATTTGCTTCTATATTAAGTAACTGCTCAGGTGATATGTGATTGGTTGTGGCTGGTTGATCTTTTTTTGTGGCTGGTTGTATTACTGTGGACTGATTAACTTGGTCAGCATCCTTTTGATCCTGTAGTTTGTGCACAATTGCCTTTGCCTTGGGGAATACATTTGCAATAAATTCATCAAGTTCATTTCCCCTGATGAGAACCAGGCCAGTAGATAAGTAAACACATACAGAATAACAGTGAACAGGAGGGCCAGAGCCTGGTTTAGCTAGCTTAGTTGTTTTCAATTCAATCTCGATGATACCACCAGATTTGTTGGTTTTGTTCTTCCATTCGACAGTGTATGTAGCTTTATTGCCAATTTCAATGAAGAGAGATTCCTGCAAAGCATAGATCCACAGTGGTAATGCGTCGGTGGTGGTTGAAAAGCCATTGCACATCCCATTAGGCTACTGAAGTGGGCTTTGTGAAATATCGCTAACGAACAACTTCTGAACTCTGACCGCGATTGGCCGATGAAGTAGACACACCTCCACCAGTTGGACCTATCAGATTTCGTCAAAACCACAACAAACTTAAATTTTGCCGCACTTTACAGTCTTACTGTCGCTTACTGTCGCTATAAACACAGTCGAAGCCTCGCTTTTATCAGTTTCTTTTGATCACCATGAGAGACGGTCATGAAACCCCATTATTTCTAGAGTGATATTTTTTTATAGGTACATTTTATACGAAAGGTTTGTGTGGTTTTGGAGCTTCTATAACTATTGTCCACATTCGAAAATTCTGCAAAATGTATCAAAATATCGTTCGATTCAGATTCATTTTCAGAATAGCTAAAAGGTATATTGATATTGATAAACATAAAAGAGAACCGTGCTAATCCCTGTGACCTTCCTCTGCACAGAAATCAAACGAATTGGCAGCCAATAATTCCTGCTTTCTTTATATAGCGACAGAAAGACTTTAATTTGCAAGCGATCTTCCCTTGTTGGGAAATCTAATTTTTTTTAAAGTATCTTCAAAAAATTGCTCGAGATATTGTAATTTAAAATCTTACTTAGAAGGGATCAGGAGGGGCAACTTCTGGGCTCATAGGCGTACAAACGTTGGAAAAATTTACCAAAATCAGCCTTTTTCTGGCAAAAATCCACCCTAGACGGGCAAAAAATTTGGTAAACAATAGAAATTGTATCGGGTTTTATCTCCCCCTACGCTTATGTCTGGGCTGCAACGGTTGCACAGGCAAGGACAGCCTTACTCTTGCGCAAGGCAAGGTTCAAGATTTTGATAAACTATGGAGCAAGTAAAAATGATTGGCGAGCTGCGAAACTAACAGTACCTAAAACTATANTATTGATATTGATAAACATAAAAGAGAACCGTGCTAATCCCTGTGACCTTCCTCTGCACAGAAATCAAACGAATTGGCAGCCAATAATTCCTGCTTTCTTTATATAGCGACAGAAAGACTTTAATTTGCAAGCGATCTTCCCTTGTTGGGAAATCTAATTTTTTTTAAAGTATCTTCAAAAAATTGCTCGAGATATTGTAATTTAAAATCTTACTTAGAAGGGATCAGGAGGGGCAACTTCTGGGCTCATAGGCGTACAAACGTTGGAAAAATTTACCAAAATCAGCCTTTTTCTGGCAAAAATCCACCCTAGACGGGCAAAAAATTTGGTAAACAATAGAAATTGTATCGGGTTTTATCTCCCCCTACGCTTATGTCTGGGCTGCAACGGTTGCACAGGCAAGGACAGCCTTACTCTTGCGCAAGGCAAGGTTCAAGATTTTGATAAACTATGGAGCAAGTAAAAATGATTGGCGAGCTGCGAAACTAACAGTACCTAAAACTATACGGCTGTTCAGTCATTTTCTCTTAATGGTTTAGATAGATCCAGGGGCGTCGCTAGCCCTGTAAAAGTGGGGTGGAAAAAGTAGAGAATTAAGTTATGTAAGTTCTACCCAAGCAATTTTTACACCATTCTTGCTGATGAATGAATAACACTCTAAAAAATTGGGGCGGACATGTCCACCCCAGTCCACCCCCTGGCGACGCCACTAGATAGATCGAAATTTCTGTTAACTTATTCACATTCCTGTAAGCAATTTTTTTGTCCGAACTCTTTTGGTCCAAAGTTCTTCGTTCTTAAATGCATCCTGACAATAGAAATCCTGTCTTGAAGTTGCGGCTTTTAACTCCAGGCGCTGGGATAGCAGAAGTAGCTGAGCGCTAATCGAGTCCGCGACCCCTTGTCATGACGCAAGAGGTCTGGTGGGATTTGAACCCCGTCCGCCAGACTGTTCTGGCTGCACATTCAGTAGATTACAACACGGCGCCACAACACTTTGGGCTGAGAACTTTCTTTTTCCTTCTTCTTTTAATATTCTTTATACACAAAATTAACCCTTCAGCAGACTAAAATATACAACAACTACTTACAATGATAAAAATCGCAAGAATATAAACCTACAGCCCAATAAAACCTAATAACCATTGCTGCTCTTCCAGGGAGTTGTGTTCGAAAGTCTAGATGCGTTTTAAGTTGTTTTTTAAACGATCCAGCGTTGGTAGCTCACGAATTTTGGCAGGTGTATCATTCCATGTCTTGAGAGCTGCGTAATGAAAGCATTTTTGCAAATTCTGTCCTATATCTAAATACCTGGAGCTCTTTACAGTGCCTCGTATTGCAGGTCGGGTGGAAAGATCCAGGTTGGTATTTATCCCATAGGCTTTCAGGGCATAGTCTGTTCATAATCTTGTAGGTCATGACATTCCGATCGTAACGGACAAGATTTTCTACGTTTAACCAGGAAGCCAACCAGTTATCCTTTATTCGTGCGTGTTTTATTATTGAACAAGCCCGATCTTGAAGGCGCAGCTAGTATTTGTCAACCAAGGAGAGCAGCTAGTTTTGTCTACCAAACATAAATAACAAGCACTGCCCTATTACGACCTAACAGCCCAGCTGGCTTAATCCAACTTCATAAAAATACTGCAAAATTTTCAAATACATCAAAATACTCGCGGAAGGCTAGAAATGTATGAAAAAAGTTTATAAATTGTTATAAAACTACAGCTAATGTAAACCCTTGTATAAACTTACCAAAACGAAAACGAAACTAAATTATAACTACTGTACAATCGATACGATTGATGTTTAGCGTAGGCATCCAAAGGTAAATCTCTGCCATGAATGTCCGGTAAGGAAAATTTCAGGCACTCACGGCAGAAAATACCAAACAATTAAGGCAGAAAATACCGGACACTTACGGCAGAAAATACCATACCGGACACTAGTTCTCCCAGGGTTTTTTTGTTTCCAGTCTAGCAATCCATTTGTCCTCAAAATTGCTAAAGTCCGTTTCATTTCCTTCAACTTGCTGTAAAATGTGTACTTTCAAATTTTTATCGAAATTACAATCCTGGCTATTAAAAAAATTTCTAGTTAAAATTTAAATAGACAAATAATAATGATACAACAATAATAGGTGGAAGTTCTGATGTTACAATCGACATTATATTTTGATTCGCTGAAAGTCTAAAACCGGCCAGTTGTTCTCTTCGTAAAATTTTGCTTGAAAATATATTTTAAGCATAGTAACAACCAACAATGTGAAGATATTGGAGATGAGCAAGTTTGCACTGCAAAATTATGGCGCTTAGTTTTGTGCCACTAGAAAACATTTCAACAGTAGTATATGAAGTTAGGTTTAAGAAAGTATACGTTATCGCTAAAATAAAGTGAACTTATTCAACTACTCTCGATCGATACTACAATGTTATATAATATCTCGTAATTTTACGCGTTATTGGAGTATAAAAATGTCAACAAAGTTCTATAAAAATCTAACTCTTAAATTTTCATAAAATAGCAGTTTTCAAATTGTCTGTTTTTTGACATCAGCAATTGCATCTAATTAGCGAGGAATTGATTAAGAATGAGACTGAACATCGGGTACGAGGTTGGGATCAGCTTTCAGAAGGATGTGGGAAGGTAAAGACTTAACACATTGAACCTTCCAGAATTTGAGATCTCATAGAATCTGCTCCTGCTTTCCGTCGTTCTATTTCAGTTTCTTGCATTTTTGCACTCAAAGTAATCTGTGTCGTGACATCGATCAAATAGTAGCAACATCTGTATTGCTATGTAATGCAGGCAACTTTGATAGTTGAAAATCTATTTCGTGCAACTTGCTTACAAGCTCTTTGTGGTACTTGCATTTGTAGTGGATGTCGGACTTCCTTGTGTTTACTTTACACCGACGGGAACTGTCAATGATATATATCAACAATGATATAGTTAGTAGGCTTACCACATTGTCAGTAAGCTTGCTTCTGCAGGTAATTAACCGTTTCTATAGGTATCGATCAGCTAACTTTAATGCGAAAACTGGGCATCATCAGCAACATTGCAATAAGTTTTAGCCAACTAATAATTTAGATCCGCGGTAAATCTTAGTTCCAATGCCTCCCAAACGCAACAGCTTGGTCTCGGCAATTTCTTGTATACGGCAATTTAGGACAAGCTCCTGTAATCTCAGACTCCCCAGTTTATCTGCCCGCTGAATGCATTCCACTATCTTTTCTAGCTGCTTCGAATCAACAAAGTGAAATAAAGATATACTAGGATCTTCAGAAAGATAGATAGCACATACATTTGGAATGATGAGGCATAAATCATCAATGCATTCCGGATTCAAAGCAGAGGTACCCAAACATAACAACTTCAAGCTACTACGCACTGGTGAGTTCGTGTCGTTGCTTGCTGCCACACAATGTGCGATTTCTTTGATATTCTTGCTGCTGAGCTGGGTATGCGATAAATCGCATTTTGCAAGGCTTGGAATTAACTCGCACATCGAAACGACAGCATCATCATCTAGAGAACAGTCCCGTAATACAAGTTCTCTTACGTTCATTTTGCCACCAGCGGATTTCTTCCCATCCACTTTTTTACTAACTCTCAAGCAACTTACCCTCTCACAATGGCGGTCAGCTGATTTCACCGTAGGTAAACAAAGTGATAAATACCGAAAGTGTTCCGCTGACAGGTCACATCCAGAAAATGCTACCCTTCGCAGATTTGTCTTCTTTTCAACTGACTCAGATGCCTCCTGTACCATCTCTTTAACAAACTCAACATCAATCCTGCACCCAATAAAAGATACCTGGACGACATATTTAAGGAGAAGTGCAAGCTCCTTTGAGTTCTCAAGCGTTAATGTCGAACCTATTATCCTCAGCTTGACTCCATTTAGAGATTTAGGGCCACGAGAGTTGAGCATTGTTTTTATGAAATGGGCGAGGAGAAGGCAATCTGACCTTCGAAACTGATGGGCAATTGTGGGAATCTCGTATCTCAAACGAACCTCTGGCGTAACTTTGTCACCATCATTAAATAACTCAAAGAAGATCATCCACAAAACTTTCCAATTGATTTTACGTTTGTTGAACTGATGAAAGATGTTGACTGTGATGCTATCTACAGTTGGCCGTTTATCCATGACTAAAAATCCATACCATCTCTGTTCTGGGCGGATACATTTGGCAAACATAGATAACACATTTTCTTTTTCTTTCTGTTCATACTTGTTTGCTCGTGCTAGGCCAGCAATGAAAGCCACTAACTCATAAAGTTTATGATCAAGTAATTCCTGGATGTCAACCCCATTCTCAAAGCAATACACACTTGCTAAGAATTCTTGTAGCGTCAGGTGCTTGAATTGGTACAAGCATCCAAAAGATGTTTCTATTTTCATGAGAAAAGAATCGAGCATCTTCTTCACTATTTCATCATCAACTGAATGCAGCTTGTCGAATTCTCCTTCTTCGAATATCATCTTATTTTCAATCAACAACTTGTACGATATTTCTGACACTATCTTAATGAATTTATTCACTCTTTTGTTGCTAAGAATGTTATATGGCATTGCTTTAAACTCCGGAAAATGCTGTCTGATAAATGATACCAGAATCCATACGTATAACTCTGTTGTTTTTTGGATGCTCACTTCACCTGATTCCATCGTAAGAATGCAACAAAGGCTCGAGAGGAATTGTGGAATTGAAGCCATCGCCTTCAAACTTTCATTTTCATTGATAGTGTTAAGGATTCTTGCCTTGACTTCTGCATTCCCTTCTGCAAAATTATCAACATAAGCAACAATACTCTTTTCACTTAACCCTGTAATATCTACAATGTTAAGTCTTCCTGTAGCGTGAGACTCGTGTTTCAACAGAATCGACTGGATATAGGGCCGTCCTGTTAAAATCAATTTATGCCCAGGGAACAACTCCCCGTCTCTTCTCATTAGGGAGTTTAAAATCGAGTTCAAGTCATTCTCTGAGCCAGCCTCAAGCACGGTTTCTAAAGAAGGCAGTTCATCCAAACCATCAAGAATTATCAGCACTCGATCTCCATTGAGAATTTCTTGTAGGCTTTCTACATTGACCTGAAACTGATCTTTAAAGAGATCTTGAATCGTCATCTTCCTGTCCTTATACTTGATAAGATTTCGACATTTGAGAAAAAACAGGAAATCAATCTCTTGGAACATTTTTTCTTTGGCCCATTGGAGTGCAATGTATTCCACAAGACTTGTCTTACCAACCCCAGCTACCCCACGTACAAAAGTGCTTCTCGTGTCATCATTCACCAATTTACCGGGAGTAATTTCAGTAGATGATTTCAGCAGCCTTTCCTTATACTGAGAAATTTCATTGAAATGTCGGCATTCTTCATCTACTTCTCTTCCCTCTATCATACGTAGGTCAACCATGTAGCGATCTCTCTCTTTTTCCACACAGTCGAAGTCTTTCTTGGCGTTAATCATTGGAACGTTCCATGCTTTAAGCTGTTGTTGATAGCGCAGCTTTAGTCGCTGTGAGGTTTCTATGAAAGAGAACAAAGCAAGAGTCAGGCCACTACAATCCCTTGGAATCCACTAATATCCTAGTTCCCATGCACATTATGAAAAAGAGAACAATATTTTGTTTTCTTCAGGCTTATTTAAATGTTCCATTGTTATCGTGCAGGCATTTTCCAGCTTTACTTTGATACCTATTTTGCGTTGCCAGTCACAAAACGGATTTACAGAGGCCTGGCTACAGTTTTTATCAAAACTGTTAAGCTAAGCTGCGTGAACAATGACTTCTATGTTCATGCAACCCAAAATCTACAAATTAAAAATTGAAGTTAAAACCTCCTTTGGAAAATACTCATAAATTCAAAGCATGACTAGGCCCTTTCAAAACCTCGTATTTCAGGTGCACTCTAAATGTCGACTTTGCAAGCTCGTATCTCGAGTGTTTGGTGGACGATCTATAAATGCAAGGTACGTGCATTTATTTAAGTTGAAGATTAACAAATTCAGCTGTGCAGTTGAAAAGTCCTGACACCTTATCGTTTCGTTCCTTTTCGCCTTCTCGTGAGTTAAGGTATCTATCCAGGTTTCGGGGGATCTCTAGCATGTTTTATTTACATTTGCAGGTTGGCTAATCGACAGTAGAAATCCCTTGGTTTACAATCGCTAAATGCTTTGTACTGGCGCGTCAATCATAAGAAAAGGGTTCTATTACTACGAAATCTACCCTTGACTCTATGTATACCATATGTCGCGCCCCTCGCTCAAGCCGGTTTCACAAGAGGGACACGAATAAATTCTCGATAATCTTGTCAACGAAGGTAACAATTTCAAATCATCTTTCTGTTAACTCAACGACATTCAACAACTCACGTTTTATCCAAATTACTTCATGTAACATAATCGGGTATTACTTCATGTAATACAATGGCTGTTGTTGTTGTTAGCGTCCTCTTATTTTTACAAGTACAAGGGTGGGATTTAGTTTTAGTTTAACCCCGACACATACTCTATTGATCTGAAGATAAAAATAAGCTTCAAGTTACTTACCATTAACGTCAATCTTTCCTTTGGTCGGTGAAGCATCTAAAGTAAGGAAACAATTTTGTAGCATTATGTCTACTTTCAATAGGGCTGGATACTTACGAATTTTTATGATTGTAATGATGCATCCTTTTTAATATATGTCAGCTGTAAATTAAGTTGAAAGCAGTCTAGACATGCAAGCCAAAAAAATTCCAACCCCTTTATCCCAGAATACACAAGTGAAACACACTGTAACTTTAATGGAAATAAAGACAAGCTTTTCCCTTGTCTCTAATTCAGTACTGCCAGTAAATCCAGGCCTCATTTTCTTTGTAATAAATGCGAGCATACCTATAAGACTCGAAACAGTATCACGACTCTAAGAAAAGCCTGTCAACAAACTTAACATTGTAAAGGACATGAAAGTTGAAAAACCGCAGTTCAAAGATCAAGTTATAGAGAACTTTAAAGACTCTGACTCACTGATGTTGATTGCACATATGAACAGACCTTCAACATACAGTATAAAACCGAGTAAGGAAGAAAATACTCCTCGTTTAAAAGGCTCCTGTTTCCTGAACATCACAGTATAATATTTGTGGGAAAGCGAAATTTAATAGCCAACAATAGACGATTACGGAAAAGAGGGCGTCGGGGGGAATTTGACCAAGATGCATTGCGTTTGATGATCGAATCTCTATAGAATCACTGTTGATTCCATTATAGAACGCAATGCATCTTGGTCAAATGCCCCCCGACGCCATCTTTGCAGTAATCGTCTATTTCAATTAAATAAAGAATTTATCTGGCTGTAATTGGCCATTTCTTTCCAAAGTTACTGGGGAATTTACGCTGATGGCCTCTTTGAGAAAGCCTTAAAAATGGCCTAAAATGATGGTGAAACACCCCTAAAACCTCCACCTGACAGCTATGACTTGAGTATGCTTTAGCAAGTGTTATCCTCTTATTCAGGGAGCAGTAACCTTTAAAACGGGGGGAGCGGGGTTCTGACTTACTGGGTATGCCCTCCGCGGTTGTACTAATATATATTTACCTTTAATTTCAATTTTGCAGTTGTCCCCAATAACATTAAACCCTCCAATGATATTTATTGTTGGACGCTGTAGTTCTAAAAGAGAAACAAAAAAGAGTGTAATGAAATATGGCAACTTTTATACTATTAATCAACAGCGAAGCGTACAGTAAGTAAACTGCTGTGATCTAAGAGGCACGTGCCACAGTGGGACAGCAGGCGGTTGTGGCGAAAAAGTCGAATTTTGAAATCATTCAATTAAAGGCTTCCCAATTTGAAGAATGATAAATCTCAACCATGTTTTTGGTACCAAATTTAATGAAATATCTTAAGTAGAAGCATACTAGTCGACTTTTAAAGTCTTGACGAATCATGATTTAGTAAGCCTACATTTTTTGAGAAACATTGGAAAAGAGAACCTTCAGTTTCTGTTGAATTCTATCGCCTTTAATTCTATCAAACACTCTGCATTTTTGCAATAATTCCAGGGGATTTAACTCATTCTTCAGACTAATCATTTACATGGAATAAATTATTTAGCTAACAAAATAAGGGTGGCTAGCAGTGGTGTAGAGCTGGGGGCGTATAATCATGTTTTCAGATTTATTACACGTCTCCTATTGACAAAAGGATCTCACCTAAAATCGTCCAGCCCCGATCATAGGG
>REGM01000048.1:750156-769080 GCA_004194415.1 Aurelia aurita
AAAAATATTTTCGGAGCTATACCGGGTTTTACAATATCAAAAGGATAGCTTGTGTTAAAAATACTCAGTTAAATTTTGTGAATCAAATAACGCACAGCAATCTTTAATTAAAATCCGTACAAGCAAGCTTGCATGCCTCAAAAACATGCCTATTTCGTGAGGCTTTAAGTGGACCATCTTAATTCCATATTTAGGGAAGACGGCTCCGTTTCGATCGTTGGGAAAACATTATGTCTGTTATAGTTGTATTTTCGTTAAATTATTACAGTTAGGAAAACGTTATTTTTTCATTTATTGGCAACAACATTTATTTCGCAAAAAATCGGTCCCTCGCGAAAAAAACTCGGTCCTTTGAACACACACCCCCCTAAAAAACATTTGCATTTGCGCCCCTGAAAAGTGCTCCCAGAGCGGTGTATAGTTTTGAAATAATTGCTCTCGTACAGGATTTTGACAAGGAATTAGCAATTTTGCTATTGTTTTTTTGCCAGTTTGCTCCCAGACAGGGTAGTCAATTTGAAACAAAATGCTCCCAGACAGGGTGAAAATTTCAATATCTCAGAGGCACACCCCGGTACATTTTGAGGTCAAGTGCCCCCCCGGGGGTTTGGGGGTCTTGATCTGGATACCTTGCTCACTTTTTGCAAGGCCAAAATACCTGAGATAGAAAGGATTTAGTAACAAATTTAAACTTTAAAAGTGTGAAAAATCATCAACAAAAGGGGGTTGACTTTGACTTCAGCACTATAAGTCTCAGTTTTAATATCAGAGGGCATAGTAATGGTGTCTGACGCTCTGTCATTGGAACTCAGACTTGGAACAAGTCAAGCTTCAGCTCCAAAATTTACACCAAGGTGGGTCTTTTTCATTTTGGCTTGGGTCTTGCAAAATTGATGCAAGAGTGGACAAAATATTCCTTTGCAATTATAAATGCCTGTTTTGGCATTTGCCGTTGTTACTGTTTTATTGATGATCTGCATGACATACAAAGAAAACATTTCTTTGGCTACTCCTACAGACTCCTACTAGAAAATATCACCTGTTGCCTTGTATTCTTGATAAAATAACATTTTATTATTGCAAGGGAATATTATACTTAATGTGCATGCTGAAAGCTTGCATCATTTTTTTTTAACTCCAAAGCCAAAATGTAAAAGACTCATCTCTAAAATCAATCCCCTCTTTTTGTTGGATCTTTCACACTTTTTTTGTCTACAATTTTTACTATACCCTTCATCTCTTGTGTTTTGGACTTGAAGAAAACAAACAACGCACTTGCAGATCTTAGTTGATCAATCATTGTTGCATAGCAATTCAAATTTCGAAAGAGAACCACTTCTTCTTTGCCCTGCACTCAAACAGAAATAGGTACTTTTTTCTGACCCTGACCCACCTGGCAGTGGCGTGGTGGCATGGTGGCAGGGGGGCAGGGGGCACATCCCCCCAGCGACGTGAAAAGATGGGGGCGCCGAAGGCGCCAAACTTTTTAAGAGGGCGCCAAAAGCCCAAATGTAAGCTTTGTTCAAACTAAAGTGAAATAGCGTTAGAATGCATTGGAAATACGAGGAAAACAGCATCGAACATATTTTGTCTCAAATTGAGATTCCATAGGCGCTTTAAAGATGTTTGGATGGAATAACTCTCTAAAGATGTAAAGTAATTACATTTGGAAGCAATAACTCACTAAAATAGCGTTTAAAGTATTCATAGAGATGCTCTCACTATCCCAATTCTAGCTCGTTTTTATTCTAGTGTGAACCAAGCTTAAACTCAAGGAAAAATGTCTTGGAATTTCTTTCACAACTAATTTTCTTTATAAATTGAAATCAAACATGTCCATCGCATGTGGGAAGATAGAATGGAGGGTGCTGTTGTAGGCTTCAGTCTTCAGGAAGAGTGTTTAGGACTTTGATATCATTTGTACATTCCTTGCCTCAATTCAACAACATTATTGTATCAATCGTGTCCTTGAAGCCTAAAATTTCATTCTGAAGTTTCATTCTCTTGGGATCTAGAATCGCTAAATCTATTTTCGCGTGCAAATATGAATTTTCACCAACTATGCAAAAGAGAAAGAAAGGCACTCAATCATGCAATTTTCATTAGTTTACTTATATACCAAGGCATTTTTTCGAGATTTTGATACTCTAATTGCAAAAAATTTCCAGAGAAGCCTCTCGATATCACGTTCCTTTTTCTCAGTTAAAAGGTGAAATTTTCGCAAGAGGGGCTTTTTCGAACGATTTAAAGGGCGTAGCCTCAAACATTTTTGCTCGCTCCGCTCGCACTGAGATTTAGCCCCTCCCCAAACTGTATGATATTTGTTCAAATGAGGCTGCCAAGGAACTGTCATCATTTGGCTTCAACGCATTTTCTGAAGAAAGAATTAGCTTTCAAAAGTCTGGATATGTTGTACAACAGACAATCGTCAAAGTTTTTGGGGGGGGCGCTAAAATTGGTTGTGCCCCCCAGCCAATTTGGAGCCTCCACGCCACTGTCACCTGGTATAACTTTCCATGAAGATGCGTTATTAAGAGTTTGTTTTGTAACCATATTTTGTATTCTCTAACATTCTAAGTCCATCTAATACATCTAATATGCTTTTTTCACGAAAAAATCATAAATATTATTGTGTTTGATGCATTCAATTTTATTCCCGATAATATATTGACAGATATGATTAAGGCCCCGTTCACACTGCTCCGTTTTGTTAATATCCGTTTTTGTCGCATCGAAGCTAACCGTTCACATTGCTCCGTTTTTGTACAAAAACGGAGGGAAAAACATCCGTTTTTGTCTGTTCACACTGATTTACAAAAACGGAGCGAAAAACATCCGTTTTTGTCTGTTCACACTGATTTACAAAAACGGAGCGAAAAACATCCGTTTTTGTGTGTTCACATTGCTCCGTTTTTGTGAACCACATTGTTCAACATTGCAGCGTTTTCAAAACCTCCGTTTTTGTGCGTTCACATTGATCCAGGGCGTTTTCAAAAACCTCCGTTTTTGTGGATATCCACTTTCGACAGCGTTTTCGAAAACCTCCGTTTTTGTGCTGTTTTTGTGCGGATCAGTGTTAACACTTTCACAAAAACGGATGTTTTTCTCTCCGTTTTTGTCTTTTTGTTTTAAGAAAGATCTTAAAAATTCCGTTGCACATGACCAAAAAAACTTAGTACCCTTAGCTAAATCTTTTTTATTTGTATAATGACAAGTCAAAATTCACCCCGTGATAGACATATACGTGACAGAGTGGTAAAGTGCTATAATCCAGTTTTTATTCACATAGCATACAGAGCTCATAGGAAAGAATAGCAATCCAATGGCTGAGAATTCTGATACTGGTAAGCTGTTAGATTTCATTGCTCCTCCGGGGGGGGGGGCATTTGACCAGATTTTGGTTAGGGACATGCCACCCAAGCTTCAAAAACTTACCTGACCTGTACTAATTTCTCAAAAAAGGTATCCCGACCTTATACCAATTTTTCGAAAATGGCCTATATTTATTTGTTCTTTATATCAAAATTGCAAACAGCAAAAATAGCAAAATAGCAAAAAATTTAAAGTTCTTGGATGAAATAACCTGTACGAAACAGTCAGGCCATAATTTAGCAGTATTATGGCCATACTTTTCAATCATTTAGCAGTTCTCCAAGCGAAATATGCTAATTAGCTCCATTTCGCAGTACTTTAGCAGTACAATGAGCAGAACTTAAGCGGTACAAGATTCAGGTAGCAGTACTAAAAATCACGTACTGTTGTTGTACTCTTAAATTGCTTCTACCTTAGCAGTGTATGGCTAAAGTATGGCCATACTACTGCTACGCTTAGCAGTACTGTTTCGTACAAGTAAGGATGCTGTTTTCTATTGCATGAGGATTTTGTGAAGCACAGCCACATGCAAAGCAATCTTCATTAACTGACGGGGCTACCATGACTGAAGAACATGAAATGAATAAAAATGTAATTTTGATGAGTTGTGGCTTGATTGCAACAGGCAACTAGCGCAGACTCTACTACTGGAGGAGAAACCTCTCTGAAAAGAAATCGGTTGAGTCTGGACGCAGGCGACTATATCTCCGTTCATTTACTTTGAAATGTGCGTTTTTCTGGGTTTTGAGATGTTTCATGGGTTGCGGGTTTGGCCTATTGTCGTGCTCGGGTTTCGGATATTTTATTAAGAAAACATTGGTTGTCAGGTTTGCGAAGTCACGAGGTCTCTGTGTAGTTAACAGAGTTCGAAGAACAGGCTTTCTGCTGCTTAAAACGATGCGAACAGAGTCACTGAAAATGAAAATGTTGGAAATAATCGAAGAATACTGGTAAAATTGAAGATTTTTATTTAAAAATGCTGTTTCAGGTTTTGGTTTTTCCTTTTGGGTTTTCAGTTTTTGTTCTTATTTTAGTCCGAGTTTACGGGTTCTGGTACCTCCTAAACCCCCCCCCCCCCTCCTCGTCAATCTGTTATAAACGTGTATTGTCATTCAGGTAAATTTCAGTTTTTCGTTAGTATCTAGCAAAGTATCTCTATTCCAGCAAATCGTCAGCAAACAATACAAATCATTGGCGGCAATGTCATTTTCGGGAACAATGGCAAGATTGAAGTCTCAGGTGTGTCAATGCTTCCTACTTCTTTTTCATTTCTTTGTAAACGAAGCTCGTGTGCTATTTTTCTTCCTGGCTGCTGCCCTGCTGTTGCCTGAATATAAAAGCAATTAGCTTGGTTAATATCTTGTTCTTTTTTACTCCATTCCATCTAAAAATTTACATGACACATTACTAATTACGCTACATAAACTACTTTATAATACTACGAGAACGATAAGACGGGGACCAAAATGCTATGACTACCACTTGGTCATTACATGAAAAACATTGAAAAGAATTGTTTTTATAAACTAGAGGTAACTATTACAAACTACAAACATATATAACATAAAGAAAGGTTACAAAAAGAAACACTTGGTGGTTGCGTGGTTGCATGTCTTGCTCTGTTAACATTTTCAACAAATCGTTCAGAAAGTTCAATAAACGTAATATTAATTTATCTGCCTCAAATCGGGCACTGCAGTAGAAATTAAGAGGGATTAAAAAAACCTCCAAAAACCTCCAAAAATGTCATAAAATCGTGATCAAATTTCCGAAAAATGTCTGCCCTACAACGATGACTTGAATACGCTGTAGGCTGTAGCGTGTGTTTTCTTGTTGAGAATTAAAAAGTGATCCCAAAGGAGCTGTAGCATATATTTCATTGCATTTGATGTTCCCAAGAGATCGAAGAGAATAAAATTTAACTTTATTTACTTATCAACACTACTTTATAACTAACGCTAAGGTACAACCAACAATTGATATCTTATAGGGCAGTATGGTCAGTCTAGCGATTCTGAGCCAGATGTCGAGCTCCCAAAACAAAATCACTCATCAAATATCATCAAATATCAAGGTTCCAAAGGAGGGGAGGGTGAGGTTGGGGTTGTAAGTCTTACTTACAGAATCACTATCGACGTGTGATAACTTTAACCTCTTTCTTTGCTTATATACCTTGTATTCCCTTGGGCCTCTTTCTATGCAGTACTGCAGGTTACTTATCTCAGGGGAACCTAACCGCTTGTATATCTCATGGGATAAGTAAATTCATTCCACATCAGCACTTACAGTATGTATTGTAATTTTAGTTTGACCTGTAGTAACAAATTGATATGATTAAAGGATTAAAATGAATATTTAACGAGTGTTTTATGTTTTGTAGGGTGTTCTTCTGCAGGAAAGAAAATCGACGTGAAGGGTAAGTAAAGGGATTTCATTTTATTCTTAAAATGCCTTTGGTGTTTCTTTCAAGGATTCATTGAACAATTTTTGTCCCAAGAAAGTCCCCCTGTTTGAAAAATCACCAAAATTCGGTAGCAAGGCCGACCTTCAATTTTTTTGGCAATTAGATCAAGGACCAATTTTTTTCCAGCTATAGCTGATCTTCTGATTGGCTTAGAAATTAGCAAATTTAGCTCTTTTCATTGCTGTCTGCTTTAAAGCATGCTGCAAAAAAGCACTGATGATTACCAGATCAATTTCTTTGCGCGTGTCAAACTTCTAAGTTGGTCATAAATGTCAGAAAGAAACGCACACCATCATTGGAGACTTGAAGGATCATGAACAATCTCAAAATAATGGCTCTAATGCAAGACTTACAATGCTGCTTAATTTTTCAACAAGTCATTTTATACCCTTAGGAATGAAAATAAGTGTTTTGTCATCTTCAAATGTGTTTGGATCATTGACAAACAGATTAAAAGAAAATTTTATGATAGGTGTGATAACCGACTTTTGGTGATTTTTTAACAGGGGGGACTTTTTTGGGACACCTGGTACAACGATAACTTCTGCTCTTTTTCTAGGGATATCAAATCGACTAAAGCAGCGTTATCAACACCAGCTAAAATCATGGACTGTGCCTGTGATAAATACCAAAAAAGATTTCGACTGTGTTGAGAAAGAGAGAGATCATTTCATGGTTGACCTATGCATGATAGAGGGAAGGGGAATTGACGAAGAATGCCGCCATTTTAATGAAATTTCTCAGTATAGAGAAATGTTAAAGAAATCATCTACTGAAATTTCTCCTGGCGACTTGGTGAGTGATGAATTAAGAAGCACTTTTGTACGTGGCGTAGCTGGGGTTGGTAAGACAAGTCTTGTGGAATACATTGCACTCCAATGGGCCAAAGAAGAAATGTTCCAAGAGATTGATTTCCTGTTTTTTCTCAAATGTCGAAATCTTTTCAAGTATAAGGACAGGAAGATGACAATTCAAGATCTCTTTAAAGATCAGTTTCAGGTCAATGTAGAAAGCCTACAAGAAATTCT
The DNA here is from genome assembly GCA_004194415.1 of Aurelia aurita. Lineage (NCBI taxonomy): Eukaryota > Metazoa > Cnidaria > Scyphozoa > Semaeostomeae > Ulmaridae > Aurelia > Aurelia aurita. The sequence continues at coordinate 757,021 of REGM01000048.1, forward strand.
CAATGGGGATCGAGTGCTGATAATTCTTGATGGTTTGGATGAACTGCCTTCTTTAGAAACCGTGCTTGAGGCTGGCTCAGAGAATGACTTGAACTCGATTTTAAACTCGCTAATGAGAAAAGATGGCGAGTTGTTCCCTGGGCATAATTTGATTTTAACAGGACGGCCCTATATCCAGTCGATTCTGTTGAAACACGAGTCTCACGCTACAGGAAGACTTAACATTGTAGATATTACAGGGTTAAGTGAAAAGAGTATTGTTGCTTATGTTGATAATTTTGCAGAAGGGAATGCAGAAGTCAAGGCAAGAATCCTTAACACTATCAATGAAAATGAAAGTTTGAAGGCGATGGCTTCAATTCCACAATTCCTCTCGAGCCTTTGTTGCATTCTTACGATGGAATCAGATGAAGTGAGCATCCAAAAAACAACAGAGTTATACGTATGGATTCTGGTAGCATTTATCAGACAGCATTTTCCAGAGTTTAAAGCAATGCCATATAACATTTTAAAGGACAAGAGAGTTACTACGTTCTTGACGATCGTTTCTGAGATATCGTACAAGTTGTTGATTGAAAATAAGATGATATTCGAAGAAGGAGAATTCGACAAGCTTCATTCAGTTGATGATGAAATAGTGAAGAAGATGCTCGATTCTTTTCTCATGAAAATAGAAACAACTTTTGGATGTTTGTATCAATTCAAGCACTTGACGCTTCAAGAATTCTTAGCAAGTGTGTATTGCTTTGAGAATGGGGTTGACATCCAGGAATTGCTTGACCAGAAGCTGTACGAGATAGTGGCTTTCATTGCTGGCCTAGCACGAGCAAATCAATATCAAATGGACAAGAGACAGAGCATCTTATCACTGTTCGTCAACTGCATCCATTTAGAGCCTGGCTGGTTGGGAGTTTTCGCCAAGGATAAGAGGCCAACAATTGAAAAGCTCTCTGGCATAATCTTTAGTGAACTAAAACGACGCAAACTGGCATTAAAGTCGTTTTTAAGCATCTACTTTGAAGCTTTCAATTTTGGTGACATCCTCAGATCTGAAGATATCTTGGAAGATGAAATAGGGTTTATCTTTTATCAAGTCAATCGGATAGAACTTTTGAATCTTATTCATTTTGTCAAAACTATGTTGAGAGAACATGGTCCTGTTGCTGTATCCGGAGTTAGGCTTAGGATCATCTCTTCAAACCTTAATGTCGCTGAAATGATGGACCTCGCTTCATTGTGTTTACATTTTGTCCGATTTGTGTTCGTCAATTGTACAGTAGAAGCTGAATTTTTGAGAGTGATGAGCAACGCATTCAATAATCATGACGAATATGCAAATCTCCACAGAATTTCATTTTATGGCTGCAACTTAGGGAAAGAGCATCTCTTGGTTTTAGCAGAATTTTTACCGCTATTAGAGAAATTGGAACTGAGATATAATGCACTGCATTGCAGTAGTATTTGTAGGCTAGCAGCAAGTGTTCATGACTATGACAGGCTGCATCCTGATAGGTCAAAGAAACTGAAAGAACTTGTCCTATGCGACTGTAGTCTGAACGAGGAAGGAATCGCACAATTGTGTCAGATTCTTCCAGGACTGCAGAAATGTGACATATCTATGAATGAGATCAGCTGCAGTAGTGTTAATGCTATCGCTAATTGCATTACGAAGAGTTTGATAACAGGAGATGAAAAATGTTGTAGACTAGAAGAACTGACATTAGAGAGATGCGGTTTGCGGGATAATTGCGTTAATGATCTTTGTCGTATCATCCCAGTTTTAGTTACAATTGATCTGTCTACAACCACAACCGATCTATCAACGTCGGCCGCGGAGCAATTTCGAAACGACTTCAGCAAACAAAAAATATCTGAGATCGTAACTTGTGTTGAAAATGCGTATCACCAAGGCAAGCTTAAGTTAAAGAAACTTCTTCTTAACTGTTTCCGTTTTGATCAACGAACGCAAAGAATTCTGACAGACTTAAGAAGACTGGGGATCGTCGTTTCTTTTCAAGGCAATGGGAAAACAATGCACCAATTCTCGATAGAAAACTAAACATCTTGTTAGTCATTTCGAATTTGTGAGATTAAATAGCACGTTATCAAGTGCAAGAAATTAGCAGTTAATTTACACAGGGTGTTCCAAAATTTCAAGCCCTGTTTAGGTGGCAGCTGTGGAGGAGCTGTAACTTCAATCATCCCGTTTTTATAAAGTTGCGTAGGATAGGCTTCAACGTAGATTTTGAGACCTGGTTTGAGTTAATCTGACAAGTGGTTGTTGATTTATGGCACATGAAAGACAAAATAAGTTTTTGCTTCAAAAACAAAAGTTACTTTGTTCTCCAAAAGTTTTTAGCATTGTATTTGAATTGTTCTTACATTTAAAAAAGGGGAAATCATGTTTATTTATAACAAAGTTTTTACATAATATTCAAACATTTTTTTTACTCCTTTTTCAAATCTAGAAAAAAATCAAATACAACACTGGAACCCTTTCTTTCAGTATTTACTTGAGTTTGACATTGTTGGAGTACAAATGAACTGCTGCTTTTGAAGCAACTACTTGTTGTGACTTTCCTGTGTCATAAATCAACAACCACTTATCAGATTGACTCAACCACGGTCGTTAACAAACGCGGTAGTTGTTGTTCCTAACAACAACCTGCACGAGCATAGGGACACAGGGAGGGAAAAACTGCTATTGCAACAACTACCGCCAGACATGCATAAACCATGGGATCATGAGAACAAAGTTCCCAGGCAGGTTTTCCAAAGCAATATTTTGCTGGCAGTTGTTTTTAAATAGTTCTTTATGAAATGTAATTGTAGTAAGTTTCCAAACAAATGTGTGTAAAAACTTACTGTTTGATACCTGCATTCTTACTTGCTCTGGTAATAGGCTTCTCTACCCTAGCTGTACAAAACTGATATACAGGCAGGTTTTTAGAGAATTTCTACCGCTCCCAGGCAGGTTTGAATATTATGCACGCCTGACTACCGCGTTTCTTAAAGCCCACGCTCGCACAAGGTCCCAAACTCCAAGCTGAAGCCTATCCTACTAAACTGTGTAAAAACGGAGCAATTGAAGTCACAACTCCACCACAGCAGCCACACAAACGGAGCACATTTTTTTGGGACACCCTGTATAAATTGACAGCTAATTTCTTTGCACTTGATAACGGGGCATAATTTTTGGGACACTCTGTAGTTAAAAGTTATTCACTTTCGAAGTTTAGTCGATGATAAGAAAAGTCATTATTTCTATTGTATGTGTTACCAATCAATAATTGTATCCTCTATCGCAGCAAGATTTAGATTAAAACGCAGGTAGCGACGACGAGAGTTCCATATAGACTGCATATTAATTTTTGTTTTTCTTTGTTACTGCGGATTGTACATTAATTAGCTTAGGGTTTCAGACAGGGCACATTGTAAATCAGTTATTTTTACTTTTACATTACTGAATGTATTACCCTGTATATAAATAATTAAAAATCAAATCAAGCAGTTTTGGTCGGTGACCAGCGCGCTTTGCTCGTGCGCATGCTCTCTAACACAAGAGCATGGGCACTAGATCGGCGCGCTTTGTGCTGACCAAAACTACTGCCGTGGCGTGGATGTCGGCCTTTATACAATAGTGGTTATACAAATAGACATAATTGAAGTGTCTTCTTGTGGTACACAATATGAAGATTGCTTTGCTTTGAAAAGCGATAGCGCGATGGAGGAGCGTGTGCAGATTACTTTAACTCAGGTCACTGGAAATGCTTTCCTAGAGCCTTTGCACTCAATGAGATAAGGGGTATCTTAGATTTTCGATTTCGGGAAAGGATGCAAATGTGAATATTTTGTGGTTAGAATTTCAAGTAACAACTAGGAAGATTTCAATTCTCCAAATTTTGTAATTTACTTCCTTGCCTGGCCTGTAAGTATATTTAATATTAAGAGCAAGAACAAACTCTTTCTTTCAATAATGGCACCTTCTGTTCTTTCATGTAACTAGAAGAAACAACTAAATAATCATTTCTTAAACCTCAATGATGAAAAGTTAGTGAATTTAGAATGCATTTCAAATAAGTCGAACTTTGTATGATCTTTTTGCAGGTGTAATAAGTAATAACCCGATAGGTTCTCTAGATGTATTCATTTAGAATAAAACTAAGAGTCTGTGAATTAAAAATCGAAGAAATGATATGAACAAACTCTGTTCCTAGTAAATTTGAAATAATCTCCGCTCACGTTAGTATAGCAACAGTGACCTAATTGTTTCCTTGAACTAAAGGGCTAAGAGCTGACAAATGTGTCTGAGGAAGGTTAAAGAAATATATACAAGGATATCCCAACGGACATAAAAGTTTGTATGTCTGGTTAGAACAAATTTCTACGTATAGTTTTCTTCCAGATGATGTCATTAATTCTAAGAAACGCAAGCTTAAAAATGCAGGATCAGAAAAATGAGAGTTAGGGGCCGATTACATGGAGCGGGCTAGCCCGGTTAACCGAGGTGAAGGTTTTCACCCGGGATCCCGGGGTCGATAGCAGTTACAGTGTTTGAGAGACTTTCGATTACATGGCAAGCGGGCTAGCCCGGTTAGCCGAGCTCTCGTCTGTTGCCTACTGGGCTAGCCCGGCAAAACGGGCTGGAAGTTACACATTCTTATCATGTAAACGATTCAAGGCCGGGCTAGCCCGGCAAAGCGGGCTGAGAAATCTGCAACGCATGCGCTTTAAGAACAGATTGTACGATTATGGCGCCAAGTATTTCACAGCCCGGGCTGGAATTCTCCATGTAATGGTTCAGATCATTCAGCCCTGTTAGGCGAGCCAACCCGTTTAACCGGGCCAGCCCGCCCCATGTAATCAGGCCCTTAGAGAGAATATTAAAGAAATTTTATTACCTGAGTGCAAAATGGTATTTCACACCAAACCGTAACATTGCTGTATTAGCAGAATCTGCTTGCTTGCAAAATATATACGACCCTCAAAATAAGCAATCAGTTTGCTTGTTCTTAATGCAATAAACCAGGAAATGTGAGAACACACACACGTTACCTGTTATAAAATCGCTGCAACGTTCTCAAGAAATGTATTAGTTCATATGTTCAGGTCAAGCAGAACATAGAGAAGACAAGCAAACGCCTGCACATTGTAGACTTGAACAGTATAATGACGTATAAACTTGAAGACGAAATTGCTGCTTATCGAAGATTCTTCGTTCCTAACATAGTTGTTGCTCTCACGATGATTTTGTCAAATTCTATCTTAATTTATGCATTACGGAAAAGAAACAAACTCGTGGTTATCACATTCAAGCTTATATATGTACTAAGCATCGCTGATATCCTCAGTGGAATTGCAATAATAATTGGGAATGTCGTATTAGAAATGAGAGCATCAAGAAAACATTATGTGACGCTCAGTACGATAGTAAGGATGATTCTATATCCCCTGACTGCTTTCACAACAATGATGATTTTGCTTATCGCTGTCGATCGCTGCCTACATATGACAAGGAAGTACAAGTACAGTCAGATAATGACTCGTAGAAGAGCCAACACATTAGTGATATGTTGCGCCATTTTAACTGTTTGTGGCGCGTGTATCATGGGACTGGGTTACTACTATAATTTCTATGCAGCATTACTAACGCTCAAAAGCGTTGTAGGCTTGTTTAGCATGATTCTCGTATTCGCTCTATATTACAAAGCACTGAGATCAGTAACAAGCTGCATTCACAATGGAATTCTCCCTACTGTGAATAGAAACATTCGAAACGCTGGAAGAGAGGCATCAAAGGCAGTCTTCTTGATCTTAACATGTGTATTGCTAACTGTGACACCTTTTTTAATTTCTGCACCACTCCCGCTCTATATGCCTGGTAAAAAGTGGACATTGGTGGCACAATTCACGTCGGAGACCATTTTCTATTGCAATTCATCGGTTAATGCTATCATCATGATCTACTTCAGCCGTGATATAAGAAGCTGCGTTCGACAGTTAGTCGTTGGTTCAATGCTATAATATGGGCAAGTCCGTTGTGAACGGAATTTGACGAAACAACCAGGAAAATCTTTCTTCCCTTAAAACGTCTTATTTTTTCGAGGCGGGCCAGCGCTGCGGCGCAGCTGCTGTATTGCTGTCAAAAAATACTCGTTACGCATTCAGATTGGTATTGCAGCTGTTATGAATGGGAATACGGTATTAAACTGGGAGCACCTAGAAACATTTTGTGACGATAGGAAATGCAGTAAATGCAATTATATATTTCCTGGATGCTGGAAATTTCTGTCATAAAGCAATTGCTACGTCATCATCCAATCGTTGGAGCAGTAAGCTTTCATTTTGAATGGATACAAACGATATGGCATTGTTCACAATGTCCAAAAGCAATTTGATGCTCGTGCAGCATGGCTTTTATTTATTCAAAATGGCAAAGATGAAGTACGGAGCTATGACAGATATCGTTTCCAGTTGGAAGAAGCTCAAGGAAGAGATACAGTTGGCGGAGAGCCGAACAGATGAAGCATCAAGGGGTTTACCTGCCGATGGGGTTTCAATTTCAGGGAGAAACTCTGGGACAGGATTATACATTTTGTATCAGGCATGGGCATGTCGTCACAAACCATCACTCCCTACAAAAATCGCTTTTTCTATAAAACCTGTGCTGATAAGGCAAAATGCTAGTGCTTTTCTGGTAGCTGGATGGTTAAACTAAATACAGGAAAAAGACAAATATCTGAATTTATGAACTTGCCTCAATGCTGGGGTGCTTAAATCAATTTTTGTGACAACAAGCCCTAACGTTTCCCTAAAATTTCCTGTAAAAGATGTCATTACTTTTAGGAAATATTGCGCCAATAATTGAAGGAATTACAAAATTAGAGAGAAAATTAGGAATAAATTTCTTCCCTGACTACAAAATAATATTTTGCACCAAAAGTTAACATCGTTGTTTTAGCGGAATCTACTTGCTTGCAGAAAATATATAACTCTCCTAATAGGCAAATAATTTCCTTGTTCCTAATGCCATAAAAATAGAATATGTGATGGCACATACACACACAACCCGATAAAACATCGCTGCAAGATTCTCGAGAAAGCTATTAGCTCATATATGAAATCAAGTCACTTTGCTTAGGATTCAGAACACAGAGAAAACAAGCAACCCACATATAACAGAATTCAACATCATAATGGCTTATAAACTTGAAAACAAAATTAATTCTTATCGCAAATATTTCGTTCCAAACATACTCGTGGCTCTTACAATGATTTTCTCAAATTCGATCTTAATTTACGCGATACGGAAAAGAAACAAACTCAGAGTTATCACGTTCAAGCTCATCTACGTACAAAGCATTGCTGACGTTTTGAATGTCATTGCAGTTATAATCAAGAGAGCGATACTAGAACTGGGAGCCCTTAGAAGATATTATGCATTAAATGCCGAAATATCCACTTATTATTGCTTTTGCGCACTCTCGTTTGTCGGTAAGTAGGAGGTTTATCGATCCTGCAATCCAATCAAGATTTGCAACCTATCATCTCTATGTTTGTAAACAATAGCATACTCGTATAAAACGACTCTTGTTGATCCATTCAACAAAATCTGAAGCTACCAGAAGTTTCATTTCATTTCGACGTATTCATACAAGTAAGATATCAAATATTGGGGATTTTGTTTTACAACCTGCCGTGTGTGTTTTGCAAAAAAAATCAATAAAAATCGTAATTATGAAAGCTGTCAAATTAAAGCCAGTGACAGAGCGATCAAATAAATGGCTTATAAACTTGAAGATAAAATTGCTACTTATTGAAGATTCTTCGTTCCTACCATACTTTTTTGTTTGTTTCTATTCATAATAAATTAAAACTAACTAAATAAATATACAAATACCGTACCGTTCTTGGCGTAGGAAGACACAAGATACAATTTACAAATCCAACTTCCAAGCAAAAAGGAAAAAAAAAGAGACAACATAGAAACGGTTTAAGAAAAGAAGGGGACTGGCAGTTCCACACCACACCATGCAGTGCGTCTAACCCTTATATATCATAGATTTTCATCAGTTTAGCACCATCAAGTCGCAACTTGGTGGTACAATGAAGACAAAAGTCCAACATAACATACTTGTTGCTCTTGCAATGATTTTGCCAAATTTTATCTTAATTTATGCATTACGGAAAAGAAACAAACTCGTGGTTATCACATTCAAGCTTATATATGTACTAAGCATCGCTGATATTCTCATTGGCATTGCAATAATAATTGGGAATGTGGTATTAGAAATGAGAGCATCAAGACAAAATTATTTGATGCTAAGTAAGAAAGTAGGGGTGATTCTACAGGGTATATGAGAAAAGGCTACTGGACGTAAAATTTAAATTTCTCTGGAACGAAAGGTCTGACATAAATGAGATAGTGATTTTCTGAAAGCCTGACTCGTGTGCTGTCATTTGATGTATACGTAATAAACATAGATCAAAATGAGGTAGCGTTTCTTTATACATGTTTGTAATTGTAAGGTTGTTGGAAGAAAGGAAGAAAATCTTTTAATTTGTCTCATTCTGTAATCAACACAAGAAGCTTTCACAGTAACATTAATAAATGATCTAATTAATTTGGACAAAAGCAATGCTGTTCTTGACAAGGAATTTAGACAGCGAAAATTCTTCGAGAAGCTTCCGCTACACCGTGTAAATTGTTGAAGCAAAACATTTAACTGCTTGCTTTCTAACTCCCCGATGATGTAACGAACGTAAAAGATTTGTGTGGTGTATGGATAAAGGTCCGACGTACATCAAACGATACAATTAAAACAATGTCTAAATGAGACGCTACCTCGTTTTGATATATGTTTACTTTTTTACTCCTTGCGAATTCCCTAGAGACCAAATTTGCAAAAACTATACATCAAATGAAAGCACGCAGGAGTCGGGGTTTCAGAAAATCATCACATCATTTACTTCAGATCTTTTGTTCCAGAGAAAGTTTAATTTTTCGACCGGTGATACCCTTTTTTTATACACCCTGTATATCCCCTGGCTGCTTTCACAACAATGCTGATTTTGATTATTGCTGTCGATCGCTGCCTACATAAGACAAGGACTCACAAGTAAGATCTGGTAATGACTCATAGAAGAGCCAACACATTAGTCTCAGAAGCTGCGTTCGACAGTTTGATCTTAACAAGTAATTTGGATGCCCTTCTAACAAAAATATATCAGCTCTACACTTAGGGCATTAACAATATAAGAAACTCATAAGAAACTTTTGGCAGCAAAATGGCCCTAAAATTTAAGTTCGGGGAGGAGTATTAAGGCTGTCCACAGGCGAATAATTGAATAATTGAATAATCGAATTAAATAATAAGTAGATTTTTCCATTGGCAGTTGCATTCCCGTTGTTTTCCTCCAAGTTAGACCCCCAGGGTTGAAGAGTTGGGGGAGGAATATCAAGGCTATCCACAGGCGAATAATTGAATAATTGAACTGAATAATTCATTAATAATTGAAGGTATTCATACAGACGGCATGACGTCACAGCAGCGTTAAAAACACGACGCCATCTTGTTTTGGGGTAAATCGGCTTATTGTTATCTGCGTAAGCATGCGTAAGTTACGCATCCATGCGTAAGTTACGCATTTTACAACAAAATGCGTAAGACGATGCTTAAGATAATGCGTAAGATGTAAGTTATGCGTAAGATGATGCGTAAGATGAAAGTTATGCGTAAGATGATACGTTAAGCCTGGTTTCCATATGATCGCAAGGATCGCAAGGATCGCAGAGATAGAAATTTTTCTATCTCAATCGTAAGGATCGCCAGTGTCGCAACGATCGCAAGGATCGCAAGTCCCCCGATTGAGATAGAAAAATTTCTATCTCTGCGATCCTTGCGATCCTTGCGATCATATGGAAACCAGGCTTAAGNTGGATGGTTAAACTAAATACAGGAAAAAGACAAATATCTGAATTTATGAACTTGCCTCAATGCTGGGGTGCTTAAATCAATTTTTGTGACAACAAGCCCTAACGTTCCCCTAAAATTTCCTGTAAAAGATGTCATTACTTTTAGGAAATATTGCGCCAATAATTGAAGGAATTACAAAATTAGAGAGAAAATTAGGAATAAATTTCTTCCCTGACTACAAAATAATATTTTGCACCAAAAGTTAACATCGTTGTTTTAGCGGAATCTACTTGCTTGCAGAAAATATATAACTCTCCTAATAGGCAAATAGTTTCCTTGTTCCTAATGCCATAAAAATAGAATATGTGATGGCACACACACACACAACCCGATAAAACATCGCTGCAAGATTCTCGAGAAAGCTATTAGCTCATATATGAATTCAAGTCACTTTGCTTAGGATTCAGAACACAGAGAAAACAAGCAACCCACATATTACAGAATTCAACATCATAATGGCTTATAAACTTGAAAGCAAAATTAATTCTTATCGCAACTATTTCGTTTCAAACATACTCGTTGCTCTTACAATGATTTTCTCAAATTCAATCTTAATTTATGCAATACGGAAAACACCCCCCAGTAACGACCCCGCTGAAACGCTTCCCCGCCAAGGTGAAATGATGACCCGCCAAGAAAACTTGTTTCCCCGCCGAAATTTCGCTCTTCCCCGCCGTGATTTTTGTGATCCCGGTCTAGAATTTATAATTGGGGAATTTTCCCCGCTGTCTTTATAATGCCCGGCGGGGTCGTTACTGGGGGGTGTCGGAAAAGAAACAAACTCAGAGTTATCACGTTCAAGCTCATCTACGTACAAAGCATTGCTGACGTGTTGAATGGCATTGCAGTTATAATCAAGAGAGTGATACTAGAACTGGGAGCCTTTAGAAGATATTATGCATTAAATACCGAAATATCCACTTATTAATTATTATTGCTTTTACGCACTCTCATTTGTCGGTAAGTAGGAGGTTTATCGATCCTGCAATCCAATCAAGATTTGAAAGCTATCATCTCTATGTTTGTAAACATTAGCATACTCGTATAAAACGGCTCTTGTTGATCCATTCAACAAAATTTGAAGCTACCAGAAATTTCATTTCATTTCGACGTATTCATACAAGTAAGATATCAAATATTGGGGATTTTGTTTTACAACCTGCCGTGTGTGTTTGCAAAAAAATCAATAAAAATCGTAATTATGAAAGCTGTCAAATTAAAGCCAGTGACAGAGCAATCAAATAAATAGCTTATAAACTTGAAGACAAAATTGCTGCTTATTGAAGATTCTTCGTTCCTAACATACTTGTTGCTCTTGCAATGATTTTGTCAAATTTTATCTTAATTTATGTATTACAGAAGAAACAAACTCGTGGTTATCACATTCAAGCTTATATATGTACTAAGCATCGCTGATATCCTCAGTGGCATTGCAATAATAATTGGGAATGTCGTATTAGAAATAAGAGCATCAAGAAAAAATTATGTGACGCTAAGTAAGATAGTTAGGGGTGATTCTACAGGGCGTATAAGAAATGGTTACTGGCCGTAAAACTTTTTTTTCTGGAACGAAAGGAATGAGATAGTGATTTTCTGAAAGCCCGACTCGTGTGCTTTCATTTGATGTATAGGTAACAAACATAGGTCAAAATGAGGTAGCGTTTCTTTTATACATTTTTGTTATTGTATGTTTGTTGGAAGAAAGAAACTAACAAAGCAAATCTTTCAATCTTTCTCATTCTGTAATCAACACAAGAAGCTTTCACGGTAACATTCATAAATGAATTGGACAAAAGCAATGTTGTTCTTGACAAGGAATTTAGACAGCGAAAGCTCTTCGAGAAGCTTCCGCTACACCGTGTTTCTTCCCCGGGGGGGGGGGTACATGACTTGCGGATGGACGGGGGTCTGCCGCCCGGTTTTCAGAAAGCCACCCACTTTTATGATGAATTTTGGTGGAAAACCACCCATTTTTAGCCATTTTTTTGGCGATTTCAGCCAAACCGACCCATTTTTATGGAAAATCTGCCGAAAAATGACCCTTGTTTAGAGAATTTTGGACCCAAAAACCCACCCACACGGG
>REGM01000048.1:769086-779835 GCA_004194415.1 Aurelia aurita
TCCCCCCCCCCCCCCCGGGTTTCTTCGCAAAAAATTGTTGAAGCAAAACATTTCAACTTATGTGAAACAGTTTCTGATAAAGGACTGCGTTATTCACAACTATATTACTAACTGCCAACGAACGCAAAAGATTTGATGCACAGAAAGAAGCTATTTATTTCAACAAAGGGAATCCTTAGCATATTTTCACTTTATTTTCACTTGTTTCCTGTATCATATTACTCGGAAGGTACTTGAGTAATGTATAAACAATGGAAACGCTTCAAAAAACTTTATTTTGAACTGTTCACGCGGTTACAGGTAGTAAACATGAAGATTGTTATGGCACCTTTAAGAAACTCATATGAAACTCTAAGTACTCAAAATCTGATAATTTCAAGAAACTTTCAGTACTGGCGCAAACTGTCAGTTTACGATAAAGAAATACGTGTATACATTTTGTATCTTGGTTCCAGGGCAGGTACGTTAATAAACATAATTTTCCAGGATAGATCAAGAGTTTTATGAAAAAAACCAAAAGAATGACAATAGTAGCTATTTTGCTGCACCTTCATTGATTTTGATTTGATTTTATAATATTTATACAGGGTAAAACATTCAGTTTATGCGGTTTTAAAATGTATCCTGTTAAAAACTTACAAGAGAAAAAACTAAATTTTACAAATTATCTAAAATGAAACTAACATAAATATCATCAACAACTAATTACAACGTAAATCAAAAGCCGTGGTTTGCTATGCTTTTTTTTAAGTTTTCAATGTTGGGTACAATTTGTATCCAAGCTCAGATGATTCCATATTGTTGCACTTTATTCCAGGATGGGTACACTCAATTTTTTTTTACAAGAAACCGCTTATAAGGAACTGTAGGCTCAATTTTTTAAAATTCAAGAAACTACCCTACCTGAATTAAAAAAGATAAAAAACCTTTGCAATTTGCAGCTTTAATGTACAGTAATAGTAAATGTTTTTTGACATTGTTTTGAGTGCGAATTATGTTATAACATGTTTTGAGATCTTACTAAGTAATTTGGATGCCCTTCTAACACAAATATATTAGCTCTACACTTAGGGCATTAACAATATAAGAAACTCATAAGAAACTTTTGTTAGCAAAATGGCCCTAAAATTTAAGTTGGGGGAGGAGTATTAAGGCTGTCCACAGGCGAATAACTGAATAATTGAATAATCGAATTAAATAATAAGTAAAATTTTCCATTGGCAGTTTCATTCCCGTTGTTTTCCTCCAAGTTAGACCCCCAGGGTTGAAGAGTTGGGGGAGGAATATCAAGGCTATCCACAGGCGAATAATTGAATAATTGAATTGAATAATTCATTAATAATTGAAGGTATAGAAAAATTAGAGAGAAATTACAACAAATTTCTTCCCAGACAACAAAATAGCATTTTGCACCAAACATTAACATCGTTTTAGCGGAATCTGCTTGCTTGCAGAACATATGTAATCCTACAAATTAAATAAAACTAGACAATGTGAGGAAACACACACACACATTACCTGATCGCTGCAGCATTCTCGAGAAAGCCATCCGTTCATACATTCGCGTCATTTTCACAAGCTGTAAGAAGATAGAGAAGACAAGAAACGCAAACACTACAAACTGAACATTATAATGGCTGATAAACTTGAAGACAAAATTAATGCTTATCGCAAAAATTTCGTTCCAAACATACTCGTGGCTCTTACAATGATTTTTTCAAATTCTATCTTAATTTACGCAATACGGAAAAGAAACAAACTCAGAGTTATCACGTTCAAGCTCATCTTCGTACTAAGCATTGGTGATGTCTTGAATGGCATTGTAGTTATAATTAAGAGACTGATATTAGAACCGGAATCTTTTAGAAGACATTTCGAAATGATAAGAAACGGAGCAAATGCAATAATATATTCTCTGAGTTCTTTTACAATAATTATGATTTTACTCATTGCTATCGATCGATATCTACGCATAACAAGGATGCTAAACTACAGTTTGATTATGACACATAGAAGAGCCAATGCTCTAGTGATATGCTGTGCCTTATTTGCTATCCTTGTATTTCTTATCTTAGGAGTCAGTTATTACTTTAAGTTCTACGCAGGATTTTTAACTGCTCTATCTGCAATGGGCTTTGTTTGTATCATACTTGTATTTGCTCTTTACTATAGAGCATCGAGGTCCATCACAAACCGCATTCAAAATGGAACTCTCGCTACGCAAAATAGAAACATTCGAAATGCTGAAAGAGAGTTGTCAAAAGCAGTCTTCTTTGTTTTAACTTGTCTCATGTTGACTGTGACTCCAAGTTACATTTTTACGCCACTGGCGATGTATTTGCCTTTCCACAAATGGATCATTATTGCACGCAACATATCGTACACAGTGTCCAGTTTGAATTCAACCTTCAATGCAGTTATCATTCTCTTCATCAGCCGTGATCTAAGAAGTTGTGTCAAACATCTATTCTCTTGTCATCCACGAACAGTCTGAGCCAGAATGAGTGTGTTTCAAAAATAAAGACCATCATATCATGCCAGTCAAGAAAAAGAAAATAACTCAATATTTATCAGAACTTTGTTATGAACTTACGTTGGACCATCCTATATCAAGATGTACATCTAATTGTAGAAAGCCCTCGGATGATTTACGTTATCATTTTTACAAAAACATTTTGGAAAAGCCAGAATGACCGCACTTTTTGTTTTTTGCTTGTTTATATTTCCAAGACATAAATTTTCATCCTAGGTACTTATATCGCTCTCTTGTCTCCCATTACCGCCAGGGGGAATTACCATCAAACAAAGGAAATCGGCACTCCCCCTTTCATATTTGATATTAGACATCCTTCTAAACTATCATTTTTACTGTTTCAAAATTTCATCACAGGAGTGTCTTGCTTTAGCAATGCTCAGTTTATGCGGTAATGCAATACAGTAAAAACCCGCGTATAAGAACCTAGTGGATTAAGAACCTACAGGCTGAAATTGTCAAATTTTAAATTATCCATTGTTTAAGAACCCAGGCTGATTTGCAAAATAGTAGGTTCTTATACGCGGGTTTTTACTGTAGTGATAATCGTACCATAGACAATGAAAATAATACAAGAATGGTCGATACTTGGCCTATCTGAGTGCCAGTATCCAGAGCCCCCGCACTCTGTATTTGGTCGGGTCGTACATTGAGGACTCTTCAAGTCATGAACCTGTGAACCTTCAACAACATCGAGTCTCTCCATGGGTATTGCGGACACGATTCATGTGGATCNGCTCGTGTCAACAATACCTTGCCTAAATGTGCCTAAATGAATAAATGTATTTCGTTACCTGCTCGTCTTCATTTCATTAGTACTTTCTGTCCTCCTTGTTCGCCATCTGGCTTCGGTTTGCTTGCTGTTTGTTATGGCTTAACTTTCAAACAAATATCGGTCGTTAGTTCCCAGGCGACGACTTTCAGAGCAAGGTAACCGTTTGAAATTTAGGCCATAACAAACAGCAAACAAACCGAAGCCAGATAGCGAACCAAGTATTTCAAATGTTAACTTATCGAAATAACCAATCTATTTTTTCGCAATGAAAACAAAATGTACATTTCTTCTGTTCGTTGTTATTTGTAAGTACATTAAACCCAGCATTTAATTTCTATTTCATGTACCTGCTATCGTAAGACGAATAGCCATTTCTTGAGCTAAAAGCAAGGGACCTTTTGGTATCTTTATTGCCCGTTTCCGCTCTTATAAACTTGTAACGATGGCAGCAGTTGGATAAAGGAATGGGAGCACAGTTTATTGAAGAGGACATCACGAAATCGTTTATTCTGGCGACGTTGGTTGTACAGCTCTCCCCAATCTTGAACGTGGCAATTTCATATATTTGTTATCTACTGTCGATTCATTTCACAGTTCATAGGAATCGTGTGTTTTTGATGCTGATCATTAAGTTTTAAGTTTTAAGTGTGCATGGAGCTGATCATTAAGTTTTCGCGCCCTTGTTGTTGACTATGTTGTCGCATAAGGAAGAAAATTGAACGATTAGCTGGTGGAACTGGCAGTAGATCGCGGCAGAAAAAGTGGATTGTTGTTATTAAAACCAGTTAAAGTATGTTTATGCACTAGTGCTGCTTTACGTTTTCAGTTCGTGCTCCTCTTTTCGCAAGATAGAAATGTAAATACTTGTTGAATTCATCTCTTGTTTATAAAGACTGCGTCTGGTTAGGCCAGTTTAGTACACATCTCCGGTTGTTCATCCTGCCCCTCAGCATAGATTCGTCTATATCTCCGGATGCATTTATGTTAGCTTCAAGTTTGGTTTGTTGAAATAATAATACATAAGACTGCGGTATCCAAACTAATGAATGAATGAAAAGGTAAATAAAAGATAGGTGTGAGTTATTCGNGTTATTAAAACCAGTTAAAGTATGTTTATGCACTAGTGCTGCTTTACGTTTTCAGTTCGTGCTCCTCTTTTCGCAAGATAGAAATGTAAATACTTGTTGAATTCATCTCTTGTTTATAAAGACTGCGTCTGGTTAGGCCAGTTTAGTACACATCTCCGGTTGTTCATCCTGCCCCTCAGCATAGATTCGTCTATATCTCCGGATGCATTTATGTTAGCTTCAAGTTTGGTTTGTTGAAATAATAATACATAAGACTGCGGTATCCAAACTAATGAATGAATGAAAAGGTAAATAAAAGATAGGTGTGAGTTATTCGCCATCAGTAGGTAAAATCGTCTAAAAATGACTGAAAATTTGGCTTCCCTGTGTTTTCTTTTGTTTTGTCCTATTGTTTCGCTACCCAGTAAGGATTCAGTGCCTATCTTTTCATTTGGGATGCTCTTGCGAAGGAAATATTTCTACGTTTGGTCATGTCGCAAAGATTGCCTGACAAATATTGTTTGCTTGTCACAAGCTGAACATTTTTTTCAACCTTTTCAAAAATATCACATAAGAAATTTTCTGCTGCTCGTCAAGCGGTGTTTGTGATGTTACCAAATGGAAAAATATTACTCGGCTAGCAGATTGACAATATTTGGGAAAATAAATTTGCTGTCTGGCCAGCGCTTTTAACAAGAACAACAGACACTGAATTTTTTGTGAAAATAAGAAATTTACCAAAGCTATTCTATTCTAAGTACGAAGCAATATAAAACCGACACCAATTTGCGTAAAAAAAAATTAATAGTTCAGTGTTAAAAATGAGTGCATAATCATGTCCTGAAAATCACAGTTCATAGGGTAATCACCTCATCTTAATTATTTCCACAGATTCCCCCCCTGAAGCTGATTTCATCGATGTTCACTTCCTTGCAGCGTCTACCGTAGCCTCTTTCTTTTAGGATAGCTTTAAACTCGATCTGTGAAAAGAAATAACGCCGCTTTAAAGATCCATTGCTAACCATGATCCTTTGTGCGCCGAATGAAAATTAGAATAAATAGAACTTAGGCCCGAAATGACTTTCGTATCAAATGAAAGTCAACCTTGGGCCCACAAAGGATCATGGTTAGCAATGGATGGGCCTTTAACAGTGAACATGGATGGGTCACGAGACAAAATTGCAACGTATTTTCCCGCTCTTCCTTGCTTCCGTTCGCAGTGGGCCTAGCCAAGCATCCAAAGCTACGAGCAGTGCAGAAAATGTCGAGGATTGCCTTATCGACCTTAAAAACACTTCGTATATAGTTCAGTTGGATGGTAAAAGATTTGAATAAATTTCCTAGGATGGCTGGTGGTTTTTGTCTCTGCTGCGTCGTGTTCACTGCCATCTTGGTCACCGCTTCCACCACAGCTTTGCTTCGGTTTCCTGTACCTAACTGACTTGAATTTCAATGCAACATGTAAAATCGGAGTTTCAATGTGACCCATCCGTGTATGCTTTTAATAAATGTCAAAAATAAGCAAAAAGCTAAGCTGGAAATGACTACATTAACAACGTGAAGTTTCAGCAATAAAATTAGCTGCCGGAATTCTAGTTATCTAGTTCAGAAGCGGAGCAGAGGTATTAGAATAAACAGTTCAAATCATTCTTGTCATGTTGCAAAATTACTTCGGAGCAGCACTCAATAATTCTGCAAAATATCTGAAAATGATCAACATAATTCCATAATCTTTTGGAAAAAACCACGAAAAGTCGCACATCCCTTTACCACCAACATTCCAACTTACCCCTCCCCTCCCCTCCTCTCCCCTCCCCTCCTCTCCGAGATCAAAACTAAAATGAGCAAACTAACCGATTTCATTGGGCATCCGCCTCGAGGTGGTGGGATCGTTGCACGGATCGTCTGCCTCATTCCATTTCTGCTCTTTCCTTTTGTGTAATAAATCGTGCTGTAATAAATCCTGCTGTGTGACTTCTTGTTTCCTGTGTTACTGACGTCATCTTTCAACATCCTCACTATNTTCAAAGCACATGATAGCGAAATTGGGAATCTACACGAAAAATTGATCTGCACAAACTCCAAGAGAACAAAATAGAAAGGGCAGCCGCGTGAGATTTTGTTATGCCAAAAAATATGGATTTTGTTTTCTTTTGTTGCGACTAAAGTCTTACACGTATATTAGCCTGGGTGCAGCCTAAGTCGCCACGACTGTAAAACTGAATTCACACTTAAGGCGATTTTGTGGTGCGATGCAGCACGTGCGGCAAAATTCAACTAATCCAACTTTGTCGCCTTGCCACGCTTCATCGTTATCTGGAATACGTCAAGAACGACGCTTCAAGTGTAAATTCAGCTTAATTGTGGCGATCAAAAAGAGGCTTACCTTCCTTTGAAGAAACAATACTCCAGTCACAATCATCATATTGATCTTGCTGCAATCCACATGCTCCTGCGCTGAAGTCACAACGGAACTTAACTGTAAAGATAAATTACCGATTTCATGTGTGTACACAAGATTAAACCATTAAACGTTATAGGAGTGGAAGAGAGACAAGGAATAGACTTGCTCCAAACCTATTCATGCTCTATCAGCGCTCAAAGAACATAGTGACATCTGTGGGGGCATAAGTCATGAAGAGGACGCTGCGAGGGAGAAACGAAAGGAAAGGTCATGTTATTGAGTGGTGATAGACAACGCAACAGACTTGGAGCAAGTCTTAAGAAGGAATGACGTAGAAAACTTACTCTGAGGCATAGCACAACGACCAGGATTAACTGTGATATCATCGATGGCTATTGCTGCTCGTCTTCCTTGAGTTGCAACAATGTTGATCTGAAAGAAATGAACAATAGAAAAAAATACAAATTGGATCTCAAGCTTCTGTCAAAGCTCAGCTCCTACGAACGATACTCGAATTTGATTTGGCAATGGCGGAGTTTAGGCCAAATAGAGAGAAACCAAGAACGAAGGAGAAACCAGATTATCAAGGTTGTTCAGCAATTTCATCAAGAAAGATAATACGATGGGCATGAATATATTTTAGGTTATGGTATACAGGGTGTCCTGAAAAATTGTGACCCTTTGAGCGGCTGCTGTGGAGGAGCTATAAGTTCAATTGTACTTTCTTTTATACAGCTTCATAGGATAGGCTTTAACTTAGGGTTTGAGACTTTGTTTGAGTCAATCTGACGAATGGCTGCAGATTTATGGCACAAGAAAGTCGAAATAATTGGTTGCTTGACAAAAACAGCAATATCTTGGTTCTCCAACAAAATCAAAGTCAAGTAAATATTGAAAGAAAGGGCAGCGTTGTATTTGGATATTTTTTACATTTCAAAAGGTTTTTTTCTACCCTTTTCTTGAAAAATTTCAAATACCACTCTAAATCCTTTCTTTCAATATTCACCTGCTTTTCACTTTCTTGAAGAACAGAGAAACTGCCGCTTTTTAAGCAACCATTTATTATGACTTTCTGCGCCATAAATCAGTAACCACTTGCCGAATTGACTCTAACAAGGTCTCAGACTCTGAGGTGAAGCCTACATTATGCAGCAGTGTAGAAGACGGATTATTGACGTTACAGCTCCTCCAAAGCAGCTGCTCAAACGAGGCACAATTTTTTGAGGACATCCAATAGAATGCTTTAGGATGCCAAATAAACGGTGCATTATTGCCTATGCGATTTTCATATGCGATTTTCATTGTATGAAAGTATTTAATAGAACTAAAGTCTGGCTCACATCAGATGTCTGGTGAGATTTCCAATAACGCAAGATTATTCATGCAATACTCTTTGAGCATTGTTGTTTGCGGATATTCTCGCCGGACATCTAGTGTGAGACAATTTAAATTTACCTTATAATTCTGGCCAGCAGGGATCGTAACAGCACTCTCAAACCATCGATACTTTTGATTTCCTGTGTGTTTCGATAATTCCGTTTTGGCTCCCAATGCATCTACTTTATTCACTGCAAGACTGCCAATGTTTTTGCCAAGCATGTGTACAAATAATCGCATGCATGATTCTTCGGCGCTGATGGCTGCACTTTGTAGAATGGCGTTCTCAGTATTATATTTTTTACTTCCGCGGAAATTTGCGTAGCAATCTGGAAGTAAGATAGCTTAATCATAATTCAAGACTAAAAAAGTAGGAAAAAGTAACTGTTAATACTAGACCAATACCATCAAAGCATATGGTTCTAATCTTCATAATAGGCGGTGTAAAATTATATTACTTCTTTCTTTGAATTGAATGATTTGAGGGAAACTTAGGGTTCTTTGCTGTAATTCTACAATAGAAATATTTGATACCTTGATTATTCTCAAAATGGCAGAATTTATTATATTTGAGGCTGTGACGTCATCAAATTTCTAAATCGTAAAGCATAAGAGCGACAGATTTCTGCTTGCCACCATATTGTAGGCCTTCATAAACTATGGTTTTCTTGAAGATTGTATTATGTTTCCTCTATTGATTTAGGATCTACAATGATTTTAATTTTTTCAAACCTGTCCATGAATTCTTTCATCAAAAAGAAAATTGCCGCCATTTTGAAAATTATCAAGATATCAAAAAATGTCCACGTTAGAATAGACAATAACGCTAAAGATGGCGGCTCCAAAGATTCCATTGTGTTTTGTTGCAAAGCATGCTGGTAAAAGGCTCCCTGACGACCACTTAAAGACATACAAATTTCGGTCTGCCGTGTCGACTAGCTAGCTTGAATTCGAATCGACCTTCAATTCGAATGCAACATGGTAAGTAAAGTTTTGATTCGAATTAAAAGATTCATGTTCGAATTACAAAATTCTCCTATTTTTTTACATTGATTACTTGTTCTGAACTTTACCACAGCTAGCTAGTCGAAACGGCAGACCAAAATTTGTATGTTGTTAGATGGTCTTCGGGGAGCTTTTTAACAGCATGCTTTGCGCGGCCGCCATCTTCCTTTCAAGGGGTCTGGAACACAGGCTATTCAATTCAAAGAAAAAGATAATATAATTTTACATTACTTTTTTAAAGATTTGAGCCCGATGCTCCAATACCAATAGAATAGGAAGGGGTTGCTACAATAACGAGACAATAGCAAAAATAATGAGCAAAGAGCAAAGAGCGACAACATCATCTTTAAGGTTTTAATTTGTACATATATATTTATAGCGATTATTTTTCTTTTAGTTTATTTAAAATAGCTGATAGGGTTTTTGTTTTAAAATATGATTAAATAAATACTAATAAAAGCCTGAACAACGAGTAGAAAATGCGACAAATAAAATAATAAAGACGGAGGTAATTTTAACTTATATAGGAAATATATTTCTAACATTACACGCTCGATTCAAATCGCGCGTGGTTAATGAAAAAACAAATCTTTACCTTTCTTTCCGGAGAGGGCTCTCCTTGGACCCCTGTGCAATTCATCAACCTTGTTGTCGGTAGGGGCGTCATTACTCTTATCAACACTGGCATTACCAGACAGCCCCCAGTAGCCGCGCGCGAAACTTCGCTGCAGCCAATTACCATCATTACTCGTTGGTTGAGTCCAGTTGCAGAAGTCATTTCGTTCAATCGGGCACGCAAGAACAGCTAGAAGGAAACAGGAAGAAAAATGAACAACAATGGATTACCAGGAGGGCACTCTAAATTTTACTCTCCATGCACCAAATAGACGTCATCCCCGTTTATCAAATTTCGAAAAATGTCGTCACTCTCCAAGCATAATTAGGACCCCCCGCTAATGACTTTCATGGTAAGTATGAGAAAAATTTTCCTTAACCAAGGCTAGAGCGATAAAAAGCTGCTGAAAATATTATTTTCATTTTGAAATATATACCCCCACCCCCCACCCATTAATAGACGTTTACGGAAAAGATGGCGTCGGGGGGCATTTGACCAAGATGCATTGCGTCTGATGATCGAATCTCTATAGAATCACTGTTGATTTCATTATACCGGGTGCGCCAAAAAAACTATCCACGTTTGAAAAATCGTAGTACCCAGAGTACTAGATGGATTTTAATTAATCAAAGTTTGGTTGATAGCAGAAAGACTGAAGTATTTTTGCGATTTTTCTCGTATTTTTATGAGTGCAGATAATACAGCTAACTTCGAATTTAAGAAAATTCTGTGTTTGCAAAATGCCTGAAAAAGGGCCTAAAACACTTGATCAAATCTTACAGAAATTTCTCACACCGAACAATGCAAAATTACAGTTTTTCACGGGTATCGGATGTCGTCTGCACTTGTATTGCCATGGGATTGAAAATCTTTAGTATTTCTTTAAGAATTCATTTCCTATAACGCGGGAGAGAGATTAAATGCTCTTGCATCTTGTTCTATGCGGGAGATTTCGTACGATTTGATCGAGTG
>REGM01000048.1:781266-794248 GCA_004194415.1 Aurelia aurita
AAATCCTTCATAAGATCACAGATATTATAGCACCGTAAAATCAATATAACAAGGACTAAGCGGATGATGAAACGTTGCAGCTAGACTATATTTTGAGTGCTGAATCCGAATCTGGAGCCCATAATGGCGGCCGTTCGTCGAAGTGGTGTATACAATGCAATTCATTCAGGAAGAGATAAAACATCAGCACTTACATGGAGTGGAAGAGGAGGTAGGGCATGCTCCTGGCCAAACTATTACATCATCAATTGCTGTATCACCTTCCCAATGTTTCCTTGTTAAACTGGAGCCTTGAATACTTTCAATAGAAACCTGCATAGAAACGGGATAGAAAGTTGTTAACTTGTTTCATTTCATTTTTTATTCTTTAAACACGGTAACATAACCCTGTCAGTTAAGGCTGCTTTTCAGGGGACCGTGACAAAAATTTATAATCTAATTTGTATACAGTCGCGGCCAAAAGTTTAAGACCACCTTTTAGTCGGTAACATTTGTTGGCGCAATGAGATCCAATGCTACTGCTCTGCCTATTTTATTCTCTTGGAGTTGTCTTCGGTCAATTTTCCATGTAGATTCCGAATTTCAATGCTGTTTTTTAAGATTTTGCGCCATTTTGCTATGACATCATAATGAAGTTTATAAAAATTCTTGGAAATTGTGGTGGTCCTGCTGACAAGGGGGTTGACCAAAAATAAAATGTTACCAGCTAGAATTCATTTCTCTGATTTTTTTTACTAAATGTCGCTAACCCTAACACCCTAACCTTAGAAACCAACTCTAACCTTTTGCCCCACTCTGACCAATTTGGCCCCAGTAAGCTCTGAGAGAGGTGTATATGTTTAGTTTGTAAAGCATATGTCACACTTAAGGCATCGTTCGTGACGCATTCCACAAGTGTGAATTCCGCTTTAGTCACATTTCAATGAAGATATAAGTCAGGAAGACCCCAGTGTGTTGAATATCTTGTCGTTTATTGCGTCCGAATTTCTTTAACATAGTTTTCTATGAAACGTCATCATCATCATCATCATCAATTAGTTATTTAAAGTAGGCTGAATAAATGATAGCTGAATTAAAGCTAATTAAGGTCTACTAAGTTAAAAAGAAAAAAGAAAAATTACAATTTTTCGAAATGAATGGTTAAAATATTTTTCTTACAATATATACAAGATAAAGTACATTAAGACACCTATCCTGTTAGAAACCCAACTTTCGGGATGTATACTTTGCAGAGCATACAGTTGCATTTATCACCATTCCAACATTTGATTTGCTTTTTAAAAGTGTTTGCTTGTTTTATTTCTTGCGGTAAAAATTGCCACAGTTTTTACTTAATTGTCACGTGTAAATACTCACCGTGAAATCCAATCCAAATGGAACACTGAGGGTGCCTTTTCCATGATTCCATTTATTCCCCTTGTTTCCTTCTGTCCTGAAAATCTCATGCGCAACACCGTTGTATGTAACACTGACCACAAGCGAACCAATGCCACTGCCATACATGTGGTAAAATAAGTCCACACATCTTGCTTTTCCATCAGATTGCATTGTGGGAGTCATCAAAATTGCATTGTGGTTAGGCTTCCTTGGTGCTGATGCTTCCGTAAACAAATAATACCCTCCTGAAATTGAACAAGGTAACCTTTTGATTAACGAAGCAAGCAAATTCGATCATCTTGCGTCGCGAAACAAATCGTTCTTTTCAAACTATGTCAATCCAACGAAACGAAGCAACGCTGCAACGCTGCAACACAAAAAAGCTGCCGGTCCGGTCCAAAAGAACGCACCCTTTGAGTGCTGAATCCGAATCTGGAGTCGAAAACTTCGTATGTTGAAATTTGTAAGAAGCTTCATAATGGCGCCCGTTCGTCTAAATGGTGTATCATATGACAAGAAGCATTGGGTCATACTTCAGAACACGAAGCACGACCAAACAATAGCAAGAATCAATATCCTCTGTCTCAGTTGAAAAGAATCTTTGATTGCGAGCGATTTTGTTCAATTTGAGAACTGCGATGCCCTTTTTGTATTNATTCGATCATCTTGCGTCGCGAAACAAATCGTTCTTTTCAAACTATGTCAATCCAACGAAACGAAGCAACGCTGCAACACAAAAAAGCTGCCGGTCCGGTCCAAAATAACGCACCCTTTGAGTGCTGAATCCGAATCTGGAGTCGAAAACTTCGTATGTTGAAATTTGTAAGAAGCTTCATAATGGCGCCCGTTCGTCTAAATGGTGTATTATATGACAAGAAGCATTGGGTCATACTTCAGAACACGAAGCACGACCAAACAATAGCAAGAATCAATATTCTCTGTCTCAGTTGAAAAGAATCTTTGATTGCGAGCGATTTTGTTCAATTTGAGAACTACGATGCCCTTTTTGTATTTTTCTTACCCCGACCTAAAGAGTACATACGGCAGGAATAAATAATACTTGTGCATCTGACTTATAAACTCAGGCATGCTGCCTGCATAACAGTAAATTGATGATGTTGTTTATTCATACCCTGGTGTCCATGTTCCCAATTCAATGGAAACACTTGCTTACGATCCTTGCGACCGTCGGCGATCGTGAATAGCAAGCGTCGGGAAAGTTAATCTGAGTTCAACTTTCCCGATCGTTACAACTTTACAAATCTATGAAAACTTTAATGGAAACGCTTGTCGCAGACGATCTTTATTTCTTTATTTCAACGCTCATTAGCAGAGATAAACATAAATAAATTATACTAATGAGAGTGATTGCCTGACTTACTGACATCGAAGCCACTTCTTAGATTTCAAAGTGGACTTTGTAGTAAAAAATGTAACAAATTGACTCACCCTTGGCAGTAGTGTGATCATATGTTGGTCCAGTGAAAAAACTGCGTGTTTTCCCACTTTGTCTTGTCCAATCAAATACATCAGGTTCATTCTGTTTCCAGGAGCAGAATCCACATTCGAAGTCGCATGACAAAAGATCTGAAATTGAGCCGGATTTCGTTTAAAGATGCAGTAAAAGCTCTCCTTAGCCTCCTCTCTATTAAACCCCCTCTCTATTAAACCCCCCTCTCTATTAAACTCCCCTCCCTAATAAGCCCCTTTCATCTAAGCCAAGATTCTAAATAAGTCCTCCTCTCTTTTAAACCCCCTTCCGGTTTGAATGCAAGGGGTTACCAAAATTTTTCCATTTATTCAGCTAAAACGATTTAAATGATTACTTTTTACATGGTTTTGATTAAAACTGCGTTGAATTTGAGTATTTCACTAGCAAGATTGTATGTTGATTCCGAAAAATCTGAGGTAAAAGATGCAAAAAGCTATCATTTAGCCTTGTCATTTGACTTTATGAATAAACCTCTTCTCTAATAAGCCCCCTTCTGGAGTCACTATAAGCCCCATAGAGCTTTTACGGTAGATCATATATCATATATCATATATCATATATCATATATCATATATCATATATCATATATCATATATCATATATCATATATCATATATCATATATCATATATCATATATCATATATCATATATCATATATCATATATCATATATCATATATCATATATCATATATCATATTATATTTGCTAGAACTCACATGTTGTGAAGGTTTAAATTTTCTTTAAGTTTTCTTTAATGTCAATTTTTAATTTTGCTGTACTACAGGAATTTGTTTGGGGCAAAAGTTTCAAGGTGGCAGGGTACTTTGAGTATGAATAAGATAAACTGAAATTACACACTTACCGACAAAGTTTCCAGGTGGTCGGGTTGTTGGCGCCGATGTCGTTGTCGGAGTTGTCGGTGGTGGTGGTGTCATTACTAAAGGAGGCAAATACAACAGTTAACATTACGAATCNATATATCATATATCATATATCATATATCATATATCATATATCATATATCATATATCATATATCATATATCATATATCATATATCATATATCATATATCATATATCATATATCATATATCATATATCATATATCATATATCATATATCATATATCATATATCATATATCATATATCATATTATATTTGCTAGAACTCACATGTTGTGAAGGTTTAAATTTTCTTTAAGTTTTCTTTAATGTCAATTTTTAATTTTGCTGTACTACAGGAATTTGTTTGGGGCAAAAGTTTCAATGTGGCAGGGTACTTTGAGTATGAATAAGATAAACTGAAATTACACACTTACCGACAAAGTTTCCAGGTGGTCGGGTTGTTGGCGCCGATGTCGTTGTCGGAGTTGTCGGTGGTGGTGGTGTCATTACTAAAGGAGGCAAATACAACAGTTAACATTACGAATCTTCAAAAACTAATTCAATACACTGAATTCGCGCTAAACCCATCTTATCTTTGGGATTTTTTCAGCAGTGAGCAAATTGAATACAATCTGAGGATAAAATTTTTAGCAAAATTGCCTCCAATAGGAACTCGCACTTTTGGCGTTAACTCTTTAACCGTTAGAGGCAGCATCCTTTTGAATACTCTAAGTGATAAAATGCTCGATGGGAACTTTAGATACCGTCACGTGGGGTGACTTTGATCAATTTTGGATGTTTTTTCTCCATAATTCTGATCAGAAATGAAGAGAATGTAATACAACTTTTTCATGTGAGCATTGTACATCAGGCGTATGACATGTAAGAAGGAAACAATATTTTGGTGCTATTTTCCACTTCTTTTGCAGCAATAAATATGTGATCAAAGTCACCCCGTAGACTTTGATTAGTAAGTGAAACTCGATGTGAATTTCTGGGTCAAAATCATTTCTTGAGAGAGGCAGTTATAAAGTTAAGACATGAGCGAGCACTGTAGCATTCTTCTTCCAAAATCCAAATTATTTTTAGCTATAAATACAAGGAAGCATGATAAACTTCACTAACATTTCACACCGTTCTTCAAAAAGGAGCACAAATTTAAATCTATCGTCCTAAGTTTACCTTTTATTGCTGATGGGCAAGCAACCAACAATATGAACCTTTATCATACCAGTTTGGACCTCCTTTGGTCAATGGCCATCAATGCACGATTAGTTAGTGCATCTTCCGCCTGATTTGGTGGCTTAAAAGGAACTTCAGGTACTGTGTTATTATTATTCATTGGAACTTTTTGATACCTTGATTATTTTCAGGATTATATCGTTTTTGTGTTTCGACTAGTTTTGAGGTTCTGAAGTCATAAAATTTCTAAATCGTAAACCAGAAAAGCTACAGATTTCTGCTTACCGCCATATTGTAGACCCTCATAAAGTATGGTTTTTTTAAGATTGTACCACTTTTCCCCTATCAATTTCGGATTTACGATGATTTTAATTCTGTTTCCAAACTGCTCATGAATTTTTTCGATTTTTTCCATAAACAGAAAAACGCTATCATTCTGAAAATAATCAAGGTATCAAAAAAGTTCCAATGAACAACAATAGCAAAGTACCTGAAGTTCTTTTAAAGCCATTAAATCAAAAGAAAGATGGAATAACCAATCGCGCAATCTTTTTTAAAGATTTGATGCCTTATGCTAACTTTTGCTTACTGTTATACTGTAGACCTTTAACAATTGCGTATTTCTTGAGCATCATATTGATTTTAAATACATCATTTTAGAATTGATGGTGCTTTTAATGTTTGTCAAAGTTTTGGATAGTTCCTTACATATCATAAAACATAAAAACGCTCTAGTTCTAAAAATAATGAAGATTTTAAAAATTCTCTCTCTGGGATTATGGCAAATTACCCAAATTCTCTGAACGCAATTCATTTGGCAATAAAATTGTACACAATTAATTTCAAAGTTCTGTAANATATATCATATATCATATATCATATATCATATATCATATATCATATATCATATATCATATATCATATATCATATATCATATATCATATATCATATATCATATATCATATATCATATATCATATATCATATATCATATATCATATATCATATATCATATATCATATTATATTTGCTAGAAATCACCTGTTGTGAAGGTTTAAATTTTCTTTAAGTTTTCTTTAATGTCAATTTTTAATTTTGCTGTACTACAGGAATTTGTTTGGGGCAAAAGTTTCAAGGTGGCAGGGTACTTTGAGTATGAATAAGATAAACTGAAATTACACACTTACCGACAAAGTTTCCAGGTGGTCGGGTTGTTGGCGCCGATGTCGTTGTCGGAGTTGTCGGTGGTGGTGGTGTCATTACTAAAGGAGGCAAATACAACAGTTAACATTACGAATCTTCAAAAACTAATTCAATACACTGAATTCGCGCTAAACCCATCTTATCTTTGGGATTTTTTCAGCAGTGAGCAAATTGAATACAATCTGAGGATAAAATTTTTTAGCAAAATTGCCTCCAATAGGAACTCGCACTTTTGGCGTTAACTCTTTAACCGTTAGAGGCAGCATCCTTTTGAATACTCTAAGTGATAAAATGCTCGATGGGAACTTTAGATACCGTCACGTGGGGTGACTTTGATCAATTTTGGATGTTTTTTCTCCATAATTCTGATCAGAAATGAAGAGAATGTAATACAACTTTTTCATGTGAGCATTGTACATCAGGCGTATGACATGTAAGAAGGAAACAATATTTTGGTGCTATTTTCCACTTCTTTTGCAGCAATAAATATGTGATCAAAGTCACCCCGTAGACTTTGATTAGTAAGTGAAACTCGATGTGAATTTCTGGGTCAAAATCATTTCTTGAGAGAGGCAGTTATAAAGTTAAGACATGAGCGAGCACTGTAGCATTCTTCTTCCAAAATCCAAATTATTTTTAGCTATAAATACAAGGAAGCATGATAAACGTCACTAACATTTCACACCGTTCTTCAAAAAGGAGCACAAATTTAAATCTATCGTCCTAAGTTTAACTTTTATTGCTGATGGGCAAGCAACCAACAATATGAACCTTTATCATACCAGTTTGGACCTCCTTTGGTCAATGGCCATCAATGCACGATTAGTTAGTGCATCTTCCGCCTGATTTGGTGGCTTAAAAGGAACTTCAGGTACTGTGTTATTATTATTCATTGGAACTTTTTGATACCTTGATTATTTTCAGGATTATATCGTTTTTGTGTTTCGACTAGTTTTGAGGTTCTGAAGTCATAAAATTTCTAAATCGTAAACCAGAAAAGCTACAGATTTCTGCTTACCGCCATATTGTAGACCCTCATAAAGTATGGTTTTTTTAAGATTGTACCACTTTTCCCCTATCAATTTCGGATTTACGATGATTTTAATTCTGTTTCCAAACTGCTCATGAATTTTTTCGATTTTTTCCATAAACAGAAAAACGCCATCATTCTGAAAATAATCAAGGTATCAAAAAAGTTCCAATGAACAACAATAGCAAAGTACCTGAAGTTCTTTTAAAGCCATTAAATCAAAAGAAAGATGGAATAACCAATCGCGCAATCTTTTTTAAAGATTTGATGCCTTATGCTAACTTTTGCTTACTGTTATACTGTAGACCTTTAACAATTGCGTATTTCTTGAGCATCATATTGATTTTAAATACATCATTTTAGAATTGATGGTGCTTTTAATGTTTGTCAAAGTTTTGGATAGTTCCTTACATATCATAAAACATAAAAACGCTCTAGTTCTAAAAATAATGAAGATTTTAAAAATTCTCTCTCTGGGATTATGGCAAATTACCCAAATTCTCTGAACGCAATTCATTTGGCAATAAAATTGTACACAATTAATTTCAAAGTTCTGTAACGATTCGATTCCTGTGCTCAAATGGGTTTGGTTAGGAGTTGCAGTATTGGAAAGACCTACATGTTCCACAATTTGATCCAGTGTATCCTTGTGCGCAAGTGCAAATGAAAGAATTGACACCATTTGTACAGGTACCTCCGTTTTGGCAACGGTTTGGAACACAATTATCGATCACTAGAAAAACAAAATGTGTTCATCAATGTCATCAATTCAAATAATTGCTTTTAAAGTCTGTCTCAAATTAGATGTCGCATGAGATTTGCGATAACGCAAAATTACTAATGCAAAACTCTTTAACTGGTATTATTCGCCGGCATTTTCACGTGACATCTAATTTTATACAGACTTTAATTTATCAAAACTCTCTCTTGACGCATCTTTTTTAGCAACGCCCGAGGTTTTCTTGGATTGTCGGAGTTAGTCGTGTCGTTCTCGTCTGGGGGCTGTGCGACCAGTTTTGGCGGGCTGGGTTTTCTATTCCTGGTTGGTATGCTGGCTGCGCGGGTGTTATTGGCTTGTGGTGATCTGGGGGATGGTTTCGGGCTGCGGGGTTTCGGGCGTCTGGGCAGTTCTTTGACGCACCCGGTTTACCCTCATCTTTGTAGTGTACTCTTCTTTTTTTTGTTAAACTAGATATATCCTTGTATTAAATTGCTTTAAGTGTCATTGGTAGTGGGAACTCGATAACCTTGTGTCCTTTCTCGCTACGAATGGCACATGTTTTTTTCTATTTTTAGTTTAACTGTTTTTGTTACTCTGTATATTTTAATATTTCATGATGATATATAAAAAAAAGGTTGTTAACGATTCACGCTACCAGAATTGTTTCTACTTTTAGAATTCATAGGTAGTGTGGTCGTTGTAGAATGCATTGGTTTTAATGTTTTAAGAAGCGAAAAGACACTTATGATTTTGCAACGCCTTCATGTTGGCACGTTTCTTGTAAATTTCTACCAGCATTCCATATATGAAGCGGGAAAAGTATTGTTAGGTAGTGCTACGGATTATTTGGGTAATCGGGCAGAAAGTAGTAATTTCTTCTAAGGCGACACGATTTGGGATTATTTGTCTCTGTCATCCACATCAAGCGTGGGAAAGCGTAAACATCAAAGAAATGATAACGAGTCTAATCGTAAACGAGACTTTTACTGCTACAGTAGAGCCGGGAGGGGGGGTCACTAATATTCACTGATAAGTATGTGCTCCTGGTAAGGGTCCGTTTTGCAAGGGAAAATTCCCTAAAACAGGGTGCAATTTGAGTAAAAATTTCTTTAAAAATGGGAATAAATGCGAAATTCCTTGGAGTGATATTGCTTAAAGAGTATTACGTCACACAGTGATCCAGAGGATGGAATAAATAGGAAAAAACGAATTTTCGAAAACTTGCAATATGTCACGAGCTCTATGAAAAGGGAATGCCAAGGGTCAACACAAAGCAACAAATTTTAAAATCGGACTACTGCTTCCATCACAATGATTTTTTGAAGTTTGGTGAAATGACATGTTGTTGTTTATCTTTGTACTTCCGGCAAAATGTTTTGTTTTAGCTTAACTTTAAAATTTCATAGCTTTGCTCGTAGTGGTCCGATATTTGCAAACTTTGTTTCATATGGAAGATAATCATCTGCTTGTATCTATCATGTAACTTATTTTCATTGAAAACGTGTGAAGCATGGGTAACCGGACACATATACACTATTCATTAGTTTTGGAGGATTTCGTCGAAAAACAGCAAATCAATAGTAACAACAAAAAATTCAAGTGATTTCAAGTGTTCACCATAAATATTNAGTGGGTTGGACATCAAAAACTCGGGGGACACATATATAAATATGGGTCATTCACCTGGGGGAGGGAAGAGCTTCACTGTTGGAAAGTATAGTAAGAATAGGATCAAGAGCAAAAACATATTGCAAAAACAACTTACATCTTGTACAAGTTGCTCCAGTCCATCCTAGTGCGCATGTGCAAGTAAATGAATTGACACCATTTGTACAGGAGCCTCCGTTCTGGCAAGGACTTGGAGAACAATTATCGATCACTTGAAAACAAAATGCGTTTATAAATCTAAAGAAGCTCTTTCATATTCATTGAAACTCACAGTTTACATATTTCTTCAAATCAAGGGCAAAATTTCTACTATAATACCCCATTCACACTTGCAAGTTAAAGCAGCTTAAACTAAAGGAGGTAATCAAATCCTGCTTTCTAATTGGTCAATCCAATAAATCGAATCCACTTGATTGGTTGAAATTTAACCTAGTTTAGATAAAGCTGGTTTAACTGTGTCAGTGTGAATGGGGTATAAGATTTACCTAGTATGTCTAAGCAGCCTCTGTCCTGTCTTGCTCTTAATATTGGGACGACTGCACTTTAGCGGACCAGCTTTATGTCATATCTCTCAGGAACGTATTTGACCAAATACCCTACTAACCCTAACTAAACCCTACATTACCTTACTAACCCTAACTTACCCTAACTTACCCTAACTTACCCTAACTTACCCTAAAACCCCCTTTCCCAAAACTTAACCCTGACCCTAACCCTTACCCCATGACACATAACTTGTCGATATTGAAAGATGGTCTGCTAAAGTGCAGACTAGCCTTAATATTTACTAAGAAAAAGAAATGATCAGAGAGATCTTGGGCGAGAACATTTCTAAAATAACATATTATATTGAATGACACTTACGTGTTACACAAGTTGCTCCAATCCAGCCTGGTGCGCATTTGCAATTGAATAAATCGAAACCATCAAAACAGGTACCTCCATTTTTGCAAGGGTTTGGAGCACAATCGTTAATATCTAGAAATAAAACATGTTTACAAATCTAAAGAAGTTGTTTATTTATTTATAAAAACCTACAGCTAACAGATTTCTTAAGAGCAAGGCCCCTAGTTCTATTTTGAGATTCACCTCTTATGTCAGAAGTCTCCAGCCTTCTCAAAACATATATCGGGTGAGTAAAAAAACAATCCCCGTTTGAAAGGCAACTGCTCGCCGGAGATCAAGGCAATAATACTGGCGAATATATCATTACATAGTGGATATCATCAAATAGGTGTTGCAGTTTACGTGACTGGAATGGGTCACTCTGTTCTGAACTTATGAGGGATTCTCTCGAGAAAGCCCCGTCAAGAAAACTTCAAGAACGGCATAAAATCACGATCAAAATCTCCTAATTTTTCTGCCTTACACCAAGGTACATGCTTTAGCACGTGTTATTCATTTAGGAGGATGAAAGTGCCATCCCTAGAAGCATAACAAAACTAACCTCAGGAGGATGATTCAGCATTTATAATGACAAAGGAAGGATCTGTGGGGCAATTTGCTCTGAAGAACAATTAGTAAGAGAAATTATCTGAGAAATATTAAAGAGTAAAGTAAACAAATTTCAAATCATCGTACTTGTTGCACAGGTTCCTCCAGTGTAACCTGGTGCGCATGTGCAAATGAATGAATTGATACCATTTGTACAGGAGCCTCCATTTTGGCAAGGGTTTGGAGAACAATCGTCAATATCTAGAACAAAAGTATTTACGAAAATTTTAAAGAGATTCGGATTTTAAAAAAAACCAGAAGATTTAGCACACTGAGGCCTTTCTGATTTATATATAAAAAGATAAAGTATTTCTTGAGCTTTTGTCCATAGGGGTTGAAACCCGTTTTCTTTGGATATCATATGTAATAGGCAAGGTGATGACCAAGAAAGGATCGGTTGGGCAATTTGTTCTGTACAACAATCAGTACGAGAAATGATCTGAGATATATAAAAACAGAGCATGTAAAGTACCACGTGTTGCAAAAAAAATACTTCCGTTTAAAAATCACAAAAACTCGATTATCAAAAACAAAAAGAGCAAAACCGCACATCTTTAGCACATCCAAAAATAACTGTTTGTTCTTTTTGTTTTTTTTAATTCAAGAGTGCTTCAAGCGAATCGAATCGTTCTTTTATATTAGAAATGCTCTGCGATGCAATCCCTTTGTTATACAAAGTTTACAGTTGTCTGAAGCGGAGAGTGTGCACAGAGAAAAATACGGACCGACGAAATATTTTACAATTTAGCAAAGACTTGTTGTTTCTTATAAAAAGTTGAAGAAGTACAAACGACAAACGAAGTCAAACTGATGCCCGAATCATTGGTAAGTGAATCATCTAGCATAAGAATTTTATCTAAACTTTTTCGGGGCAATGGAAATGGTTTATGCGAGGAGAAGCTTCGGCCCAGATGATATCATTGCCAGAAGTCACTGAAAATTGTCCGCGATTTTGAGATCTAATAGAAGCGAATGTGTTTAGGTTATTACTCATGGGAATATGTATAATCACCGAAATCCAAATCTTTATATCTCATTTGTAGCGATTTCTATCAATATTTCAACGAAGGTCAATATTCTTCGACCGGAAAATGAATGCAGCTCCGGCTCCAAATACGATATGTTTCCATAAATGTAAACAACTCTGGACGGACATCTCCACAATTGATGTATCAAAAAACATTGCGAATAACTGCAGTAATTTAGCATCCATTTCATTTTTTGTGAGGGTACTAGAAAATTCACCTCGAACAGCCGATTTTGTATCAAGAGACTAGAAAGCGGCGATGTCATAGGCTGATTAGCATGAAATTGGATGATTTCCGCGTGCTCTGGCAACCAGTAAGGATTTGAGCCTTATCTTGTATCTGCGTGTAAATAATTTCTCAAATTTTTCCCCAGGGTTTGTACAATTTGCAGCCTAGGTTTCATTTGTGGGGCGCTTTGTACCGGGGAGATCTACGTCTTGTCCGGTTACAGATTTTGTATCATTTTTTGTACCGGGATAATCACCGGGGTAGAATGTGCCGGGGCACCTAGACAGGGATGTTTTATGACATCGGCCTATCGTTGCCATTTTAATGAAATTTTAAAAGAAAATTACCAGGACTCGTGAAGAAAATGTCATCGACCGCAATATCTGATCGAGAGTCATCTCCTGATTGCATTTCGAATTGAATCTAGAATAAAAGACAATAACGAATTCATTTCGTTTCATGTTTCGATATTTATACAGGTTACATATTTCAGCTAAAAACTAACTGTTTTACAAATTGACAAATGAAAACTTTGGAATGCAGTTTGATTGATAACAGATTAGGCAACGCGGCCATGGCCCTGTCTATTGTTGGTAATGCTTCTTGCAGCTGAATTTTCCTGCGCTAGCATAGGCCCGAAATTTTTAAAAAGGTTGGTGTAAAATTCTATCC
>REGM01000048.1:794287-808251 GCA_004194415.1 Aurelia aurita
GCATGTAAAGTACCATGTGTTGCAAAAAAAATACTTCCGTTTAAAAATCACAAAAACTCGATTATCAAAAACAAAAAGAGCAAAACCGCACATCTTTAGCACAACCAAAAATAACTGTTTGTTCTTTTTGTTTTTTTAATTCAAGAGTGCTTCAAGCGAATCGAATCGTTCTTTTATATTAGAAATGCTCTGCGATGCAATCCCTTTGTTATACAAAGTTTACAGTTGTCTGAAGCGGAGAGTGTGCACAGAGAAAAATACGGACCGACGAAATATTTTACAATTTAGCAAAGACTTGTTGTTTCTTATAAAAAGTTGAAGAAGTACAAACGACAAACGAAGTCAAACTGATGCCCGAATCATTGGTAAGTGAATCATCTAGCATAAGAATTTTATCTAAACTTTTTCGGGGCAATGGAAATGGTTTATGCGAGGAGAAGCTTCGGCCCAGATGATATCATTGCCAGAAGTCACTGAAAATTGTCCGCGATTTTGAGATCTAATAGAAGCGAATGTGTTTAGGTTATTACTCATGGGAATATGTATAATCACCGAAATCCAAATCTTTATATCTCATTTGTAGCGATTTCTATCAATATTTCAACGAAGGTCAATATTCTTCGACCGGAAAATGAATGCAGCTCCGGCTCCAAATACGATATGTTTCCATAAATGTAAACAACTCTGGACGGACATCTCCACAATTGATGTATCAAAAAACATTGCGAATAACTGCAGTAATTTAGCATCCATTTCATTTTTTGTGAGGGTACTAGAAAATTCACCTCGAACAGCCGATTTTGTATCAAGAGACTAGAAAGCGGCGATGTCATAGGCTGATTAGCATGAAATTGGATGATTTCCGCGTGCTCTGGCAACCAGTAAGGATTTGAGCCTTATCTTGTATCTGCGTGTAAATAATTTCTCAAAATTTTCCCCAGGGTTTGTACAATTTGCAGCCTAGGTTTCATTTGTGGGGCGCTTTGTACCGGGGAGATCTACGTCTTGTCCGGTTACAGATTTTGTATCATTTTTTGTACCGGGATAATCACCGGGGTAGAATGTGCCGGGGCACCTAGACAGGGATGTTTTATGACATCGGCCTATCGTTGCCATTTTAATGAAATTTTAAAAGAAAATTACCAGGACTCGTGAAGAAAATGTCATCGACCGCAATATCTGATCGAGAGTCATCTCCTGATTGCATTTCGAATTGAATCTAGAATAAAAGACAATAACGAATTCATTTCGTTTCATGTTTCGATATTTATACAGGTTACATATTTCAGCTAAAAACTAACTGTTTTACAAATTGACAAATGAAAACTTTGGAATGCAGTTTGATTGATAACAGATTAGGCAACGCGGCCATGGCCCTGTCTATTGTTGGTAATGCTTCTTGCAGCTGAATTTTCCTGCGCTAGCATAGGCCCGAAATTTTTAAAAAGGTTGGTGTAAAATTCTATCCCCTCTTTCCTTGAATTGATTGGCTTGAAAGAACGTTAGGAAATTTGAAGTAATCCTACCATGAATTTTTTTGATATCCTAATTATTTTAAAAAATGGCAGCGTTCATTGTTTTTTAGGTAGGGACGTCATCAAATTTCTAAATCGTAAACCAACCAGAGAGAAAGATTTCTGCTTGCTAGAATATTTGGACATTCATAAACTACAGTTTTCTTGAAAATCAAATCATTTTTCCTCTATAAGTTTTGAAGCCACAATGATTTTAATTTTAATTATTTCGAAAAAAGAAAATTTCTGACTTTTTGAAAGTACTCAAGATACCAAAATAGTTCACGGTAGAATTACAGCTAATTACATTAAGTACAGCTAATTACATTAAGTTCTTTTTCAAGTCATTCAATTCACAGAAAAAGGTAACAGAATAGACAATAACGCTAAAGATGGCGGCTCCAAAGAATATGTTGTGTTTTGCTGCAAAGCATGCTGGTAAAAAGCTCCCTGACGACCACCTAACGACGTAAACATTTTGGTCTGCCGTTTCGACTAGCCAGCTTGAATTCGAATCGACCTTGAATTCGAATGCAACATGGTTCGAAAGGAAACCTTTTCAAAGCAGAAAATGTAAGTTTTGATTCGAATTGAAGTTTTGATTAAAGATTCGCGTTCGAATTACAAAATTCTTCAGTTTGTTTACATTGATAACTTGTTTCAAACTTTACCACAGCTAGTCAGTCGAAAGGCCAGACCAACTATGTGGTTAGGTGGTCGTCAGGGAGCTTTTTACCAGCATGTTTTGCGTAGCCATTATCTTTAGCGTTATCGCCTATACTATGTACACCACACTTTTAAAGATTTTTAAAGATTTCGCCGGATCCAGGGTACGTAACCAAAAGAAAGGGAGCAAAACAAAGCTTACGGTGTAGTTTACAGCACTTGCGAAGTTGACAGAAGCATGGAGCCAGCTTCTTTTCTGACGACCGTCTTTCCTAAAGAGCTGTGTCTTGGCTCCACCGACATCGTCGACTTTATTAACTTGAAGATATCTTATTTTCTTTCCATACATAGAATACTTGAAAGAGATGGTGCGATTGTTTGTCGGCAGGAACGATTTACTCGACATTATTCCAAGTTGACCAGGTTTTACGGGCGAGGACGTCTCCACGTACATATAAAATCCACCTACAAGAAGGTATTTTCAAAATCAATAAAAGCAAAGTAGGCGGGAGGGCCTCGAACAACTTTAATGTAAAGAAGGGTGGATGAATGAATGAATGAATGAATGAATGAATGAATGAACGAATGAATGAATGAAAGAATGAACGAACGAACGAACGAACGAACGAACGAACGAACGAACGAACGAACGAACGAACGAACGAACGAACGCCATACTCCACTTTACTCAACACACTGTGATTCAGATTTCTATTTTAGTGTACTAAAGGCATAACAATGAAAGTATCAGAATTGTACCGAATTGATTTTTCTTGTAGCCATAGCCTGAAGTATAACAAACGCAAAAAAAATCAAATAGGACAATATTGCGCAGAGAAAATACTATTTCAAATTAGGCCTAAAACTTTTAGTTAAGGCTTCTTTCTTGACAAAGCAAGGTCACAAAGAAGCACTAATTTTTAAATTTCAATTTCTTGGCTTGTACTCACTCGATTTTTATTACCTTTGTTTCGTTTGACAGACTAAGGCTTGCAGAATACGTATTTAAATGGTTGACTCAAAACTTTATCTTGAGATGTGTAACTTTGTGCATTCATAATTGCAACCAAACATTGAAAAAACTGAAAACTGAATAATAAAACCCAACTTTAACATCAAAAACAAAAAATCTGTGTCTCAGAATTCTTGTAAACCGATTTTAAAATGAAGCTTAACCCAATGGTGACACGGTTGCAAAAGGACTAAGTAGGGTAGGCCCACACAAAATCTTGGCGAAATTTTTCACGAAGGCGAGTGAAGATGGAGTCTTTTCTAGCAAATATCATCCATAGTTGTCATTGTACTATCGAAATTATATTTTCTCCGGACGATATTGTCCGATTTAAAAATTTGCGTGATTTGTTATACTTCAGGCTATGGCTGGCAACGGAAAATCAATTTGGTACAATCCCTGAGTTACAAAATCTGTCCTTGTTTCTATGAACAATTAGATGAGTCGTGGGGATTCATCAATTTAGGCGAACGAGGGAAACAACGACGAATGCAGTAAATTTACCAAAGAAACAGCTTTTAGTACTTACCTCCATTAGTACCTACAGATGCATCACCATAAGGTCCGGTATATGCCGTGGGGGTTTGGCCTGTGATACTTTGCCATCTGAGCGTTGAATTGGAGTGCTTCCAATGACATGTAGGACTCCTAGCTTTCTCAAACTCACAATCATCCGGTCCTGTAAACATTAAAATGTTGTTAATTTAATTTGCAACATGAATAATTATTCCGTCTCTTTAAAGGTTCTTTACTTAGTGCTTCTCAAACAATGTACTATAGTTTCCTAACTTTTTGGTTTGGTCAACTGTATAAACACTTTCTTACAAACGAGTTTCTTGTACCTTATTCACATTTGCAAGTTAAACCAGCTTCCACTCCACATTTCACACAGCTTATACTAAACCAGGTTATCAAATATTGTGTTCTAACTGGTCAATCCAGCAAATCGAATTCGTTTGATTGGTTGAAATTTAACCTCGTTTAGATAAAGCTGGTTTAACTGTGTCAATGGGAATGGGGTAGTAGTAAAAAACGTCTAATAAAGCTGCCACTACCGTAGATCCTCGAATTTGTAACAATGAATTTTGGATTGGGGCTTACTCGAGGGGGGCTTATTCGAGGGGGGCCTATTAAATAGTACGGTAGATGCGGGACGAAATACTGCCGTTCTGGCTGATAAAGGTACAGAGAAAAGTGAAAAACGTCTCTATTTTGAACTAGAATTCAAAGGAATTGATATTTAAAATATGTAACATTGAAGTAAAACGACGATAAATATGATACCCGGACAATGAATGCATACATTTATGTAAAATTCATTTTTTTGTGGAATTCAAACAACCCCCATGGGGGCCTATTCGAAGGGGGTTTATTTGTCAAAATCAATTCTGAGGTGGGGGCTTATTCGAGGGGGTTATTCAAAGGGAGGGGCTTACAGTAATCGAGGACTTGACAACAAATTCGAGTGCTATTCATACAGATGACATGTCACGTGACTTTGATGATTCGCGCTCGACAATCAGACTTGAGGTAAATGAAGCCATTACAAAACACAGCTTCACACTGGCATTTCAAGAGTGTCTCATTTATTTATCGAGATAAATCAATTCTAAAAGCTTGGAAGCTGTTCAAATCATTCAAAAACGTTAACGGATAGACATGCAAACGTCGAAAAGGAAGGTCGACTTCAAAGAAGCGACGAGTAATGGAGTCTGCGGCGCAATTTACAAAATTGTCACGTTGTCGTAACACACCTTTCTTGGACTAAATTTAGGGTTTGCTTACAAGAGTAGCTTATTCGTGCAATTATTTCATTGATTTAGGTCTGACTACCTATCCTTTCCCTACTCACTATCGTGAGGGAAAATATAAGAGCAATTTTATGCAACTTTTGCAAATTTCCTACAGAAGCCTACAGACATTTTCGGAAGATTTACACCAAAACAAGATGGTGTCGTGTTTTCAACGCTGCTGTGATGTCATGCCGTCTGGATGAATTTCATGCAAAAGGAACGGTCATACCTAGATCGCATCTTCCCTGGTAGCAATTTTTCGTCTGATTTGTGGTGCCAACACATTGCGCACCACCGCATTTTGGGAATGGGTCTCTGCATGTTCTTGTCCTAATTCTCCTTCCATTACCACATGTCGAGGTACACACACCCCATGCCCCCCATCTTGACCAATGACCATCAACTAAAGGCAATCAATCAATGAATCAATCGATCAGTCAATCATTCAGTCAATCAAAAAACCTATTTACTAATCACTCAATTTGACAATAAATGGGAGTTGTAGATATGCAGTCGACTCCGAATATAGAATCAGTTAACAAGCTGCAATAGACCTTTGAGCTATTCTACAAAAGGAATCTGGATCGAGCGATATTTTTATACATTTTTATACGAAAGGTTCGATTGAGTGGAGTTAGAGCTTCTATCACTGTTGTTCACATTCGAAAATTCTACAAAATGTATAAAAACACTTTTGTAAAATAGCTAAGATGTCTATTGTAGACTAAGCAAGACATAAATTCATTCATAAATTCATAAATTCAAGACATATGCATCACAAACCGAGTTCGCTAAGACGAACTTCACACGTTTGAAAATTCATTACACGGAGAATACTGGATAAATTGGAATGAATCAAAGATCGGTTGATAGGCGAAAAGGTGCAGTATTTTTTGTGGTTTTTGCTATTTTTCTGAGCATTGAAACACAAGTAAAATTAGATTTACGAAAATTCCTTTGCTCCGAAAAGCGCGAAAAAGGGCCTAAAACTCTTATCAAATTAACAAGATTCTCTTTACTCAGAGCAATATACAAATACATTTCATTTCCTCCAAGAGTGAAAAAGTTATATTTACAAAAGTATTATATCATAAACGTTACTGCTTTTTGCGGTGAAACCGCATTAATATTCGAGTTGAATCAGAACTTGTGATGGATATTTGCAGGGGTCAAACGTCAAACGTCAAAGGCAGTACATAGTAACAAAGCCTTCTTAATCTGTATCTTGTTTTGTGGAATGTGTATTTATCTGATTTCAGTTGTAGTCACAAAACAACTTTAACGGGTAATCGAAATTTTCAGTTCCAAATAACAATGATAAAAGTAACAGCTACGTGATTTTTGAGACGGGCATTGATCTTTTGATGTCAACAAAACTGACAGCAAGAATGAGTGGTTGCAAGCAGGCATCGATCTTGTAATGCCAACACAACCAGAAAGGCCTGTTATTAATTGTTTTTCCATGAAATGCTTCTGTTAGTTTCCAATGTTAAAAAAGCACTAAATAACTGTTGTTATTTCTAGTATAAACATTAGATTTTCAACTCTTGGGGGAGATAAGTGAGGGGATTCTTTATAATTTTTATAATTTGTATTCATTCCAATTTATCAAGTATCTTTCGTGTAACGAATTTTTAAACGTGTGAAGTTCTTTTTGGCGCACACGGTATGTAACGCTGCAGATTGTGCAAAACAATGTATAAACAAAATTTAAGATATTTGTAGAGGTTTTTAAAGGCTCTTGCTCTACCAGCAGCCTTTGCGGGTAGATTTATATTGAGGCAGCCATTTTCGTAGAACACAAAAATGCTCGTTTTCATAAAAGAGAGCAAGCAAAGGATCATGGNTATCAAATTAACAAGATTCTCTTTACTCAGAGCAATATACAAATACATTTCATTTCCTCCAAGAGTGAAAAAGTTATATTTACAAAAGTATTATATCATAAACGTTACTGCTTTTTGCGGTGAAACCGCATTAATATTCGAGTTGAATCAGAACTTGTGATGGATATTTGCAGGGGTCAAACGTCAAACGTCAAAGGCAGTACATAGTAACAAAGCCTTCTTAATCTGTATCTTGTTTTGTGGAATGTGTATTTATCTGATTTCAGTTGTAGTCACAAAACAACTTTAACGGGTAATCGAAATTTTCAGTTCCAAATAACAATGATAAAAGTAGCAGCCACGTGATTTTTGAGACGGGCATTGATCTTTTGATGTCAACAAAACTGACAGCAAGAATGAGTGGTTGCAAGCAGGCATCGATCTTGTAATGCCAACACAACCAGAAAGGCCTGTTATTAATTGTTTTTCCATGAAATGCTTCTGTTAGTTTCCAATGTTAAAAAAGCACTAAATAACTGTTGTTATTTCTAGTATAAACATTAGATTTTCAACTCTTGGGGGAGATAAGTGAGGGGATTCTTTATAATTTTTATAATTTGTATTCATTCCAATTTATCAAGTATCTTTCGTGTAACGAATTTTTAAACGTGTGAAGTTCTTTTTGGCGCACACGGTATGTAACGCTGCAGATTGTGCAAAACAATGTATAAACAAAATTTAAGATATTTGTAGAGGTTTTTAAAGGCTCTTGCTCTACCAGCAGCCTTTGCGGGTAGATTTATATTGAGGCAGCCATTTTCGTAGAACACAAAAATGCTCGTTTTCATAAAAGAGAGCAAGCAAAGGATCATGGTTGGATAAAAGCATTTAAAGATCAAAGATTTTTATCTAATATCTTAATAAAAATGTAAATCGCATTATTGAATTTTCATTTTTCGCTAATGGTTGGCTTTAACTAGTTTTACACAGCTATTGTTGAGTCAACCTTAAATAAAAAAATAAATGAAAATAAAATATCAATATTTTTCGGCGTTGCCATCGCAAAAAGGTAGTTCTCGAAAATATGACTCACCAACGCATGTCTGGTTTGCACACGTAACTGTCTGTCTATCAAAAATAACGCCGTATGAATTCGCTCCAGGGCAAAGAGACCTGTTCGTCTCAAAGCAATATTGTTGTCTCTCGATGAAAAGGTCTCCACTGTAATCGTTAGTCTTGCATGGACTCCAATCAGACCAATCCGAGAAGCCTGCTCCTGCCTCTGAAATGAAAAAATTGTTTCATTAACTATGTTATTCATACCACTGCTTCAAGAACAAATATCTAAAAACAAAGCACTTAAAACGCATATCAACCATCATGCTTTGCGAGTTTTTTCTGAGAAGAGAAACAATTTTCATGCCATAAGAACTACAGGCTGAATCCAAGTCAATCGGGAAATGTACAATTCAAAAGCTTTAATTTGTTGTTTTCCTATCGTATTCCTCGTTCTATTCTTAGTACCCCAGTAGGACTAAAAACAAGACCTATCAAATGGCGGATGAACTCCAGAGAGTCAACGGCCAGCTAACTAGAGATGGTGTCTCAATAAAAACATCGTGGAGCAGGCAACGGGAACCACTCCACTATCGCTCCCAAGAACAATCATGGCAATGCACAGTTTCAAGTTTGAAAGAGCAAGAACTGCTGAAGAAAGAAAGGAAACTGTGGAAAGACATGATCGCCACGTCTTGAAAGGACATGGCACACAAAGAGAGAGAGAGAGATTCCTCGTTCATTGTGCTGCTTTAGCTTGTTTTATGGTTGTTTTGATGATGGAACAGTGAAGATATTT
Organism: Aurelia aurita; assembly: GCA_004194415.1. Taxonomy (NCBI): domain Eukaryota; kingdom Metazoa; phylum Cnidaria; class Scyphozoa; order Semaeostomeae; family Ulmaridae; genus Aurelia; species Aurelia aurita. The sequence goes on from REGM01000048.1 coordinate 802,954, forward strand.
GCTCCAAAGATAATGCAAAATGTGCCTAGTTGCCCAAGGTTAAAAACACACATCATACTGAGAGACACCCTCGCCCTGGTGATGATGGGACACTCTGACAAGCTCATGTCATTACTCGTTAATCCTGCTGGCCTAAAACTAGTCATTGGTGATGGTGATCCATAGAAATAAGTTGCCGGGCAGCCTCGCGAGAAAGATAGGGCACAGTTGCTTCGAAGCTATTTTCCGCCATTTTGCAAATCTTGCAATGCACGATGGTTGAAACAGACCCTTTAAAGATGTTGTGTCACCGTTTCATGGAAATTCTCGCAAAAGTAGGGGTTTAAAATCTTTTCCTGGAGCTAGCCTGATACTTTTTAGGGCAATAGCACCAATGTCAGATAAACTAGCAATCGCTGATTCTGTGTATGCTTTTAAATGTTCCATTTTTTTCGAACGATTCACGATTAACGATTACCGAGATACAGACCGACTTTGAGGAAGCATAGGTTCCAAATCTTTAAATTGGCGCAAAAAGGTCGGTGTAAAATTCAGTGACATATTTCTTTGAATCGAACGGCTTCAAAGAAACTTTAGCTCCTTTGCTATAACTCTACCGNTTGATTGGTTGAAATTTAACCTCGTTTAGATAAAGCTGGTTTAACTGTGTCAATGGGAATGGGGTAGTAGTAAAAAAACGTCTAATAAAGCTGCCACTACCGTAGATCCTCGAATTTGTAACAATGAATTTTGGATTGGGGCTTACTCGAGGGGGGCTTATTCGAGGGGGGCCTATTAAATAGTACGGTAGATGCGGGACGAAATACTGCCGTTCTGGCTGATAAAGGTACAGAGAAAAGTGAAAAACGTCTCTATTTTGAACTAGAATTCAAAGGAATTGATATTTAAAATATGTAACATTGAAGTAAAACGACGATAAATATGATACCCGGACAATGAATGCATACATTTATGTAAAATTCATTTTTTTGTGGAATTCAAACAACCCCCATGGGGGCCTATTCGAAGGGGGTTTATTTGTCAAAATCAATTCTGAGGTGGGGGCTTATTCGAGGGGGGTTATTCAAAGAGAGGGGCTTACAGTAATCGAGGACTTGACAACAAATTCGAGTGCTATTCATACAGATGACATGTCACGTGACTTTGATGATTCGCGCTCGACAATCAGACTTGAGGTAAATGAAGCCATTACAAAACACAGCTTCACACTGGCATTTCAAGAGTGTCTCATTTATTTATCGAGATAAATCAATTCTAAAAGCTTGGAAGCTGTTCAAATCATTCAAAAACGTTAACGGATAGACATGCAAACGTCGAAAAGGAAGGTCGACTTCAAAGAAGCGACGAGTAATGGAGTCTGCGGCGCAATTTACAAAATTGTCACGTTGTCGTAACACACCTTTCTTGGACTAAATTTAGGGTTTGCTTACAAGAGTAGCTTATTCGTGCAATTATTTCATTGATTTAGGTCTGACTACCTATCCTTTCCCTACTCACTATCGTGAGGGAAAATATAAGAGCAATTTTATGCAACTTTTGCAAATTTCCTACAGAAGCCTACAGACATTTTCGGAAGATTTACACCAAAACAAGATGGTGTCGTGTTTTCAACGCTGCTGTGATGTCATGCCGTCTGGATGAATTTCATGCAAAAGGAACGGTCATACCTAGATCGCATCTTCCCTGGTAGCAATTTTTCGTCTGATTTGTGGTGCCAACACATTGCGCACCACCGCATTTTGGGAATGGGTCTCTGCATGTTCTTGTCCTAATTCTCCTTCCATTACCACATGTCGAGGTACACACACCCCATGCCCCCCATCTTGACCAATGACCATCAACTAAAGGCAATCAATCAATGAATCAATCGATCAGTCAATCATTCAGTCAATCAAAAAACCTATTTACTTATCACTCAATTTGACAATAAATGGGAGTTGTAGATATGCAGTCGACTCCGAATATAGAATCAGTTAACAAGCTGCAATAGACCTTTGAGCTATTCTACAAAGGAATCTGGATCGAGCGATATTTTTATACATTTTTATACGAAAGGTTCGATTGAGTGGAGTTATAGCTTCTATCACTGTTGTTCACATTCGAAAATTCTACAAAATGTATAAAAACACTTTTGTAAAATAGCTAAGATGTCTATTGTAGACTAAGCAAGACATAAATTCATTCATAAATTCATAAATTCAAGACATATGCATCACAAACCGAGTTCGCTAAGACGAACTTCACACGTTTGAAAATTCATTACACGGAGAATACTGGATAAATTGGAATGAATCAAAGATCGGTTGATAGGCGAAAATGTGCAGTATTTTTTGTGGTTTTTTTTCTATTTTTCTGAGCATTGAAACACAAGTAAAATTAGATTTACGAAAATTCCTTTGCTCCGAAAAGCGCGAAGAAGGGCCTAAAACTCTTATCAAATTAACAAGATTCTCTTTACTCAGAGCAATATACAAATACATTTCATTTCCTCCAAGAGTTAAAAAGTTATATTTAAAAAAGTATTATATCATAAACGTTACTGCTTTTTGCGGTGAAACCGCATTAATATTCGAGTTGAATCAGAACTTGTGATGGATATTTGCGGGGGTCAAACGTCAAACGTCAAAGGCAGTACATAGTAACAAAGCCTTCTTAATCTGTATCTTGTTTTGTGGAATGTGTATTTATCTGATTTCAGTTGTAGTCACAAAACAACTTTAACGGGTAATCGAAATTTTCAGTTCCAAATAACAATGATAAAAGTAGCAGCCACGTGATTTTTGAGACGGGCATTGATCTTTTGATGTCAACAAAACTGACAGCAAGAATGAGTGGTTGCAAGCAGGCATCGATCTTGTAATGCCAACACAACCAGAAAGGCCTGTTATTAATTGTTTTTCCATGAAATGCTTCTGTTAGTTTCCAATGTTAAAAAAAGCACTAAATAACTGTTGTTATTTCTAGTATAAACATTAGATTATCAACTCTTGGGGGAGATAAGTGAGGGGATTCTTTATAATTTTTATAATTTGTATTCATTCCAATTTATCAAGTATCTTTCGTGTAACGAATTTTCAAACGTGTGAAGTTCTTTTTGGCGCACATGGTATGTAACGCTGTAGATTGTGCAAAACAATGTATAAACAAAATTTAAGATTTTTGTGGAGGTTTTTAAAGGCTCTTGCTCTACCAGCAGCCTTTGCGGGTAGATTTATATTGAGGCAGCCATTTTCGTAGACCACAAAAATGCTCGTTTTCATAAAAGAGAGCAAGCAAAGGACCATGGTTGGATAAAAGCATTTAAAGATCAAAGATTTTTATCAAATATCTTAAAGAGAATCAACGGATATAAAAGCCCCGCGCGGCTATTCTATTATTAACCTATTGTATTTGATGATTTCGACACGTAGTTGGATATTGTTTAGCCAGAGGAACAATAGTGTGCGTAGGAGTTTTCTTTGTCCTATTTATAGATGACCTCCACTTAGCTCCGTTGATTCACTTTAATAAAAATGTAAATCGCATTATTGAATTTTTATTTTTCGCTAATGGTTGGCTTTAACTAGTTTTACACAGCTATTGTTGAGTCAACCTTAAATGAAAAAATAAATGAAAATAAAATATCAATATTGTCCGCGTTGCCATCGCAAAAAGGTAGTACTCGAAAATATGACTCACCAACGCATGTCTGGTTTGCACACGTAACTGTCTGTCTATCAAAAATAACGCCGTATGAATTCGCTCCAGGGCAAAGAGACCTGTTCGTCTCAAGGCAATATTGTTGTCTCTCGACGAAAAGGTTACCAAGGTTACCATTGCTGTAGTCATTCTTGCATGGACTCCAATCAGACCAATCCGAGAAGCCTGCTCCTGCCTCTGAAATGAAAAAATTGTTTCATTAACTATGTTATTCATACCACTGCTTCAAGAACAAATATCTAAAAACAAAGCACTTAAAAAACGCATATCAACCATCATGCTTTGCGAGTTTTTTCTGAGAAGAGACACAATTTTCACGCCATAAGAACTACAGGCTGAATACAAGTCAATCGGGAACTGTACAATTCAAAAGCTTTAATTTGTTGTTTTCCTATCGGATTCCTCGTTCTATTCTTCGTACTCCAGTAGGACTAAAAACAAGACCTATCAAAAGGCGCATGAACTCCAGAGAGTCAACGGCCAGCTAACTAGAGATGGTGTCTCAATAAAAACACCGTGGAGCAGGCAACGGGAAACCACTCCACTATCCCTCCCAAGAACAATCATGGCAATGCACAGTTTCAAGTTTGAAAGAGCAAGAACTACTGAAGAAACAAAGGAAAGGAAACTGTGGAAAGACATGATCGCCACGTCTTGAAATGACATGGCACACAAAGAAAGAGAGAGAGAGAGATTCCTCGTTCATTGTGCTGCATTAGCTTGTTTTATGGTTGTCTTGATGATGGAACTGTGAAGATATCTGCTCCAAAGATAATGCAAAATGTGCCTAGTTGCCCAAGGTTAAAAACACACATCATACTGAGAGACACCCTCGCCCTGGTGATGATGGGACACTCTGACAAGCTCATGTCATTACTTGTTATAAATCCTGCTAGCCTAAAACTAGTCATTGGTGATGGTGATCCATAGAAATAAGTTGCCGGGCAGCCTCGCGAGAAAGATAGGGCACAGTTGCTTCGAAGCTATTTTCCGCCATTTTGCAAATCTTGCAATGCACGATGGTTGAAACAGACCCTTTAAAGATGTTGTGTCACCGTTTCATGGAAATTCTCGCAAAAGTAGGGGTTTAAAAATCTTTTCCTGAAGCTAGCCTGATACTTTTTAGGGCAATAGCAACAATGTCAGATAAACTAGCAATTGCTGATTCTGTGTATGCTTTTAAATGTTCCATTTTATTCGAACGATTACCGATTCACGATTAACGATTAACGATTAACGAAATCAGGTCCTTGATTTATAGAAGCTGTTCTTAGCTGATCAAGCAAACCTGTATAAAGATTGATGTATTATTATTATTACCGAGATACAGATCGACTTTGAAGAAGCATAGGTTCCAAATCTTTAAATTGGCGCAAAAAGGTCGGTGTAAAATTCAGTGACATATTTCTTTGAGTCGAACGGCTTCAAAGATACTTTAGCTCCTTTGCTATAACTCTACCGTTGGACTTTTCAGAAATCTTGAATATTTTCGAACTTACAGCGTATTTCATATTTCAACTCAGTTGAGGATGTGACGTCATCAAATTTCTAAATCGCATACCAGAAGAGTGAAAGACTTTTGCTTGATAACATATTGTA
>REGM01000048.1:809292-832585 GCA_004194415.1 Aurelia aurita
ATTATTATTATTGTTCAATGTTCACACGGCGTTGATGTTGATTGCCGGTTAACTACTGGATATCAGGCCAAGTCCCTTGGCTTTAGGTATCCAGTACTTTTCTTAGAATCTTTGCAGTTCCTAACAGGCAAGCTTTCTGTAAAAGTTCTGTGCTGCATTCTATTTCAATTTTCTTCAGCCAGTTCTCAAAGTTCTTTCCAATCGTGCCAAGAGCTCCAATAATTATTGGTACTATCTTGACTTCTCTTACATTCCATAGCCTCTTGATCTCTCTCTTCAAGTCTTGATATATCTCAATCTTTTCCTTTTCTTTTCTTTCAATTCTTATATCGAAGGGGCAAGATATGTCAATCAGCAAACATGATCGATCCTTTTTATTTTCAAAGACAATGTCTGGTCGGTTATGCTCCAGTCGATGATCTGTCTGTATGGGAAAATCCCATAATAGCCTAAAGTCTTCTGTCACAATCACACTTTCTATTTTATGGTTGTACCATCTGTCTCCATGGTCTATTCCTAGTTTTTGACATAACTTCCAGTGGACAATTTGAGCTACCTTGTCATGTCTCCAGCCTTTATATTGTACTTGTGCTAGCTGTTGACATTCAGATACAATGTGCGCAATCGTTTCATCTGCTTTTCCACATAATCTACATTCTTTTGATACATTCTCTTTGTAAATGATGTTCTTTACAGAATTTGTTCCCACTGCTTGCTCTTGCGCTGCAAATATAGTGCTCTCTGTTTCCTTCTTTAATCCTGCATGTTTTAACCAATTCCAGTTCTTATCCTTATCCATTAAATCTTTTGTAGCATTAGCTGTTTGCCCATGCAGCGGCTTATCTATCCACCCATTCTTATGCTGTTCTTTATTCTGTCGTTTCCATACTTTGGGGTCTTTGATTTCATTTGATCTCAATATTCCTTCTTTTTCAACTGATCTCATTATTTCGTGGACATTGTTCATCACATACCAGCCAAGATTGTTCTCCTCACTTCGTACAGTCTCTTCAGCTCCAATCAAACCCCTTCCTCCTTCCTGCCTTGTTAAATACAGTCTATTCACATTGCTTTTGGGGTGGAACGCTCCATACATGGTCAGTTTCTTTCTCGTTTTTCTATCAAGTTGTTGTAGTTCATTCTTCGTCCAGTTTATCAAACCAGCTCCATACCTCAGCAATGACACAGCCCACGTATTTATTGCAATGATTATATTCTTTCCATTCAATCTTGATTTAAGAATCTTTTTCAATCTTCGTAGGTATTCCATTTGTACAAGCTCTTTCATACTTTGATTCATAATCTCATCTATCTCTAGCATACCAAGATACTTATATCCTTCTTCGCCGATACTTTTAATTGTTTCACCGTTCGGCAGTTGTATACCATCACTGTTCACAACTTTTCCTCTTTTCATTACAACTACTCCACACTTCTGCACCCCGAACCTCATACCGATGTCCTCACTGAAAATGCTCACAGTTCTTACCAGCGAGTCAATCTCATTTTCATCCTTTGCAAATAACTTCAAATCATCCATGAAAAGGAGGTGATTTACTTTCGTTTTTCCCCTTTCAAGTTGATATCCAGCCTTACATTTTCTCAGTACCATCGACATTGGTAAAAGACAAATCACAAACAGTAGTGGGGACAAGCAGTCACCCTGGAAGATTCCTCTCTGAATAGTTACTTCTCCTAATTCTTCTTTTCCTGCTGTTAATATCGTTTTCCAACTAGGCATGCTTCTTACTAATAACTCTTTGAGGTTCTCAGCTATTCCAATCATATTTAGACATTCTATTATCCACGAATGTGGTACCATATCGTAGGCCTTACGATAGTCAATCCATGCGATTGAGAGATTTGTATGTCTTCTTTTACAATTCTTTATGATGGTCTTGTCAATAAGTAGCTGATCTTTTGTGCCCCTTGCCTTCCTTTTACACCCCTTTTGCTCATCTGGGAACAACTCTCTTTCTTCCATATACGTGTAAATCTGATCTGCAGCTATCCCTGTCAAAACTTTCCACATAAGTGGTAGACATGATATCGGTCTATAGTTGTCCGCAGCATTACCTTTACTAACGTCTTTGACACACAACACTGTCCTACCTTTGGTCATCCATGTCGGCACAACACCAGTTCTAACTATTTCATTGAGTTGCTCAGCAATTCTGTTGTGGAGTCCATTCAAATTCTTGATCCAGAAGCCCTGCACGCCATCAGGCCCTGGGGCCTTCCAATTCGGAATCTTCTTTAACTGCTCCTTCACCTTTCCTTCTTCAATTTCTATGTCTTCTTGTCTATGGTTTAATCCCGTCATCTCCTCTTTGATTTCCTTCAGCCACTCAGCCTGAGTGTTGTGCTCTACTGGGCTTTCCCATATCGAGCTCCAGAAGTCTCGTGCTTCATCTGCATCTGGGATCAGAATTTCACTTTTATCTTTTCCATCTAATTCCTGATATAACCGTCCTTGATCAACTTCAAATAATCTGTTTTGGCGCTGCTGCTCGTTTCTGGCTTCAAATCTCTTAACCTTCGCTGCTTTCGCCACAACTCTTTGCTTCAATTCCTCTATTACTACACTAACACCTTTCTCTCTTACCCTGTACTTCTTATCAATATATTCCATTCCTCTATTGCTGAGCATTTCATTATTCTGTCTCCTCTCAAGTTTACTGATAGCCGCTCTCAATTCCTTGATATCGTTGTTAATACGTCTCTTCCACCAAGGATCTTTCTTAGGTCTTTGCTCTCTTTCTTTCAGGTCCATTTTATGGGCTATATACCATATCAATGCAATAACAAATCTGTTTGTTTCGGTTATGGTGGGTGTAATAACCTTTTTGATGACATTCTCCAACTTTTTTATTTCACTTTGTATTTTCTTCTTATTCACCGTTTTGAATGTTACTTTTGGTGGTTGTTCTTTATTTCTATAAAAAGTACATATGGTAGTCAGCTGCTCCGTCTCTTCCTCGCTCAACACTATATCTTCTCTAAGATCTAATCCTTCAATATCATCATTGGCATTTCCAGTCCTATCTTCTCTGTCATTGCGTGCTTCTGTTCGTGTTTCTTGTTCACTTGCACCACCCTCACTTTCGTCCCCTTCAAGTTGTGACATTTCTTGCTGCTCATTCCTATCCACTATTACGTCAGTATTTTCTCTTTCAATCTCCCTCTTAACTTCTTCAAGCTCTACATCTGTTAACCATTGATTAACTAATATCGCTCGTGCCTGATCCATCAATCTCTGTTCGCTAATCTCAAACACCCCTTTATCTCTCCATATTTCCATCATTCTCTTTCGATATCCTCTTCTGTTAGGTTCACTTTTGAATTTACAATACATTACCAATCTATTGATAGTCTTACTCCATTTTTGTCTGGCAGTTGCTTGATGACGACCGGGCCTGCGCTGCTCATCCACAGGACACCTGCCGAACGAGACACCTTCACCATGATTGATTCCAGTGCCATTCACGTTGTTGTTTGATGAATTATCATTGGACATTTACACTCAAAATGAGGATGGTTTTATCCGGGTTTTCCTTCCCTCGGGTGTTTTTATTTTAGCGTGACACCATCACTAGGGGGGTTGCCAACCAAGGCTGAAGAGTCCCTCCTACCCATGAGACAGACTAGCCCCCGCCGGACGCCAACCCGGTATTTCATGGCCTCGGGGAGAGCTGACAGGTACTACACCTTGCTCAAGGGTGACCTGGAGGTAATTGTGACAAAGGGTAACCTCATTCTCCCACGTCGAAACTCCACAACCGGATGCAGTTTAAAGTCATACCCAGGACATGGTATTTATGGTATATTATTATTATTATTATTATTATTATTATTATTATTATTATTATTATTATTATTATTATTATTATTATTATTATAATTACAAGTAAAGATTGATTGCAAGAGCCTGGACCTCCGAAGGTGCACGAGTATGAACCTTTGGGGGGTTGATGTTGCTCGTTCAACCTAGAAGCGCGTACAATACACCATTTTGGAGTTCGCGACACCATATTGCAAAGTGGGGGCAAACAAATCACAAAATTTTATGGTGGCCTATAGGAAATCGTCGCATGCGACTCGGAAAGTTTGTTTTATATAAAATTTAGAGATTTTTTCAGGCAAAACTTTATAATTTGTAATTAATAATTGCTTATAAAACCTTTTTGTGTGATATTTTGGAGGATTTAGTGTATTTTTCAAGTTTAAATCGAAGAAAGCATGGAGGGTACAAGGCCAATTCTATTGTTCTCCAACGGCCGTGCAGCGGCAAACTAACAAAAAAATTCTAGTGAGTGCAGAGTACAGTTCTTAAATCTACGTAATAAAACCATGTTAATAATATGCAAGAAAACATAAGTCTATATTGAAATTGACTAAAAATGAGATGATTTGCGGTCATTTACCACTGAAATATCGGAATTTAAAACAGTTTGCAATAGGCCGCAATTGAAAGTTTGTCCCACTTGCGACATGGCATCGAGAACTCCAAAATGGTGTATTGTTTGCTTCCGGGCTGTCCCTCTCTTACGACCATGGGAGGTAGGAGACGGGTGGTAGGAGACGATTGCTTTTTGAAAAATGTTGTGGTCATAGGTTGCGGTTTTTAAGATTAAATTAGCCGCGATGTTTTGACAGCGGCTTCCTGTTAATTAGTAGCCACTCGACGGTTGAGCAAGCAGACGTTAATCTGCCCATCGGAATGAGGAGTTTCCGTTTATTAGCGTCTTGTGGGTCAACCGTCGAGTGGTTGCTAAATAACAGGAAGCCACTGTGAAAACATAGCGGCTAATTTAATCTTAAAAACCGCAACCTATGACCACAACATTTTCCAAAGACTAATCCGAATGTTTCCTACAGGCCGTGGTTTTAAACCTCTGATAAAGTTTAGCTCTCCACTGGAGTAATGACCGGGTGAGTCAGAAAAATGTAGGGTGTTTGGCATTTTTTATTGATGCAATTTTCTTCCCAAATTCGTTTCTTTAAAATTTCATTGCATAGGAAAAAGGTTACCTTAGATATGAAAATTTACTTTGCCGAAATCAGACTTTTCGTTCCATAAATACGAGTGATTTTAGTAAAAGTATATTTCATAAGATTCCCAAAATAGGCTTTCAATTTTTCAATTAGATTCATATTCATGCACGTTTGAAATTCTAAACCACAGCAAACATACTTTTTACTGCAAGAAATAAAACAGTCAAGCACCCCTCCTATTTTCTAAAAATGAATTAAATGCTGAAACGGTGATTCATACAGACAACATGTCACGTAACTTGATCAATTCGCGCTCGAAAATCAGACTTTGAGTAAATGAAGCCATTACAAAGTATAGCGTCGCACTGGGATTTCGAGACTGTCTCGTTTATTTATCGCAGTAAATAAATTCAAAAGCCAGGGGCATATCACCCCAAAAATAGCGTACGAGATTTTGAGATTTAAAAAATCTCTCAGATTTTTCAAAGATTTTTGAGATTTTTTCTGGGATTTTCAAAGATATTTTAAGATTTCTAAGGCCTTTTGAGATTTTGAGATTTTTGAGATTTCAAAATTTATCGAGATGTTAAAAGATTTTCGAGATTTTGCAAGATTTTTCAAGATTTTGCAAGATTTGTGAGGATTTAAACAATGTTTAAGATTTTCAAAGAATTGTCGAAAGATTTTTTTGAGAATTTCTATCATTTGTTGGGGGAGATTTCTGGGATTTTTTAGATTTGCGAAGATTCTTAGGATTTTCTTTGGGATTTCTAAGATTTTATGAAGATTTTTGGGATTTTCAAGATTTTGCGAGATTTTTTGGGATTTTTGAAGATTTTTTACGAAAGTGTACGAGATTTTTGGAGTGATTTGCCCCTCGTTCAAAAGGGTTGGAAGCTGTTCAAATTATTCAACAACTTTAGCAGATAGATAGGCGAATGTCTAAAAGGAAGGTTGACTTTGAAGAAGCGACGAGCAACTCACCGCCGACAGAGTTTGTGGTGCTAACTACGAAATTATCGACGCAAAGGCAAGTTTTTCACAGCTTTCTTGGCCTAAATGTTTGTTTTGCTTTTAAAAACAGCATGTTCGTGTGTTTATTTCATAGGTTTAGGTCTGACTGACAATTGCTACCTATCCTTTCCCTACTCACTATCGCGAGGTAGAATAGAGGAGCAATTTTATACAACTTTTTGCAAATTTCCTATAGATTCCTATAGAAATTTTCTGAAAATTTACCCCAAAACAAGATGGCGTCGTGTTTTCAACGCTGCTGTGACGTCATGCCGTCTGTATCAATAATAGACAATAACGCTAAAGATGGCGGCTCCAAAGACTCGTTTGTGTTTTGCTGCAAAGCATGCTGTTAAAAAGCTCCCTGACGACCACCTAACGACGTAAACATTTCGGTCTGCCGTTTCGACTAGCTATGTTGAATTCGAATCGACCTTAAATTCGAATGCAACATGGTTCGAAAGGAAACCTTTCCAAAGCAGAAAAAGGAAAGTTTTGATTCGAATTGAAGTTTCAATTAAAGATTCGCGTTCGAATTACAAAATTGTTTTATTATATCTGTTTACATTGATTCCTTACCAGCTAGTCGAAACTGCAGACCAAAATTTTTATGTCGTTAGGTACGGTCGTCAGGGANATCGTTAGGGCATAATACACATGCTATAACAGGCCTAACTGAACTCCTTGAAGGTCAAGAAATCGGGCCGCTTTAAACTCGAAGGAAAATACATCAATTTCAGTCAGTAAGTAGCTCAAAGTGCACTCAGAAATGCGCGAAAAATGATGATAAAACGACTGAATAATGCTGGGAAACACTCCCACCATACTAAAACATGCCATATAACTCTTGGAAAAAGAAAATAAACAGAAAATGATTCAAGTTTGTACAGCGACATGACCGTGCTGCACGGATTTCAGTTGATACTGGAGAGAAGAGGATTCCCTATACTTCCGACTTGTTACTAAAGCTGTCAGAATTGGCCCCGCTCTCCCCGATACCTTTTCCTAATTGCGAAATGGTCTATTTCTAACAAGATCACAACAGTCGCACTAAAATCAGGCAAAATTCACAAAGTTATGGAGAATTGCGAAAATCGCTGGAAGTCACAAGAATTTGGATAATCCCAAAATCATTTTCTATTTTGAAATATTATTTCGATTCCAACCTGTCTTCTTTGAAAGATTTCTGGTCAACTTCGATTTCTGCATATAGGGTTTCTTGCACACATCGTAAAGCACATCTGTACTAAAATTTACAAACAGGCTGAGCCCACTCATTGACGATTCGCTACTTCTAGTTCATTTTCATTTTCATTTTCAATTTTTTAGGCATGGTAGCCCCTCAGTTAGAGAAAAACTGATTTACAGGGGGCCATGCAGATAGTTATGATATGCATTAACATTTCTACCTTTTCGTATGTTCTCCCATAGAACTTCAACGTTTTGATCTCTGTCATATCGACTCTGTTCATGTTCGAACCCAACAGCATGCATCAATTCATGGATGATAGTTCCTACACCAGCGCAACCTTCACCAATTGAGATTGGTTGCTTTGCCATCACACGACCAAGCAATGACCAGCACCTCAAGAAAAAAAGTTAAAATGTTTGCAAGCCTGTAGTTTGCTAGCTACTCACCATAAACATGATTATCATTGTGTGGGTAATATGTCAACTTAGATAATACAATTTAGTTGGTTAAAATCGGTCATATAATTCTTGATTTACAAGTTATGATTTACAAACAGCGATAAAAATCAAACTTAATGGGGCTATCTTATAGCCTTGACAATCAGTTTTGTAGATTCAGAGCCAACCCTACAATTTCTTTTACATGGGAATTTCCTTCAGCCGTTTTTCAGCTAGTTTTCAGTATCGTCATGCTGAATTGTTAGCAAATTTGATCAAGGATTTTAGGCCTGTTTTGAAAGATTCTGAAATTGAAAATTTTTACAAAATCGCTCATACCTGGGGAACAATATAACCGATTTAGACCAATTATTTTGTTATTCAAGTTGACATTTTACCTACACAATGGTAACCAGCTTTACATAATCTGATGAATAGGTAGCAAACTACAGGTTTCGGAACGTTTTCACTTCTTTTTACTCATCTGACCCGGTACGTATCATGAAATAAGAAGTCAATTAGATCTCTGGTCCTTCACCACTTACAGAAGCCATCTTCACTTTCTTCATGTTTCTGTGTTAAGCCTTCAGCAGAGCCATACATCGTATCAATCATTAAAGACTCTGTGCTCCCCATGATCCTTTGCACGCGCCAGAACGGTCAAAACATCCTACTGACCGAAATAACATACCTTGAACACACAATGGCATGAACGTAACTAACTACAGGGAGCAAAGCTACCGAAATGGCACTTTCATCCTCCCAAAAGGAGAATACGAGCTGAAGCATTTACAAGTCTTCATAGTAATGAGAAATATCAGGAAATTCGATCGTGATTTTATGCCGCTTTGAAAGGTTTCTTGAAGGGGCTTTCTGAACAAAATCCCTCATAATATCATAATGTAATGTCGGAACGGATAAGCCAGTTTCAGTTAAGCAAATTTCATAATTTATTTGAACATGTCTTCTGTAAAATAGTATATTTGCCAATATCATTGCCTTGATATCCAAGGAGCAGTGGCCTTTCAAACGGTGCTTGTTTTTTGTACCCACCTGATATCTCTGCGGCAGTCAGCGCAAGGAGTCGCAAGGAGGCGCGCACAGCAAGTTTCCATATGATCGCAGAGTGTCACAAACAAACTTGACCACTTTCATCGTGACTCCTTGCGACTTGTTGCGATTATATGGAAACCAGGCCGAGCTCCCTTGTTTTTCAACAACTTACCCAGCAAATTTCCTGAAAACAATCCAATATTTGAGGAGAGATGTATTAGTTGCTGGAATGAATCGCAAGCACGTCTTGTTCTCGAATTCAGCGATAGCTTTCAGAATTTGACGTTGAACGTAAGCTGAAAAAAGTGAGCAGAAAAGTCGAAATCACGAAAAACAACTTAACGATTCTATGCAACTTTTTGCAAATTTCTTATAGAAACCTGTATAAATTTTCTGAAGATTTACCCCAGAACAAGATGGTGTCATTTTGTCAACGCTGCTGTGACGTCATGCCGTCTGGACGAATGATATCGGCTCGTAGTTTCGCTCTTTGACTGAACTGAAGCGACAACAACAACATCAATTCATTTCAATAAGATGAGCGAAGAAGAGGGCCTTTGTGGAGTACGGCTACGAATGATAATTTGTAGTAGTTGGTTCAGATAAGATGTCACGTGACTTTATTAAACTGGCGTTTGAAACTGAGTGTTGGGGTAAACTAAGCAATTACAAAACATAGCGTCGCAATGGGATTTTTAAAATATTTTGTTTGTTTTGCGAAATAAATCAATTTTGAAAGCTTGGAAGCTGATCAAATAATTTGAAGAACCTTTGAGGATAGACAGGCAAATTTTGAATGTGATTAAATGTCAACGTATCTTTCCGCTCCTTTTTCTTACGTTCGTAATGCGTCTACCCACGTAGCACAAGCAGTGCAGAAAACTGTCGAGGATTGCCTTACCTGCCTTAAGATACTCGGTAAGTGGCTCAGTTGGATGGTAGAAGGTTTAAATAAAGTTTCTGAGATGGCTGATGGGTGTTTAGTTTTTTTTGCGTCTGGTTCACTGCAATCTTGATCAATGTTTCCACCATTTTGATTTAGTTATGATTACTTCTGGTTTTCTGTTGCGAAGGAAATCGGGCATCTATCAGGATTCCCACCATTTTTCGCTGTGAATCACATTCTTACCGTTTAAATCCGACGCCTATGAAAGTGCCCTTCTTATGAAAAAGTGCCCTTGAAGTGTCATGCCCCTCCAAGTTTAACAAGCGTCCTCCTACGGACTTGTACAAGTCATGTGAAAACAGACAATCGTTTTAGTGAAATAAATGAAAAATCATTAGTACCAACGTATATTTGATACAAGTGGGGGGCTTATTTCAAATCTTGCTCGGAAAGGAGGGGCTTAACAGAGCTTTTACGATGCACACAACTGACACATCCAATCTTTTTACTTTTAGGCTTGTAACTTTCACCCTAGTTATCGTTACTACTACCTTAACAATTACCCCCCTCATTTCTCAAACTAGGACCCATAATTTTACAGACACAAAAAGTAAAAACAGGACCAAATTTCTGATAAGTTTTGCTTTTCTGTCGTGGCAATTAATTACTGCAGAGTATTTAAACGAATAACAATAAAATATGTGCACTTATTGCTAAAACAAACATTAATTTTTGTAGTCGCGATTTCTTTCCATCTTCCAGCACTGGAAACATGAATTTTGGGCCGTTTTGTCATCATGGTTCTATTTAGGCCATCCGCCATTACTCTCAAAATGACTGTGTCAAAGTCGCAAAATTAGTCCGATTTCTGTGCATGATTAACTAGATGGTCTGTCAATACCGATAACTACGACGTCGTAATCAGTCTACTTTTTACTTACGTTTGATACTTGGATGAAAGACATAATGAATTTTTCGGTCTTGCCATAACGATGAAGTTCGCCTAAGTGCGGCTTTTTTCTCCAGCTCATCATCTTGTCCTTCAGGTCGTTTAGCAATGTCCCCATGTTCAAGTTCAACTGGTATTTCCTCTTTATGAGCTAAATAATATGGAATGAGTTACTAATACTGAATTAAATTAACTGCAAGAAGATTTGGTTCAATATATTTTGCTTGCAAGGATTTTCAAAATTAGGTGAAAATTTTGTTTGATGAAAATTAATTACTGTACCGGGTGAGTCAGAAAAACGTGGGGCGTTTAACAAGCCATATTTTGGTGAAAACAAGTCAGAATGGGTTTGTTGAAATTTTATACTGCAAAAGAGAGGTTAAATTACTTAATTATGAAACGTATCAATTGGGTAGTTGGTCTTACTGGACAACCATGTCCGACAAACCAGATGCTGCTTTTTGGTAACTGAAGAAATCATACAGGACCAATTATTTATTTATAATTCAAGGGATCCGTGTAGGGCGGGCGGCTGATCGGCCGTTTATCACACAGCCTCAGGTCTTCCTTGTTCAGCAATCAGGTTTTTCGCTTACTTTTCTGTCATTTGTAATTTTTCGTTTGAGTTTAATTCCTTAGTTAATTTTAAGTGTCACTCATTGTCGGAACTCGCTGACTACGTGTCCTTTCCTGCCATGAGTGGCACAGTAGTTAAATTAAATTACTTGAAAAAATTTAGATCGTTAAAATTGGTCATTCCAATCCATATCTATATGCGATTTTGGGATATAGCTATTTTGATGAAAAGGTATGGTTTTTCAAGAACTTTCAATGACAATGAACTGAATACTCCCCTAGGGATACAAAATAAACAAGAATTATTTTTCCTTTTGTGCTCTAACACAATGCATGCGTTGTTTCAATTTGTTTAGAAGTTCACACATACATGAACATGGAGTTAATTGAAGGCCTGTTTCAAGAATCTTGCGAAACACAATTTTACTAAAATCGTTCGTAATTATGGAATGGAACGGAAAGGAACGCAAGAACCAATTTGAACCAAATGNATTCCAATCCATATCTATATGCGATTTTGGGATATAGCTATTTTGATGAAAAGGTATGGTTTTTCAAGAACTTTCAATGACAATGAACTGAATACTCCCCTAGGGATACAAAATAAACAAGAATTATTTTTCCTTTTGTGCTCTAACACAATGCATGCGTTGTTTCAATTTGTTTAGAAGTTCACACATACATGAACATGGAGTTAATTGAAGGCCTGTTTCAAGAATCTTGCGAAACACAATTTTACTAAAATCGTTCGTAATTATGGAATGGAACGGAAAGGAACGCAAAAACCAATTTGAACCAAATGCATTTTCATATCTAAGTTAGCCTTTTCCAGCGCAATGAATTTTAAAAGAAAGAAAAAGAGAATTAAGTTGCATTAACAAAAATTGGCAAACATCCCACGTTTTTTCTGACTCAAACGGTATATTGACAAAAAGCAAATTTAGAAAGAAAATACTCTGATGTTCTCTTGCTCGTTCTCTTGAATGATGTTATGATTTATATGGTCCGAGTTTACAGTAAGTCCGTTAATGTACAAGTTCTTGTCTTTCAAAGCTTAGTTCACACTAGAGTTTGTTTATGCACGTTAGGATTAGGATGCAGCATTACTAGACTCCTTCAAAACGTAACTTTTATAAAGAATGCTTTAAAGCCAAAAAAGGACTTTAGTTGGCTTTAGGCCTAAATTTCGATATTCATAAAAACCTTGATTAAACGGGCCAGCGCTATTTTGGTCCGCGATATCGAAGGGTCCGCGTTGCTCAATTTCGCATAGGAGCAACTGAATAACGCGGACCACCGCAGACTTCTCTTCAAAATTTTGAAATGAAGTAGAATTTCCTCTGATCTGATCTGTGTTTAAACTTTATTGCAAAGCATTTCGGACGTCTTTCTTTCAGTTTTACTTTACTTCTGGATCAAACTTCGAAGACAATGAACTTTGGCCCACTCAGTGCAAATACGTTTTTCCCACAGACCAACAGAAACATGATTCGGAAATGCATTATATTCATTTAAGCAATCAGAAACTTTACATATTTCTTGTGCTGTAGTAAAAGATCATCTTCTATTTGGGCAAATAACTTCACCCTTATATGATTTATACGAGGTCCGCGATATCGAAGGGTCCGCGTTATTCAAGATGCCCTAGGCGAAATTGAATAAGGCGGACCTTATGATTTCGCAGACCTTAGTTAAATTTCGTTATTGTAGGAAAACATAACTTCTTATTGCCATCAAATGCTCTACTGCCTTCTTTCTTTCCGAATAAATCACAGTGCCAATAAGTTTGACATATGCCAACAAACTGCTACAACTGACAATAAACAATACTTGATAATAGTGGTTACAATTTGCTGTGGACCCGAAGGGGTAGGGGGCATTACCCTCCCAGTCCTCCAATGGCGTAGCCAGGGTGCTGTCATTGAGGGGCAAAATCGCGAGCGAAGAAAGCAAAAATTGGGGGTCCGGGTACTTGCCCCCGGAAAAATAATTGGGGCCACGCCCTTCAAAACGTCGGAAAACGCCCCTTTTTGGAGNACAATCCAATATTTGAGGAGAGATGTATTAGTTGCTGGAATGAATCGCAAGCACGTCTTGTTCTCGAATTCAGCGATAGCTTTCAGAATTTGACGTTGAACGTAAGCTGAAAAAAGTGAGCAGAAAAGTCGAAATCACGAAAAACAACTTAACGATTCTATGCAACTTTTTGCAAATTTCCTATAGAAACCTGTATAAATTTTCTGAAGATTTACCCCAGAACAAGATGGTGTCATTTTTTCAACGCTGCTGTGACGTCATGCCGTCTGGACGAATGATATAGGCTCGTAGTTTCGCTCTTTGACTGAACTGAAGCGACAACAACAACATCAATTCATTTCAATAAGATGAGCAAAAGAAGAGGGCCTTTGTGGAGTACGGCTACGAATGATAATTTGTAGTAGTTGGTTCAGATAAGATGTCACGTGACTTTATTAAACTGGCGTTTGAAACTGAGTGTTGGGGTAAACTAAGCAATTACAAAACATAGCGTCGCAATGGGATTTTAAAAATATTTTGTTTGTTTTGCGAAATAAATCAATTTTGAAAGCTTGGAAGCTGATCAAATAATTTGAAGAACCTTTGAGGATAGACAGGCAAATTTTGAATGTGATTAAATGTCAACGTATCTTTCCGCTCCTTTTTCTTACGTTCGTAATGCGTCTACCCACGTAGCACAAGCAGTGCAGAAAACTGTCGAGGATTGCCTTACCTGCCTTAAGATACTCGGTAAGTGGCTCAGTTGGATGGTAGAAGGTTTAAATAAAGTTTCTGAGATGGCTGATGGGTGTTTAGTTTTTTTTTTGCGTCTGGTTCACTGCAATCTTGATCAATGTTTCCACCATTTTGATTTAGTTATGATTACTTCTGGTTTTCTGTTGTGAAGGAAATCGGGCATCTATCAGGATTCCCACCATTTTTCGATGTGAATCACATTCTTACCGTTTAAATCCGACGCCTATGAAAGTGCCCTTCTTATGAAAAAGTGCCCTTGAAGTGCCATGCCCCTCCAAGTTTAACAAGCGTCCTCCTACGGACTTGTACAAGTCATGTGAAAACAGACAATCGTTTTAGTGAAATAAATGAAAAATCATTAGTACCAACGTATATTTGATACAAGTGGGGGGCTTATTTCAAATCTTGCTCGGAAAGGAGGGGCTTAACAGAGCTTTTACGATGCACACAACTGACACATCCAATCTTTTTACTTTTAGGCTTGCAACTTTCACCCTAGTTATCGTTACTACAACCTTAACAATTACCCCCCTCATTTCTCAAACTAGGACCCATAATTTTACAGACACAAAAAGTAAAAACAGGACCAAATTTCTGATATGTTTTGCTTTTCTGTCGTGGCAATTAATTACTGCAGAGTATTTAAACGAATAACAATAAAATATGTGCACTTTATGGCTAAAACAAACATTAATTTTTGTAGTCGCGATTTCTTTCCATCTTCCAGCACTGGAAACATGAATTTTGGGCCGTTTTGTCATCATGGTTCTATTTAGGCCATCCGCCATTACTCTCAAAATGACTGTGTCAAAGCCGCAAATTTAGTCCGATTTCTGTGCATGATTAACTAGAGGGTCTGTCAATACCGATAACTACGACGTCGTAATCAGTCTACTTTTTACTTACGTTTGATACTTGGATGAAAGACATAATGAATTTTTCGGTCTTGCCATAACGATGAAGTTCGCCTAAGTGCGGCTTTTTTCTCCAGCTCATCATCTTGTCCTTCAGGTCGTTTAGCAATGTCCCCATGTTCAAGTTCAACTGGTATTTCCTCTTTATGAGCTAAATAATATGGAATGAGTTATTAAAACTGAATTAAATTGACTGCAAGAAGATTTGGTTCAATACATTTTGCTTGCAAGGATTTTCAAAATTAGGTGAAAATTTTGTTTGATGAAAATTAATTACTGTACCGGGTGAGTCAGAAAAACGTGGGGCGTTTAACAAGCCATATTTTGGTGAAAACAAGTCAGAATGGGTTTGTTGAAATTTTATACTGCAAAAGAGAGGTTAAATTACTTAATTATGAAACGTATCAATTGGGTAGTTGGTCTTACTGGACAACCATGTCCGACAAACCAGATGCTGCTTTTTGGTAACTGAAGAAATCATACAGGACCAATTATTTATTTATAATTCAAGGGATCCGTGTAGGGCGGGCGGCTGATCGGCCGTTTATCACACAGCCTCAGGTCTTCCTTGTTCAGCAATCAGGTTTTTCGCTTACTTTTCTGTCATTTGTAATTTTTCGTTTGAGTTTAATTCCTTAGTTAATTTTAAGTGTCACTCATTGTCGGAACTCGCTGACTACGTGTCCTTTCCTGCCATGAGTGGCACAGTAGTTAAATTAAATTACTTGAAAAAATTTAGATCGTTAAAATTGGTCATTCCAATCCATATCTGTATGCGATTTTGGGATATAGCTATTTTGATGAAAAGGTATGGTTTTTCAAGAACTTTCAATGACAATGAACTGAATACTCCCCTAGGGATACAAAATAAACAAGAATTATTTTTCCTTTTGTGCTCTAACACAATGCATGCGTTGTTTCAATTTTTTGGTAGAGAAACAGAATATTTGTCATGGTTTAGAAGTTCACACATACATGAACATGGAGTTAATTGAAGGCCTGTTTCAAGAATCTTGCGAAACACAATTTTACTAAAATCGTTCGTAATTATGGAATGGAACGGAAAGGAACGCAAAAACCAATTTGAACCAAATGCATTTTCATATCTAAGTTAGCCTTTTCCAGCGCAATGAATTTTAAAAGAAAGAAACAGCAAATTAAGTTGCATCAACAAAAAGTGGCAAACATCCCACGTTTTTTCTGACTCAAACGGTATATTGACAAAAAGCAAATTTAGAAAGAAAATACTCTGATGTTCTCTTGCGAGGGACAAATCACTCCTGAAAATGGTGTACGAGATTAATAATCACTAGTGATTATTTTGTGATTAATATAATTTTGTGTGTGATTAATTTGATTTTTAATGATTAAAATGATTAATTTGTGATTAATATATGATTATTTAAAATTAATCACAAATTTTAAGATACTCTCAAACAAGTTCCTATGCTATAAAAATCGTATAAATCGTCTAACATCGTAGGAACTAAATGTGGTTAAAAATTTAATATTTTCATGTAATTTAATTTGAATGGAGATTGTTTGTGATTAATGCGATTTTTGTGATTAATGTGTGATTAAAATGTGATTATTTTGGAGAGCGTACGTGATTTTAAGCAGTGATTTGCCCCTCGTTCTCTTGAATGATATTATGATTTATATTGTCCGAGTTTACAGTAAGTCCGTTAATGTACAAGTTCTTGTCTTTCAAAGCTTAGTTCACACTAGAGTTCATGCACGTTAGGATTGGGATGCAGCATTACTAGACTCCTTCAAAACGTAACTTTTAT
This sequence comes from Aurelia aurita, assembly GCA_004194415.1. NCBI lineage: Eukaryota > Metazoa > Cnidaria > Scyphozoa > Semaeostomeae > Ulmaridae > Aurelia > Aurelia aurita. The sequence goes on from REGM01000048.1 coordinate 825,871, forward strand.
AAAGAATGCTTTAAAGCCAACAAAGGACTTTAGTTAGCTTTAGGCCTAAATTTCGATCTTCATAAAAACCTTGATTAAACGGGCCAGGTGAATAACGCGGACCCTGCGGAACCCGCGAACCTCGCGGACCAAGCTATTTTGGTCCGCGATATCGAAGGGTCCGCGTTGCTCAATTTCGCATAGGAGCAACTGAATAACGCGGACCACCGCAGACTTCTCTTCAAAATTTTGAAATGAAGTAGAACTTCCTCTGATCTGTGTTTAAACTTTATTGCAAAGCATTTCGGACGTCTTTCTTTCAGTTTTACTTTACTTCTGGATCAAACTTCGAAGACAATAAACTTTGGCCCACTCAGTGCAAATACGTTTTTCCCACAGACCAACAGAAACATGATTCGGAAATGCATTATATTCATTTAAACAATCAGAAACTTTACATATTTCTTGTGCTGTAGTAAAAGATCATCTTCTATTTGGGCAAATAACTTCACCTTTATATGATTTATACAAGGTCCGCGATATCGAAGGGTCCGCGTTATTCAAGATGCCCTAGGCGAAATTGAATAACGCGGACCTTATGATTTCGCAGACCTTAGTTAAATTTCGTTATTGTAGGAAAACATAATTTCTTATTGCCATCAAATACTCTACTACTGAAACCTACACATGCAATTGATATATTTGGTTGCAGGCTACCTTCACATGTACCTTTGTTTTCCGTTCGTATTTGAAAATTTCTTTTCGTAATTGTAGTTAGGTGTAGTTTTATGTAGCTTTTAATTAATTTCCTTTTGAATAGCCGCAGGGTAGACATGTATTTCGCTCCCTGTAGTATCGCCGCTGTAGTATTGTAACGTAGTTTGTAGGTATTGTAATTAGTAACTTAGTTGTAAATTTTTGATAGCATATATAAAAAAAAAATATTCTACTGCCTTCTTTCTTTCCGAATAAATCACAGTGCCAATAAGTTTGACATATGCCAACAAACTGCTACAACTGACAATAAACAATACTTGATAATAGTGGTTACAATTTGCTGTGGACCCGAGGGGGTAGGGGGCATTACCCTCCCAGTCCTCCAATGGCGTAGCCAGGGTGCTGTCATTGAGGGGCAAAATCGCAAGCGAAGCGAGCAAAAATTAGGGGTCCGGGTCCTTGCCCCCGGAAAAAAATTTGGGGCCACGCCCTTCAAAACGTCGGAAAACGCCCCTTTTTGGAGAAACCATCCGAAAAAGGGGAGGAGAAGAGTCCTCATGATGGGCTATTTGGCGAGAAAAACTTCGATAATCAGGACAAGGTGTGGAGACATTCATGATCTTCATCTTTAGTGCTGTAATATTTCAAAAGTTTGATAACGAAAGACATGATATTTCCCTTGCAAGATTATTAATTTTGCCAGAAATTTCATTGGCCCCCCCTGAGGTGCCGATTTTATTGCAGATTTGGGCTCTTCTCAAACACCAACTTGTTTACCATTGGGGGGCGACCACCCCCCTTGCCCCCTGGCTACGCTATTGCAGTCCTCCCTTGTTCTTCAATATTATTATATGGTTTAGATTTCTCAGTAAAGTAAAAACCCGCGTATAAGAACCTACAATTTTGCAAATCAGCCTGGGTTCTTAAACAATGAATACAATGGATTGGTTCTTATATAATGGTAGTCTAATTGGAAAATTTCAGCCTGCAGGTTCTTAATCCACTAGGTTCTTATACGCGGGGTTTTACTGTATCAGTTTTCACGTTATTTATCCTTCGATCTTCTGCTCTACAAAAACACGCTTTTACTCAAGTGTGAAACAAGGTGCACTGCGCTTAACTCGGACCTGCTCTCCACTTCATGCATAAATGAAGCAGAGCTCACCTCAGGTAGGACAGCCAATTATACAGTCAAAAATTCTTGAAACAAAAATGAAGTGCTGTACCCTGGATCTAGTAAAAAATACTCTAGTCCAGGGTGGAATTGTTGTCGTTATCATTCTCATAACTTAGAAAATTAAACATCAACTTTAGTTTTGTTATTCTTATTTGATCTACCTGTATGCATCTTGAAAGTTTTGAAAAAAATTTTAAGCAAGGATTTAAGTTAAAAAGATGCATTATTGCGTGGAAACAACATGAAAATGAATTTTAAACATTTACCTTCATTGATAGCAGCAATAATTTCTCCAGTTGATCGTCCATCAGGGTCTGAGCAAATAAAAAATGAACATGTTGATTAAAACAAGAGAAAAAGCAGAAATACCCAGTTTCCTATTTGTCACCTGCACTGTACTGCTGTACACAATACAGTACACAACCAATAATGTTGCATTATTGAAGTGCAACAACAGCAACAGAGCAGTTGTATTGAACTGAATAGCCTATGGTTTCATAGTGGCAGGGAGAGTCCACGAGTAGAGATCAGATCTAAACATTAACCCTCTATATTATAATATGTGATTGGGCCTCCTGTGATCTGAGTTAGCCTTTCTGCTATAAAATGAACCATAGTATGTCAAACTTGGAGGATTGTTCTTGACTGTGTATTCTGGCAAACGACTATATTTTATTATTCACCCGGTAGAGTGCAATGAAATTAATTTAAGAAAGAAGCAACGTAAAAAAAGGAAATTTATCAATTAAAAAATCCCAAACTTGATACTTACTACTTGACCAAGCACCGCGCTTTGATTCAATGCTATCCAGCTCTTGGTCCAAGTCTAAAATGATGAAACAAAATAGAAATACTGGGTGAGCCATGAAAAAGTTTCAATTTTTTAGAATTCATAGTGCCAAGAGTAGTGGATGCATTGGAATGAATCAAACTCTGCTTGATAGCCAAGGAGAGGTTGAAGTATTTTGTAATTTTTCTTAGCCTAAGAGGCATTTGAAATTTGAAATAATTGAGATTTTTTGAGAAATATATAAAGATCTGACTTTTTTAGCTTTGAAATATGAAATAATAAAAATTTTCATATATGAAATAAAAAAAAATTCAATCTTTAACACAAATTAATCACCTGATATTTTTGAAATATTTGATAATGGTAACTTTAAAATATGAAATAATGTCACCCTCCTCTTATTATGCCTAAGAAACAGGGCATCTTTCCTCAAGTTTTGATATGATGATTATATGAGCATTAAAAGTTGAATATAATTATAAAGAAAAAATGACAAGAAAAGATACCTTCGTCCGCATGTGCATCGTCAATTGAGAGAGATTCAATTTCATCATTGTCTAGTTGGTCACTTTTTAATGAGTTTATCCAGTCTGTTTCTAAAATGTAAAGGTATCATAATGATGGTTACTACTCAGTCATTGATTGGCCTAAATTCTACAAATTTCATTTGGTACCCGTTTATGGTTTAGTACAAGTATACCAGCTTGTATTCAATTGTAATACCTACCTTTTATTTGAAATGACCTTCGTCAATATTCTCTGAAGTATCTCTCTCTTCTGATCTTATCTGCACTGGAAAGATTTTATCAAAGAGCTGTTTTCGCGGTTTTCGCGGGGTTTTTTGGTGCACCCTTGAAATAGAGGCTTACTCCTTCGCAGCCTTAAGATGAACAACTAAATAAAGTAAAATATTAGCACAAACATTGATGCGGTCTGAATTAGGCAAGGAATGAGAATAAGGAAAGGTGTAGGAATAAAAACGATCGTTAAATGGGGGTTAGACGCGTTTAACCTGAGTTAATGACGTCAAAAGTATTTGTTTTATATTGGTCAATCATGGGTCCCTATGGATTGTGGGATATCTAAGGGCGTATGGGTTGTTTGGTTTTCCCCTGCGCTCAAATATCTTGCAGATCGAATGGCGTAACTTGGAGTTCAAAACTATTTTCATTTCCGTTGGAGAGTTTTACGTCGTTTTTAGGAATACTGTTTATCAAGAATTGTCGATGACTTTACATCATTACACTTATTACATTCAAATCTGGTTTCCGGGTTCCTTCATCGATGTCGAAAGCGTGTTTCTTGCTCGGTTTTTCAATTCGGGCTGCATTTCTGGGTTGCTGTTTGTTTGCGTAAACAGGGAAGTGTTCCTGAATTCGGTGACAGATTTCCAGTTTTACTCGATTTCACTTTGCTCCAGTGTTATTTGCTCGGGTTTCATCGAATTTTAAGCAAGTCTTGTTTCTATAACGCAGGATTTTAAGACATTTCACAGAGAACTTCCGGGTCAAACATGGCTGATGGTGGGAATACCGACCCTCCAAGTGCCCCCGACACTATGAGCAGGCAGGAGGCTATGGAAAAATTCGGAGTGCTTGATTCCTCTATTCAAATGATCTTTGGTATCTTATCAACCCAAAGTTAGCATTCTGGGCTAGCTGACGTTTCTAGCTCTAATACTAACACAGGTTCGTCTGGTTCTGCTATCGTTGCTGAGCAAGGGAGCCATCCACACCCTGCTACTGCCCCCTCGTTTCTTCAAATTTCGCANTTTTTTTTTTTTTTTTTTTTTTTGGGCCAGGGACCGTATATTAGAATTTTGACCAGGGCTATTTTGGCCGCGTTCATATTTTAGTACGGTTATTTTTGGCCATGCTCATACCTGTGGCTACGCTTATTTTGGCGACGTTTTTCAAATATTTTAAAGGTTAAGATGATAATGTTATTTGAGATACTTTTTCTTTGTAATGTTGCACTACACGCGACCAGCAGAATTTATTGATTCTTTGAACACACAGCACTGAACAAGATGAACTTTGAAAATTTTGTTCGTAAGACTTTTGAACTATATGCTGTATTTTAGGACTTAAAGATCCATTGCTATTTGCTAACCATGATCCTTTGCGTTCTGAATGAAAAGTAAACCAATTTTGCCACTCCTTACGTTCATTCAATTTTTGGCTCTTCAAGTTCGACCTGTATCCACCACCCACGGCTGTAGGAAGCAGCTGCAAATTGGGGGGCTTTTGTTCTCAAAACAATAGAGAAGAATAGAGATCATCTAATTTATACTTGTGATGTAGCACCATTCTTTTCAAAATTATTGGGAGGCTTGAGCCTCCTTGCCCCCCGCTTCCTACAGGTCTGATCCACCACTGGCCTAGATGTTTCTGGTTGAATTCTGAAGGGGCCTAGATGAGAAAGTAAAGATGATCGACAAAAATTTTTTGCTGGACATCAGATGTTATATGAATTACACAGCAAGGAATAACATAAAAATATTTGTTTTGGTGAGATTTCAAAATCCTTTACGAGTCATAGCTATTAGCTACCAAGGAGGGTAAAGGGCCTGCCTACCTTCGTCTGCAGCAGAATCCCAATGATCGCCATAGCAACTTTCTTTCGTCTGTACTAAGACAGCGGACCTATTCACCAATAAGATCAAGACAAATCCCACTTCTTGTAACATGTAATATGTGCAATTCTGAAAGCTATATCTTATTTGTGGCGTTCCCAAAACATATTTGAACATAGGCCAATATTCGAAGGGATGAAATTTGATGCACGCCCCGATCCCTGGTGAGATTTTAACCAAATGCAGAAGAACAATTTTGGAGTGGGGACTGTAGAAACGATTCGTGTTAAAACCAACTCTGTATCTTTATTAGTTTTTTATCCATTGAGATTTTCATAAAGGTACTAGAAGAGTTGTCTAAAAAGGTAATTATCGGTCATGTGATCGGAATAAGACGATGTCATTGGCTAATAAGCGTGGAATGGGGGTGATTTGGGATTTTTCCTGTGCGCTATTGAAAGATTTGATTTGTATGCAATTTTAATGCTTTCCCAAGGGAACAAAAGTAAAAGTAAACTTCTCAAAATTTATTTAAAACAGCAGTTTTTGTAACCTTTCTAAAAGCAAAAAAGGCGATATGCTGTATGTCTGTGTTAAAGTATAAAGTGGCAAGGCTAAGTCAAAAATGTAAAAGTCGGAATAGTAGGGTTTTGGGGGCGGAAACCCAAGAAGACCTTCGATAACTCACTCTTGCGTCCACATTGAACGCTTCTCCGCACAGTTCTTTTTGCAAAGGGAACACAGGAAACTTTTTAAATACTTTATAATAATGTAACTGGCGTTAAAATTGTCACCCTAGCTGATCCTAAGACCTACCCTAGACTTATTACAATCGTCATAGTTTCACTCCTTGATGAAAATATAATTACTAAGCGCCATCATTCAATTCGATAAAAGAAGCAAAATTGGGACTTTGGTAGTGAGTATTGCTCCACCCTTCACCAGCACCAGGGGCGTCGTGGCCGGGGGGGGGCAGGGGGGCCATGGCCCCCTATTTTCAAAATCATCGGATTTTCGGAAATATGAGTGCTTCGTCGGAAAATTCTCGTAATGTTTTTGTCTGTTAAAACAAAGGGGGTGAAATGCACTTTTTAGTCTTAACGTGCTCTGGAATGCTCTGGAATTTGTAAATTGGACTAAATTCGGATATCATTGACTTTAAAAGGCAGAATATCTTTATTTGTTTATAGAAATCAAAAGTGATCAGGTCCCCACTTCTGTGAAAAGATGGTCCTCGAGATTCTTCCAAAAACGAGGAGAAAGTAGCTGGATATAGGTAGGGTGTGTAAGAATTTTTCCAAGAAATGCAGGAAGGTGACCGGGAGAGTTATTCTAAGCCAAAGTAAAGGTTAGTATTTTTAAAAATTTTCCAGACGTACTATCACAGAATTTTCAAAGCTTCCATTTCGGGGTCATGCAAACACTGCATTGCGAGAAGCGTTCTAGGAAAAAGTATAAGGTCTTTGGGCAAAAACTT
>REGM01000048.1:838193-848508 GCA_004194415.1 Aurelia aurita
TTGCCACAAGTGTAAAAAGCTATGAGGAAGTTCCTGAAGGGGAGTCGTCAATCCCATTTTCCTAGTGATATTTTGGAAATCCCTGTCATTTGATGTGGATACACGTATTTTTTATAGGAAACTTAGGTTCGGAGTTGATAGAAAATTTTAGGCCATTTTGCTACCAACAATTTCTTATGAATTTCTTCAATTTCTAATGCTTGAAAGGAAGAGTTTGTAAAAACAGTTGTCAGTACAGCACTGCACACACTGTCACAAATGTTTGCGTGACCCTGTGACCTATAAATGTTTGCGTTGTTGCTGTGACCTACAAATGTTTGCGTGACCTATAAAATTGAAGCTGCACATTATGAAAGTCTTTCAGCAGTTTCCTGGATCGTTTTAGTACATACCCATAACCCGGTTTCTTATAAAAACTGTGTATAAAGTCGGTGATCAAATTCCATCCCCAGTTTATTATTTTCGCCATTTGCATTCCCAGTCCCAGTTCATCAAATCCCGGTCCGCACCAAAAACCCAATCCCAGATTGTCAATATAAGCAAATCCTGGATCCTATTTAACCCCTTTATGACACCCCATGGAGAATCGATTTTATAAACCTTTTGGAGACTAATTCTTAAAATCCAAACATAAAAATTGAAGCTGAACTCTTACAATCCATGTCTTCACAAAAATAGAAAAACTCGGTAATTCAGAAACAATGCGAAGCATCCCGAGAGAATTCGGTGCTCGGAAGGCTCGTTTTCGAATACTCGGTTTAGTTTATCGGAAGAACCGACTTTATATTAGAAAAGCCGATCTTTCTAAAGCGAAAGTTGCCAGAATTAGAAAACCTTCGCGCTTTCAAATCGTTTATTGCAAAGGGTCAACCAAACGATATGCTTGAAGGTATTCAAGACATGATAGCTCAAGGATCAAAACTTGTGGAAGACGCTAAGCATAAATATTTTACAAATGTCGGTCGTACATTATCAGACCCTTCAACTGGCACTAAAAAGTACTGGTCTTTGATCAATAAGATTCTCAACAAGGCTAAGATACCCGAAATACCACCTCTTTTGGAAAATGATATCTTTGTGCTAGATTTTGCGTCAAAGGCTCAGATATTCAATGNTCAATTAAGGGTGGGGCTGAGCAAGCTAAATTTCCACAAATTCAAACATAATTTTAAAGATACAATCAACCCAATGTGTCCAATTAACGATGGCATAGAGGATACGGAACACTTCTTGCTGCTTTGCAATTCTTTCAGAGAGCATAGACGCAGTCTTCTCGCTGATGTCAATGATGTACTCGAAGCTTACGGATTCTCCGAGGTTCCAGATAACAATATTTTGCAACTTCTCCTATATGGAAATAAAAATCTGCCCTTGGAAGCCAACAAATTAATCTTGAATGCAACAATGAAATATATTTTCGAAACAGAACGATTTGTTTGAAGATTACTCATCCCTAGATAGAGCTCCCAGACACCTTGTGTATGTTTTGTTTTAGTAGTTCCCGTTGTTTGTAATTATGTGATGTCCTAAGGAAGCTTGCAGCCAAATAATCAGATTTGCAAATTTTACCGTTTTGGTTCTAAACCTTAAACCTACACATGCAATTGATATATTTGGTTGCAGGTTACCTTCACATGTACCTTTGTATTCCGTTCGTATTTGAAAATTTCTTTTTGTAATTGTAGTTAGGTGTAGTTTTATGTAGCTTTTAATTAATTTCCTTTTAAATGGCCGCAGGGTAGACATGTATTTCGCTCCCTGTGGTAACGTCTCTGTAGTAATGTAACGTAGTTTGTAGGTATTGTAATTAGTAACTTAGTTGTAACATTTTTGATAGCATATAAAAAAAAAAAAAAAAAAATTAGAAAACCAAGTTTTTTTGAGAAATTTGGTTTTTCTGAAAAACGTGGTTTTTCTGACAGATAAACTTAGTTTTCTGAAAAACAGAGTTTTTCAATAGGAATCCGACTTTCTGAGAAAAACCTAGTTTTCTTTATTTTGATTTTGATGACTTTCGCTTGCCATAAGAGTCTGGACAGTTGTTGGCAGGGTATGCCGTTGCGTTGATTTGCATGGCAACGATAGAACCAAATTGAGGCTGTTCTAAAATGAAGAATGCCGTTGCCAAAAATTTAGCGACCTTTTCATTCACTGTCTCCGTTTCTCAGTTCGAGGAATGTCAGATTGGGGGGGGGAGGCGAAGGGAAAAATCTATAAATTGGTCTCATTTGGTTTACTTTGAGATATATGCTCGTACAAATCAAACAAATGTGAATCAGCAAAATATAAATCACCATTCCAATGGAAAGTCAAGTTTGCGAATCTGACCATCTGTAATACAGGTACGTTTAGGTATTCTAAACTTATTTTTCCTTCATTCGTAACGTTTAAGCGGTACTCTTGTTTGTTGTATCCCAAGGAACTGCTTGTACGTCGTAGACATTTCACGAGTTTTAGGAATAAGGCTTTAAGGAAGCTATATTCTTTCAGAGCTCATAACGTTGATGATTCAAGCTGTAACTCCTTAACCGACTATTGTATGACTCGAACTTAGTACAGGTATAATGTAGACGATTATGGATCCGCTGCAACCAATACAGAGAATAGTAATTACTTCAGTATTTAGAAATCATAGAGTATGAATTCGTATAAATAGGAGGTTCAACTTTACATTAAACAGAACAAACATGGATAAGTGATGCTAGTGTAGGGAGGGTGTGGAATAAGCTCTTGGTGTTTCTTGTTGTTACGAGGCTGTTACAGAAATGGTTGATCATTTGTCCTTCCGACACGGAATTGTTTTTGTTAATTAAGGCCAAAATATAAACTGGGTAGTTTTTCTTGTTGGGCAGTTCGGTCTCACAGGACCAGAGTATGCTTTTCGGCTATTTGTAATATGTATGTGACTTGAATGTTTCCTTATGATTTACTAAGAAATCAATGTGTCGGACAAACCACTGATAAACCATTTCGTAAACAGCCTCTTATATTGCGTTATCGTATTTGGTATTTTAAGGGACATACAGTGCTTGAGAAAGATTGGGATGCGCCTGTGGATATATTTGATGTATCATTAGAGAGCTCCTATGATAGGGAGCCAACCAGAATCTCACTAGAATTGGTTTAAAGATAAAGAGAGAATGTCGAAGATCAAAATGGAAACTGGTGTGGTCTCTGTGTAGGTGTGCAACACTCGTGCCCTGCCGTACCCTTTTACACGTCTTCCGTAAGTACTACCGTAAGACGGTCTGGTTCCGCCCCTGGGGAATTTACAAAAAAGCATATAATTTACAAATTATAGAATTTAACAGCATTTAAAATTAAATCACAGCCTTTTGAGAAAATTAGATAAATTACATAAATGGTATGCGATTCTAAAAAGGTCAGTTATATAAGCAATGATTTGAAACTATTGATGTCACTCGCAGATCTAACTTCCAGTGGTAATTCCACAGAGTTGGTCCTGCATACCAAAACGATTGAGTTGCCAGTGTTTTAGACTTGCATCGAGGAACATAGAGTGATCATTTACCATTAGACCTCCAATCACTTACAAAATGGTTGAGCCACCCCAAAATTTTCGGTTTTTTGCCTACTCCCCCCTTCCCCACTCCCCCCTAGTCAGATTAACAGATTTATTGGTTCAGACATAGCATTTTCTGTTGTCGACCATCCAGGTATGATTTTAACCAACTATGCACAGTCCAGATATTCCAAATACAAGTAAGGTATGTACGAACACTTCATGTTGAACAGGTCTAGGAAAGAATTGCCTGAAAAACTTGCCAAAATATCCGCCTATTATTCCTTTAATCATTGGTCGGTAAGTAGGAGGCCTAGGACGTGTGTCGATCCTGCCATCCAATCAAAATTTGAAATCTATGATTTTTATGTTTGTAAACAATAGTATATAAAACGGCATTCGTAGATCCATTTAAAATGATTTTGCGATTACCAGAAATTTCATTTCATTTCATTTCATTTCGAAATATTTAGTAAGATAATCCATAATTAATATTTTATTTTACAACCTGCCGTTTGTTTGCAAATAAAATCAATGAAGATGTAATTGTAAAAGTTATCAAATAAAAACAAGTAAAAAGCGCAATGGAACGGAAGCACTATCTCTTCACCGTTTATTTGATCTCACTTATACTTAACATGTATGGCAATTGGCAAGTTGGCGCTTTTCGTTGTTATTGCTCCAAAATGCATTAAACGGAGAACATTTGGAAGCATTCAAGTCACATCTGCTACATTTTTTATAAAGGCACATCATAGAATTGCTTCTTCATTCTTTAAGAAATTTATTGGTTCATATCAGTCTCATTGCTTTAATATATATGACTTAAATAAATACAAACGGCTTGAAATGGCCAACGAGGAGGCAATTTCTGCTGATGGCAGCATCTTTGTTCCTCAAATTCTTATTGGTTGCATCAATATTTTTTCAAATTCCATCTTGATTTATGCGATACGGAGAAGAAACAAACAGAGAGTTATCACCTTCAAGCTCATATACGTACTAAGCATTGCTGATGTTCTTAGTGGCATTGGACTTATAATCGGGGATGTGCTAGAACTTGGAGCATACACCAAAGAATATTATAAAACAACTGAACACGTAGTAAGTACGATTCGCTATCCCATGGGTGTCTTTACAACACTGATGATTCTGCTGATAGCTGTTGATCGCTATCTCCACATGAGAAGGATGAATAACTACAGTCGGGTAATGACACATAGAAGAGCCAATATTTTAGTGCTATTATGTGTCATGATAGCTGTTTTCAACTTGGTCATCCTGGGGATGAGTTACTTTATTTTCAATTTCTATCGAGAGCTCGTGACAACTATGTGTGCTTCAGGTTTTGTGTGCATGATGATTGTATTCACGTTATATTACAAAGCATTGAGATCAGTCGCAAATGGTATTCACAATGGACCTATTGCCACTGAGAACAGAAACATTCGTAATGCTGGCAGAGAGGCATCGAAAGCAGTCTTCTTGATTTTAACTTGTCTTCTCTTAACTGTAACACCTATGTTTTTCTTGTTTCCACCATGGCTATACATGCCCTCTAAAAAGTGGACATTGCTAGCAATTCACATATCGAAGATCCTGTACTATTGCAATTCGGCTTTTAATGCAATTATTATCATCTACTTCAGCCGTGATCTGAGAAGCTGCGTCAGACAACTCTTCAATAGACAATAACGCTAAAGATGGCGGCCGCGCAAAGCATGCTGGTTAAAAGCTCCCTGACGACCACCCAACGACATAAAAATGTTGGTCTGCCGTTTCGACTAGCTAGCTGTGGTAAAGTTCGGAACAAGTTCAATGTAAACAAATAGGAAAATGTTGTAATTCGAATGCAAATCTTTAATCAAAACATCAATTCGAATCAAAAGTTTATTTTTTCTGCTTTGGAAAGGTTTCCTTTCGAACCATGTTGCTCGCCATGTTGCATTCGAATTCAAGGTCGATTCGAATTCAAGCTAGCTGGTCGAAACAGCAGACTGAAATGTTTACTTCGTTAGGTGGTCGTCAGGGCTTTTTACCAGCATGCTTTGCAGCAAAACACAACAGAATCTTTGGAGCCGCTATCTTTAGCGTTATTGTCTATTGGCAAACATTATAAAATGGGGAGGTTACAGGGTGTGCCATTTTGGACTTTGAAATCACACTCCAAGATTTAATAGGCTTTTCATAAATCATACCCCTAGATTTCTACAGTTCTAGATTTCTTCATAGTAAGACACTCACTAAAGTACAAACCATTATCACATGAATTATCAACTTGCACAAAATGATATCATGTCCAAATTTATGACCTTAAAAAGTTGCAATTTTCAAAAATGATCAGTCAAATATTCATCAGGACTTTGTCGTGAACCAACGTTGTTCAAATGTGTCTCATAATCAGGGAGGTAAAGACCAACAGCTAAAGTGATTTGCTTGTCCGTCCAAGAACCAACTTCTACACCTTTCCACAAAAAAGTGCGTGGTGTGCTGCGAAGGACGCGCATATCACATCGCATGAACCACAGATGCGCGCTCCTCTCGTCTTTAGCTCCCTGCTNACAAACCATTATCACATGAATTATCAACTTGCACAAAATGATATCATGTCCAAATTTATGACCTTAAAAAGTTGCAATTTTCAAAAATGATCAGTCAAATATTCATCAGGACTTTGTCGTGAACCAACGTTGTTCAAATGTGTCTCATAATCAGGGAGGTAAAGACCAACAGCTAAAGTGATTTGCTTGTCCGTCCAAGAACCAACTTCTACACCTTTCCACAAAAAAGTGCGTGGTGTGCTGCGAAGGACGCGCATATCACATCGCATGAACCACAGATGCGCGCTTCCTCTCGTCTTTAGCTCCCTGCTCAAGACGGACGTAGCCTGAGTGCGGACTCAACTAGTTGTATATCTGTGAAATTTATTTGAGTTGAAATTTCTTTGTTGGACATCAACGAGGGCGGATCCAGAATGTTTTTGCCGGTACTGTTAGAAGATCTGTCAATTAAAGTCAAACAAAGGAACCTAACAAACTACATTCTGCTTGGTATACTGAATGAACATAAATTTAGACACAGTTTTGAGGTGCACCCACCATGGTCTTGATTCGTTTTGTGCTTGTGGTACCGACAAAGAAAACAATAAGCACTTTTTCCTGCACTGCCGTCAGTTTGACTCGATGCGGCAAGAACTCTTCGATCTGCTCTCTGAGATTCCTAGTTTTAATGTCAACTTAGATGATAAACCTTAGCGTGATTTGCTTCTGTATGGAAATTCACAGTGTAACGTGATCATCAATCGAATAATCCTTGAAGGAAAAATTTCTTTCATGAAAAGGACGACACTGTTTTCGGATTTCACTTTAGCATAAGCAGCAGCAACGTTTCCTTTTATTTTTAGTGTTTGTACCGGGTGTCTTGCAAAGAAGTTCCCCCTTTTGTATCAATGAACAATAGATCTGGTATATATTTTGAGCTATTACTGGGTGTTTGGGCTATTTGTGAGAATTTTCGGTGTGTTAATGATCTACTGCAAGGCGACTTAGGGGGAGTGGACTTCTTTCTGAGACACTCGGTAGCTCGGTAGCGTAGTTATTTTGTAAAACGCAATTAATATCTTCTATTGTTGTAAATGGCTGACGTAGCTGGAACTCGACAACTTTATGTCCTTTCCAGCTATGGCAGCCAAATAATGTTGGTATGTTGTAATTTTAAATTGATTTTATTTGTGGTAAAACAAGTCATGGTGAATATTATCTAAGAGAGTATCTTCCATCTTGAGTCCTGCGATAATCGTCGGTTTGACAGCAAAACTTAATGGATAGATATTATTTTACATAATCAATTCAGGAGAAAAACCACAAAATATACGTACTGTGCCTAGTGTTTCCACCATGAAAGGCACTTAAAATTCAAAAGGCCTAAACTCACAATATGCAAAGAAAAACTAATGTCTGTCTCACATTAGATCTCAGGTGATGATATCTGCGAGGAGATGACAAGTTATGGAAGATGCATTCTGCGATTCTACTTGATAGATATTTCGATATCCCATTTGAGTAAACAGATAAATATCACTATATTTAAGATTCAAGACAAATATGTTGAATTGCCTCTTCTTCCTTTGTTATCTTCAATATTACCATTCAACCCTTGGCTCTGATCTGATGATGATGAAGCATTGGTCAAATAACGTTGTATTTGGATCAAATGTTTGGATCAATATATTTTACATTCACTTTCTTACTATAATCATCGTCAGTGTTGTTTAAATGTTATTACACCAAGAACCCAATCTTATTGTGCTTGAAAAGTGAAGAGCTCTCGAGCACAGTTTCTCAAATCACGGCAAAAGAAGATCATGACGGCAGCATTAAGCGTTGAATTCAGATAGAAAGTAGCATATGACGTGTTTAAAGCCATAATTGTCCACTTTTGAGTAGGTATATGCAGCCACAACAGCGTACAGACGTAATTCGGTGTCACAGTGAACACGAGACAAGTTAAGATTAAGAAGACTGCTTTTGATATCTCTCTTTCGGCATTTCGGATGTTTCTATTCTGAGTAGCGAGACTTCCGTTGTCTATGCTGTTTGTCAATGATCTCAGTGCTGTGTAATACAAAGTGAATGATACTATGATACATACAAGGCCTGCTGCACACAAGGCAGTTAAAAACCACGAGTAAAAATTAAATTGATAACTGACTCCCATATTGCATGCGATGAAGAAAGCTGATAAGGCACAACATGTCACCAATATATTGGCTCTTCTATGTGTCATTATTGAACTGTAGTTATTCATCCTGGTCATGTGGAGATAGCGATCGACAGCAATAAGCAAAATCATAAATGTTGTAAAAACATTAAAGGGATATAAAACAACATTTACTATCCTTCTAATTTTCTCATATTTTCTTCTGGCTGCTCCTAGTTCTAATGCAGCATTGGCAGTTATACTTGCGATGCCACTAAATACATCAACAATGCTTAACACGTAAATAAGCTTGAATATTATGAGTTTGAGTTTCTTTCTTTTCCGTAATGCATAAATCAAGATGGAATTTGATGCTATGATCGTGCAGGAAACAAGTAAGTGAGGAACAAAGAATTTGCGATCAACAGAAATGATGTAATCAGATATATTAACCATGTTAATGCTTGAATCTTCTCTATGGTAAAGTGTTCTCTGTCTCCTTTAGCTCATGGTAGTTTGAGTGTGACAGTTATGAGTGACTGTCCTTAAATCTCCGTTATGAGATTGAGACAACGAAGAAGTCGTGAAGTGTGTATAGAATTATTCACATCAAAAAGCCTTCAAAACTAAGAGTCAAAGGAATATATATACTTAATCTAAAACAATAGATACACATAATACAAAGGAAGATTGACAGCTAAGACGTTCATTCAATCAAATTAACATGATAACGAGGCTAAAGGAAATGACGTATCAGTAGGCAGTATTCCTGCTACATGAGCTAAGGGGGAGCTAAGTCACGTGAACGGTGTATGAACCAGTAAGTAGTTTTAGGACGACGAGGCGATGCAGTGTGATGTTATAGCACACAAACGAGCGCAGGAAATAATTTGTGTGTTAAAACAGTGTCTTGTTTTATAGCATCCAGAACAACGAAACTATTGGTAAATGATTCTGATTTGGTTGTTTATTCAAAAGCTAATTACCAACTTTACTTGCTCTGATTAATGATTTTTTAATGACAAATTCTAATAAACGGTTTTTTTCTAATTACAAATGAAGGACAAATTATTCTTACTTATGCAAGAGGCAGTTAAATTCATCTTTTTGAAGATTTGTGTTTGCAGTTGTTGTTTAGTTAGATCAAATTCATACGCTTTGGTTGCTTTCCGTGTTAATCCTTAATTTTAACGACTTCTCATTCTTTATAAAAAGGCCCGTCTTTCATTACATGTCAGAAGGTATATGCCAGATGGCATTTAATCACTATTTGGTCGAGTCTCCAATGTTCAAATAAAACGAAGGAGATACACCTGAAACCTGTATAGTCAACGTAACTTTGTAGAAAGCTGCTATCAAAATTCAGATGAAAGAGAAACTTAAATGTATACTCGTTTTCTTCGTACATAAAATGTCTATTCGTCAAGGAGCCAGGAGCCTGTAGCCTGCGTGCATCCCCTACTGTTCCGTTGGGCTGAAATTTTTCCTTGAATTGAATTCATTTTCTTAACAGTATGAGATGCACGCAGGCTAGGAGCCTGTAGCTTTCCAGTTATTCATCAAATTCCTACAAACTGGTATTAAACCATTTTGAATGATAACTTTTTGTACTGTATTTTGTAAATTTTTCTATGACTTCTGAAGCTTCTGATAGCTTGTGTAGAGAGATGTGAATAGTTTGAGGCAAGACACCTTCTGGACAAGACTGAGGAAATCCTATCTCATGTCATTGTCGGAAACTAACGCAGGATATAACATGTTTGTAGGCATATTTTCATGCTTTATAACATTCAGAAGGAGGAAACTCTTTGCTTATTTCACAGTTCTACCGGGTGTCCCAAAATCTCTCCTAAAAGCCAACAGTTTGAAGCTTTTCCTTTCTCTTTTGATCTCCAGTGGTAGTGCGCATTTCCTACTGATATTTATGACCAAGTTAGAAGCTTCATGTACACAAAGAATTTAATATGTTAATCATCAATCATCTGTGCGTTTTTGCAGTTTGCTTCAAAGCCAGATAGTCCTAAAAAGAGCCAAGTTTGCTACTTTGTAAGACAAACAAAACAGTAAGCTATGCACGGGGGGGGGGGGGGGGGG
>REGM01000048.1:853846-866838 GCA_004194415.1 Aurelia aurita
CAGTCATACCTAAACATATGAAATCAACACACGAACATGCAGTTTTTAAAAGCAAAATAAAAATTTAGGCCAAGAAAGCTGTGAAAAACTTCCTTTTGCGTCGATAATTTCGTAGTTAGCACCACAAACTCTGTCGGCTGTGAGTTGCTCGTCGCTTCGTCAAAGTCAACCTTCCTTTCAGACATTCTCCCATCTATCTGCTAAAGTTGTTGAATAATTTTAACAGCTTCGAACCACTTTGAATTTATTTATTGTCCTAAATAAACGAGACAGTCTCGAAATCTCAGTGCGACGCTATACTTTGTAATGGCTTCATTTACCCAAAGTCTGATTTTCGAGCGCGAATTGATCAAGTCACGTGACATGTCGTCTGTATGAATACCGAGAGAAAATAGGCCAAAAACTCATTATGTTACGTCAGTTCTATTCACTCTACTGTTTCACATGCAAATTTTCAGAGACATGTACAGATCCTTGTAGGATAAGCTCGACAAATTCTGTTCATGAAATTGCAACGTTCGGCAAGTCGCACGAAAAAGCACTTCAGAACAGCAACAGAAGGAAACTTCCTGGTCTCTCCCTCGAATCTGTTTTATGTACCGGGTTTCCCAAAAAAATAAACAGATTTGGTTGGGCCTAGCGATGAAAATCTAGCTTTAATCAATGGCTAATCATTTTCAAAACGTTTCTTGAAAGCAAACTTGAACATTTGTTGATATTGGTGCTTTGAGAGTGGAAATATTTATCTCGAAATTTCAAATTTGCATCCACCTCTAAAACACAGTGTTGGCCTTTTGGCTAAAGCAAATTCCTGAAGCACATCAAAATTAAAAATTAAAATCAAATAAAACTTAAATAACTGCTCAATAGACACGTTCTAGCAAATATAATATAATATGATCTTAACTTTAGTTCAAATTTTATCATGGATAGTGTTGATTTATTCACTATGCTTCAAAAAATTGCTAAGGCCAAAGCGCCAAAGCTCTGGTTTGGAGGTGACAGCAAATTTGAACTTCCAACATTAATATTTCAACACTCAAAGCACCAATGTCAACAAACAATCTATCTATGTTCAAGTGAACTATCGAGGAACGTTTTAAAAATAATTAGCCATTAATTAAAGCTAAACTTTCATCGCTAGGCCTGACCAAATCTGTTTACTTTTTTGGGGATACCCGGTAAACGAGGCAAATTTGCTAATGAAACAACAACTATAATTGCTTGACAGCTTATTCCCCTTCGGTATAAATAAGATGGATAGTTTATCAAAAGTTCAATAGTTGTGATATGTGATAAGCATTCAAAACAAAGAATTGGCCAACAGATGAAAATATAGCTATTTACAATGATAGAGAGTTGGCTCATGTCGGAAACACCTTGCACGTAAAGCCTTGTTCTACTAGGCAGAAAATTGAAAAATTCCCCACTGTTCGCAAGAGCGATAACGCTTGAAAGTTGAATGGGTTTCTACTTTTGAGCGACCTCGCTTTTCTGCAAGCAAATCAGATGGCTGGAAAATGTGTCTACGCATAGAATTTTCTGCCGAAAGTAGAAATAAAATAGGCTTAAAATAAAAGTTGAAAAGTTTCAATAGAAATTTCGCAACACTAATATTGTCACTAATTCTATGTCATATATCATGTAACTTTTTTTTATCATGTGTATCATTGCTCTAAAGTACTCCAAAAAAAGATGGACAATCACGATGTTTAGCCCTTTACGTCATCTTGAAGCCTGTTTCCTTCTGATTTCAGATCTGCAATCCGATTGTTTATAAACTGTGTAATTTTGTAAATATTCCCAAAACAAGTGAACCTTAAAGGGAATATGCAATGGTGCATAGGCTTGCCTATAAATAGGACAAAGAACACACTCAAGACACAGCATTGTTTCTTTGGCTATCCATTGTTCAAGGCGCGTGTGCAACTTCGACTTGAATGGGATATTTTAAAATGTTTTTGCTCTATGCAAATGCAAGCTTTTAACCTTGCATAAACCCTTCAATAGATGATTGCCCCTATTGATCCTATAACAAAATAAAACGTTACCTGTCTGTACAGTTTGACTGATAACGTTGAAATTACACATGCTGCGAGCAAGCGGTCTTCAGCTTTGAAATTAGGAGGAAATGAGCTTTCAAATGACGTAAAATACATGTCTGTAAGATTCGAAACAAAAATTCGCTATAGTTCCCAAGGGAGAGAACCCCCATTTCTGAGTTTAAATTTAAAAAATTCTTTCCAAATTCATGCTCTGTTTTTTGGCATCTTTCCATTGATGCCTATAAGGCAATAATTTGATGACTGGTATTAACAATATGTCTAAATAGGAAATCTGCCTTCATAAATTTTGGGAGTACTTTTAGTTTCTAAAATCCTTACACATTTTTTTAATTCGCTTATGCAAGTTGGTTTAAGTGTCTTCTAATAAAATTGGTCTGTTTAGACTGTTGACTTGAACGATCTTGCACAAAACTCTTTTTGCCCTTCCAGTATAACACATCTTTTTGCTCTTGGCAACCAGGAAATTACAGCTGCCATGAGTTAAATCTTAGCAAAACTTTAAAACTAATCGCGGAAAATGCTATTACCCTGTTCTTTCAAATGAATTGCTTGAAGGAAACTTTAGGTAATTTGCCACAATTTCAGAGATCATTCTTGATATCATCATCATACTCTAGACTGATGATGTGATTCCTTGTATTCGTTCAATGTCTTAATCTGATGTTTTATTTTCTCTCACACAAGTTTTTCTCAGTTTGAAGCCATAACTATTATTCAATTCAATGCGGAAAACTGACACTCGTGTAATCAGTCTAATCATACTCAGAGTCAAAAGGTTTTTATATTTTATGAAAAAGTATGAAAGTGACTATCCAAAGCTTTGCAAAGCATTAAAAGCACCATAAACTCGAAATTGATCGAGGAAAATCAATAGGTTTTCAAGAAAAACGTCGGTTTATGAAGGTCTACAATATGGCAGTAATCAAATGTCTGTAGCTTGTATGATTTACGATTTAGAAATTTGATGACGTCACACCTGTAAAACTAGCAGGAATATAAAAAACGCTGTAATTCTGAGAATAATGATGATTTCAAAAATTTTCTCTGGGATTATGGCAAATTAGCTAGAGTTCCCTTCGAGCAATCCATTTAAAAGAATAGGATAATAACATTTTACACGATTAACTTTAATGCTTTGCGAAGATCTGACGCCAATGCTGCCAGTGTCGGATTTCTACTCTAGNAATTTGTTCAAGCCTATTGTTGACTTATTCGCTGTGCTTCAAGAATTTGCTTAGGCCAAAACGCCAAAGCTCTGGTTTGGAGGTGGAGGCAAATTTGTCCTTTGAAGATTAATATTTCAACTCTCAAAGCACCAATATCCACAAACATGGTATCTATGTTCAAGTTGACTATCGAGGTATGTTTTAAAAATGTTTTTAAATTGCTTAACGCTAAATTCTCATCGCTAGGGTCGACCAAATCTGTATACTTTTTTTTGGGACACCCGGTATTCTTTCAAATGAATTGCTTGAAGGAAACTTTAGGTAATTGCCACAATTTCAGAGATCATTCTTGATATCATCATCATACTCTAGACTGATGACGTGATTCCTTGTATTCGTTCAATGTCTTAATCTGATGTTTTATTTTCTCTCACACAAGTTTTTCTCAGTTTGAAGCCATAACTATTATTCAATTCAATACGGAAATCTGACACTCGTGTAATCAGTCTAATCATACTCAGAGTCAAAAGGTTTTTATATTTTATGAAAAAGTATGAAAGTGACTATCCAAAGCTTTGCAAAGCATTAAAAGCACCATAAACTCGAAATTGATTGAGGAAAATCAATAGGTTTTTAAGAAAAACGTCGGTTTATGAAGGTCTACAATATGGCAGTAATCAAATGTCTGTAGCTTGTATGATTTACGATTTAGAAATTTGATGACGTCACAACTGTAAAACTAGCAGGAATATAAAAAACGCTGTAATTCTGAGAATAATGATGATTTCAAAAATTTTCTCTGGGATTATGGCAAATTAGCTAGAGTTCCCTTCGAGCAATCCATTTAAAAGAATAGGACAATAACATTTTACACGATTAACTTTGATGCTTTGCGAAGATCTGACGCCCATGCTGCCAGTGTCGGATTTCTACTCTAGTTAATTACAAAGACATAACTGTAATGCTACTAACACAAAACTTATACAAAACTAGTTTCTCTTCTCTTTTATTCTATATCTTTATACAATTTGAAAACTCGTAACTTCGTACTTACGAATGTAGGCCCCACATCTTTTTTAAACTCTGCAAAGCGTCCCGTAACTTTGTTATTGGTCCCAGTTTGTTTTCCGTCAGTGCCTCCAGGGCATTCGATGGCAACAGTAACAACGCTTTTCCGTCAATCTCCTGCAACAAAAAGTTTAAATAAGTAAGTGAGTAAAATTAAGACTGCGTTCACACGAAAATAACACATTCTTTGCCGGCAGATTTTGAAAACGGTAGATTTTGAAAATGGAACTCTAACCGGCACATTTTGAAAACGGCATCGTGTGAACACTCGAAAACGTCGAAAACAGAAAATCTTTCGACGCTTTCAAAACAAGGCTGTTCGATTCTTAATGTGTAGGTACATTTCTTCCTGTGGCATCAAATTCTTAGGGAGATTGCAACGAGTTTGTTACCGTCAAATTTCCTACCGTTTGGAAATTGTGCCGGTATCGTGTGAACGCTAACTAAAATTTTGCTACCGTAACATTCTTCACCGTTTTCAAAATTTGCCGGCATCGTGTGAACGTAGTCTAGATCGTATTGTGCTTGTAGTTTTTTCTACAGTTACAAGGTTGCAGCATATCAAAAACCCATACTTTTTGGCCTATTTAAGCCTGGTTTCCGTTTGCTCTTGGGGGACTGGTCGCTAGGGTCGTTGTGAAAAATTAACAAGATTCAAACGACCAATTGGAAACACGCTTTCCAGTGACCCTAGCGACTTAAACGTCACGACTGGGTCGCTGAGCTAGAAGAAATCCTATCTGGGCGACCCAAACGAACAACGCTCCAATAATTCTAGCAAATGGAAACCAACTAACTAAACTAACTTGATTGTGCTCAGCATTTCCCCCTGGGGGTCTGGCGTCTTTAGTTGCAGGTGATGGTTTGAACGAAGGGGTTGCTAGAATCCCAGGGGGGCTTTTCATTGGCTCAGTTTCGGAGTTTTCTCCAGGTTCGGGCTCTGCTCCCTGGGGTCTCTCTGCTGGTGCTTGCGTGGTGGTGGTTTGGTGGGTGATGGGTGGCTTGCATAGATTTTGGGGGTACCTTAGCTTTTCTCTGTTTTTTTCTCCAGTTTTAGTCTTAATTTGGCTTTAATTTAGTGTTGTTATATATCTTAATTTATTGTTGTTATTTCTTAGAACGTTGTAAGTGGCATTTGTAGTGAGGACCCGGTGATCGCGTGTCTTTCCTCGCTGCGAATGCCACAGTAGCTTGTAATAATTTGTTGTTTTTTAAATTTATAGCTGTATGAAAAAAACTAGCTAAATGCCGCAACAATCCAAAACGACCCATGCATGCGCCACCGTTCTAGGTAACTGTGACAGGTGACACCACTTTCATGCATGAATGCTGCAACACTGTGCTTTAAACGACCCAGTCTCAAAATGACTACAACGACTCAAACGACCCAGTCGTTGGAGTCGATTTCATTTTTCTTAACAACCCAAATGAAATATGTTGAAACCAGGCTTCATGCGAGTGTAGCTTTAAATAAGTAAACACTAACCTGTTTCTGGAAGGTCGTAGCATGATCCTGACAGCCTATAGCAGCGAGGAAGTCCATCACTTCAGGAACGGTCCAGGTTCGCGGATCTTTGCTTCGGACAGACTCTTCATCTAGCATGTTGAGAGGGTCAAAACCTCTGTCTTGGGTTGACGAAGAGGGCCCACCTGGAGAGTCGAGATACTGCGGAGGAGGCATGTTGGAAGTCTTTGGTCGAATATCTTCAAATTCTTCACCAGTTTGAGAATCTGGAAGCGCAGGGACCTCGGTATCTACGACAAAGAGATGGTCCAAATGTGACAAGCTTTATTGCAATGTGATAACGAAGTTATGAACAAAACTGGCCTAATCGCAGTGAGTAAAAGGCTAACGCTTTATAAACGTCAATACGCAATTCTCTTACGTTTTACTCCAACAGAAGACTCCCGACTGCCTGCAACAAATGTACACACAATAACAGAACAAAGATCTAAACTACACAGTAAAGCTTAAAAGGCAAGCTCGGGTCTGCAAAGTTTCCTTTATCTCTTTTTACGAATTATCTTTTCCAAACTTGATCATTACAAAATTAACGAACAAAAACGATAAATTACCATTGGCAAACGCCGAAATCTACCGTATGTAGCGCTGACCTGTATTCGAAACACAATCTCCATTTAGTTTAAGAGCATTTATGATTATGATTGTTTAACAAAACCTTGAAACAACATTATTATCTTTATTTGTCAACAGTGCCCGATCTAAAGGTTTCATTATGGTTTATCATTGCTTCAGTTTTCAAAGCAATTCTCAACAAAAAGTTAGTTTCGAAGGTTTTTTATCTTCTCTGAAAGGGATGGTTAATAGCAAGGCAGGACACGCGGTCACCGATGTCTATAAGAAGATAGCAAAGCAACATTAAATGCAATGACTTACTGTTGCTTCTTATAGTCATCAAAACAAACATTCTTAGGACATTGAATAATTTTAATAAGCAGATTAGAGATTACTAGATATCACAGTAAGGCTTAGGCAGCAAGTTTGCAATCTAAATCCATCTGTAAACCATTTCAAACTTCGAAGCGGTATTCCCAGGAGCAAAAACGTGTTGCTATACATTACATTACTTACATTGCTCATTGCAGTTATTGCCGCATTTTCCACCAAAGAACCTTTCGTCTGACACTAAAAAAGGACAACACTTGAGCATTGAAGTTACACGTGCGAGGTACTTCGGCACTAAATTCTGTTTACTAGGTACGCGAACTCTTCTCAAAAATCTTTTGCCACTCTTCCCTGTGATTTCGACACAGATCACGTTATCTAGCTTCAGGTCTTTATGCTGCTTCGTTTGGTAAAATTCTTTGCTAAAAAGCTCAAGAACTTGATTTGGGTCCACTGCGGCATTGACGATGTGATGCAAACATTTACGAATGCAGTTTTGATGTGGGGGGCCAGTCAGGGCGCCACTTATAGAATCTGGCAGATTGGCAATCTCGTTAGGGTTCAGGTATGGGCCACAGGCACAATGCTGGTTGAATAATATCACACTGTTGCCAGATTTTGGCACAGCTGCAAAAGAAAGAGAACAGGATGTCAATTTAGATCCAAGCAAGGATTACCCAAGTAGAACCCTTTTGCTTACGAAGTCAAGTCAACATGACAAAGTTTTCAATGTTTTAAAAGTTTGAGCATTCAAATAAAAAAAAGCTAGAACTTCTCGAAAGAATATTAAGGCTTGGTTCACACTAGAGTAAAAGAGTGTTAGAATTGGGATAACGTATCTTCTAAATTAATTTTAAATGCATATTTAGTGAGGCATCTCTTTCAAATCGAATCAAAATTTTTTGATTCAAATCCAAATGATGTAGAATGCGCGACAATTTCTCCGAACAGAGACAAAAGTAATTTCGACGCATTTTGCCGTCGCATGTTGAAAGCAATTCTAATGCGATTTTACACTAGTGTGGACCAAGCTCAAGCACACAGGCTTGGNACCATATTAAGGCTTGGTTCACACTAGAGTAAAAGAGTGTTAGAATTGGGATAACGTATCTTCTAAATTAATTTTAAATGCATATTTAGTGAGGCATCTCTTCCAAATCGAATCAAAATTTTATGATTCAAATCCAAATGATGTAGAATGGGCGACAATTTCTCCGAACAGAGACAAAAGTAATTTCGACGCATTTTGCCGTCGCATTTTGAAAGCAATTCTAATGCGATTTTACACTAGTGTGGACCAAGCTCAAGCACACAGGCTTGGCTTGGAAAAGTTACAAATTCTCATTAAAAATCGATAGTAAGGTAGCTCCTAGATCCGTAGAGAACCTAATATAAAATGCAGTACACAGAGATTTCATGTTTACCACAAACAAACATACCTTTCTGAGGCGCGGGTAACTTTGGGGGATTCCCAATTCTCTGGGCAGCAGATGGTTTTTTGTCAAACGAGTTTTCACGCTTGATCTTTGCAGGCTTAAAAGATTGGGGTTTTCCACCTAACAGGGGGCTTGGTTGGACAGGCTGCTCCTTTGAATGAATGGGTTTGATAGGTGGTGATGGAACACTGAAGTCGGGCCTCTTGGGTCTGATTGCTTCCAAGAAAACATCGGGCATCTGAGACCTAGAGCAAAGCAATTCAAAAGTGATGATATAGCAAGTATGCATGATATCAATAGCAAAAGTGTGAACGTCTGACACTGCTAACAGCAACTCGTCAGATATACCATCCGAAAGAGAATATACAAGAACAAAATCAGTGTACTCATTTGAAATTAACTATACTTAGTCAGGTTTCGATACCTCCACTTTCAATAAATCCATGTAAAAGATGAATGGGTCATTAAAAATCACCAGGTTTATAACAAAGCATTTAAGACAAACATTATGTACACCTTGTGTACAACTCTATAAGATAAAACGCGAATGCTACATACCAGTTTCTTTGGTAAAAAAAGCCTCTCAAAATTTGTAGGAAAATATTCGCTTTAACTTCGTTGATAGCGAATAAAGGGCGTGTTTGATTGGTAATTCCAAACCTACCAGATTCTGAAAACAGTAGACTTTGCAGAGACGGAAATATATTTCCCAATCAAACACAAACATTTTTAAAACAGCAGGTTTTGGAGAGCTCGAACGCAGTATTCGGCTGATCGAACAAAAGTACATTACAGACTGATGGCTTCGATTCGATAGGCCGAATATCGATTCGAACTCTTCTCTCCGAAGTCTGCCAAACATTCTGCCTTTTGGAGTGGAAGGTTCAGAAGGCCTTCCAAACCTACCAAACCTACCGTTTTCAGAATTTCGGAGCCAATCAAACACAAATTCCGAGTCTACCAAGTCTACCGTTTTCAGAATTGGTACCAATCAAACACACCCAAAGATGATAGAATTGTTGAGTAATAATTTTACCCTGGCGGTTGTAGAGGGTGACCATTCTTTTCACACCAGCCAACAGGAAAGAGATCCAAACACTCATAATCACACCATTGATCGAACGTCGAATCCCATCCATCGAAATGAACTCGAACCAAAGGTCCTCTCACTTCCATGATTGTAGCAGGACATATGAAAGAAGGTTCTCGAAGATCGACTGCTTCTATTTTCATTCCAGATTGAAATGGATTGATTCGCTCCTGAACAGAAAATAGAAGATTAACGGTACTTATTACGGAAACTGATTATTTTCTTCGAAGAAAATTTGACCTTACCTGAGCAAATGGTACTCATAATTCCGCAAACTTGAATAAAAGTTTGAGCCATAATTTCTCAAATTATAAAAAATTTCTGAATTATGAAAAAAGAACTCAGTTTAAAGACCCATCGTCAACCATGATCCTTTGTGCGCCGAATGAAAAGCAAGGCAAAGAGGATTTAGGCCAAAAACGACTTTCAGATAATACGAAAGTTAACTCATTTATATTTTTAGCCAAAGCCCACGAAAGTCGGTTTTCGGGGAATTCTTCATTTGAGAACAAACCCCAAGCAGGCTAATAAATTGTAAATCATAAATAAATACAATGCAAAATATAAATAAATTCTCAAAGTTAGTTCAAGCATCAGTCAGATAACACAGTGGAAGTTTTTAAATCGGTTGAACGATTCTTGCAGTACGACTCACCCCTTATATTCTCCCTTTTACAATTTTATGGCACATCTTTAAGCCATTCAGCGTGCAAGATATATTATTCTTGACTCAGAGTGGAAATAAAGCTCGAATGAAAGAGATAACATACCGTTTGTTTAAACAGCAACGATGACACTGGCTTGCTATTGCCTTTCGCTAGGTATTTTATCCAATCAAAGTTCTTTCCTGTGTATTCTATAGAAAAGGCATAATAACAATTAAATCATTCACATGAAATTCACTTCAATTCTACTTTGTTCATAGAATGCAACATGCAAAAGTGATAAAACAATGGTATCAAGTTGCAAACTATGCGACTCAAAGTATGCGGTGCTAATCAAGTACAGACCTCTAAAATAAATCTGCTTAAACAAAAATTAAAGTTGAGCATGCAACAGTAACTACAAACAGCAAGATATAATCATGTATCTAAAATTAGATCAGGTAGGATAGTGATTCTATATAGTGTAAGAAGCTCCAAGGTACAAGTTACTTATTGTTACTAGCACTCCTCGTTCTCTTTCTTTCTTTTTCTTNAAAATATAAATAAATTCTCAAAGTTAGTTCAAGCATCAGTCAGATAACACAGTGGAAGTTTTTAAATCGGTTGAACGATTCTTGCAGTACGACTCACCCCTTATATTCTCCCTTTTACAATTTTATGGCACATCTTTAAGCCATCCAGCGTGCAAGGCATATTATTCTTGACTCAGAGTGGAAATAAAGCTCGAATGAAAGAGATAACATACCGTTTGTTTAAACAGCAACGATGACACTGGCTTGCTATTGCCTTTCGCTAGGTATTTTATCCAATCAAAGTTCTTTCCTGTGTATTCTATAGAAAAGGCATAATAACAATTAAATCATTCAAATGAAATTCAATTCACTTCAATTCTACTTTGTTCATAGAATGCAACATGCAAAAGTGATAAAACAATGGTACCAAGTTGCAAACTATGCGACTCAAAGTATGTGGTGCTAATCAAGTACAGACCTCTAAAATAAATCTGTTTAAACAAAAATTAAAGTTGAGCATGCAACAGTAACTACAAACAGCAAGATATAATCATGTATCTAAAATTAGATCAGGTAGGATAGTGATTCTATATAGTGTAAGAAGCTCCAAGGTACAAGTTACTTATTGTTACTAGCGCTCCTCGTTCTCTTTCTTTCTTTTTCTTTGTTTGTCTTCTATTTTGTTTACCTTTTTATTTTATTCATTTACTATCACGGTGTATTCTACGTCATATTCTACACCGCAGCCTATTAATCTACGTCGTGAGATTTTGTTTCCTAAATCTTTCAGTTGATCCCGTGTCTCGTACGACAAGTTGAAATTTGGCAATTTTGTTTTCGTGACTATTGTTTCTGAGACACGCAATTATCGAACAGTTAAACTAAATATTGTTACCTCTATCCATTATTAATCTCTATCCATTATTCGAAATTACCCTTCGAATTAATCGTTCTACGCTCGCTTCTCCTATTAGTTTTATAGATGATGAAGAGTTAAGCTCGAAACGTTGTTATTATTCTTAGTCTTCGTAGAAAGTCGTATTTTTAAAGAAATTACTGTTTTACTGATACAAACGACGTACAACACGCACAACTGCATAGTTTTTCTAAGAAGCTTCAAGCCAGCATGTTTCCACACAAAATCTTGCCTACGTCTCTATAAAAATGTTTCAAAACTATTTAAAGGTTCAAGCCATGGAGGTGTTGATTCCGCCATTTGGCAGCATTATTGAGAAATCATTTTATTGACCCAATTTACTTTGCCAAGTAGTGTATGTTTTTCTGCTAGTACAAAGTATGACCAATTTGAATTGCGTTCGGGCTCTTCATGAAATAGATGAAGACTGCCACACGCGTTGATCATCATCATCATCATCATCATCATCATCGTCATCATCATCGTCATCGTCATCGTCATCATCATAGTCATCATCATCGTCATCATCATCATCGTCATCATTTTGTATTTTCCTAATTATTTTTTATGTTTCCTTAAAACAACAGCTAAAATTACAGCTAATTAAGGCCTACTATCTACTATAAATAATTTACAATTTTGCTAAATAAATAATAGTACCATAATTACAACGTGAAACGTAAAAAGGAACCCAACCTGTGGTACATAAGTTGCATTTATCACCTTTCCAGCATCTTGAACACGTTGGCTTTTGGTGCGAATATGTTCATATCTATTAAAGGCACATTTTAAGGGATGTGATTGGCTAGATATTGGGATAAAATCAGAAAGCATTATCTGCCCTTTGAGCAATTGCCATGCTTTGTGGCTTTTCTTCTTGCTTCCTTCTCCGAATAAGGCAAGTCGTTCCCATTTTCATGAATTTTTATACACATTGAAATTAATAACGCTTGCCTGATTCTATTGATTCTAATTGTTCTATTTACCCAATCTGCTCTAGGACATTGTGCCTTTAAGACAACATGGTATTTAATACATACCTTTAGGTGGTGTAAGAGGCACTTTGTGGTTTTTACACCAATTAACTGGATATATAATCTTCGAGCTGGCATGGCAGATGAAGTATGTCTGTGACGAATCGATTCCAGCAATGAAATAATTAAACCTCAACGATTTTGCAACTGTTGCAACAACAATATTACTTGGATTTAAGGGATCGATAGCCTCAAATTTCATCTCAGGTTCGAATTGACCATGTCGGCTTGGTGGAGTTCCCATCGATTCCTATTGAAAAAATAATTTTATGACATCAGTCAAGATCTATAAAAGTATTATATATTCTGATATTAATGCTGCAGGAGTAAATGTGTTTAACATGAATCCATTACTTTCCCCACAAAATTCCCCTGTAAAATTCTTCTTCCCTGCCGCCTTCTTTAGATGGTGTCCGCAGAAAGTAAGCAAACTTCTTTTTCTTGTCCCAATAAAAACAGCAGTATTGTGCAGCATATCTACCCTACAATGCTCTGGCTTCAATCACCAAGGCTGTGCAGTATTCTTTCAAATAAAACTGGCAACAAAAAACTGAAAACTTAAATCCTTCCCTCGTCAATTTAGCGTTGTCAACAAAGATCACCAGTTAATATTTTATCACTCAAACAAATCA
>REGM01000048.1:866861-878649 GCA_004194415.1 Aurelia aurita
ACCCAACCTGTGGTACATAAAGGTACTTTGTAGAGCCTACAGTTGCATTTACACCTTTCCAGCATCTTGAACACGGTCGCTTCTGAAGCGAATATGTTCATATCTATTAAAGGCACACTTTCGTGGATGTGATTGGATAGATCTTTCTTAGGATAAAAGCACTAAGCAGTATCTGCCCTTTGAGCAATTGCCATGCTTTGTGGCTTTTCTTCTTGCTTCCTTCTCTGAACAAGGCGAGTCGTTTCCATTTTCATGAATTTTTATATACATTGAAATTAATAACGCTTGCCTGATTCTATTGATTCTAATTGTTCTATTTACCCAATCTGCTCTATGACATTGTGCCTTTAAGACAACATGGCATTTAATACATACCTTTAGGTGGTGTAAGAGGCACTTTGTGGTTTTTACACCAATTAACTGGATATATAATCTTCGAGCTGGCATGGCAGATGAAGTATGTCTGTGACGAATCGATTCCAGCAATGAAATAATTAAACCTCAACGATTTTGCAACTGTTGCAACAACAATATTACTTGGATTTAAGGGATCGATAGCCTCAAATTTCATCTCAGGTTCGAATTGACCATGTCGGCTTGGTGGAGTTCCCATCGATTCCTATTGAAAAAATAATTTTATGACATCAGTCAAGATCTATAAAAGTATTATATATTCTGATATTAATGCTGCAGGAGTAAATGTGTTTAACATGAATCCATTACTTTCCCCACAAAATTCCCCTGTAAAATTCTTCTTCCCTGCCGCCTTCTTTAGATGGTGTCCGCAGAAAGTAAGCAAACTTCTTTTTCTTGTCCCAATAAAAACAGCAGTATTGTGCAGCATATCTACCCTACAATGCTCTGGCTTCAATCACCAAGGCTGTGCAGTATTCTTTCAAATAAAACTGGCAACAAAAAACTGAAAACTTAAATCCTTCCCTCGTCAATTTAGCGTTGTCAACAAAGATCACCAGTTAATATTTTATCACTCAAACAAATCACTGTAACATTTGTCATTCATCACGTCATGCAAAACTAGGAGATGGCCTTTGAAATTCTGTAAAAATGTACTTGCTAATTGCTTACCGGAACAAAACATTCTTGCGGAGCATCACGCGAATTTTGAAGATCCTCTGCTAAAAATTCATTCCATTCCGTCAGACCAAGTTTCCAACCTACAAAGAGACAAACAATATAATCACGGTAAAATATACGTACAAGCGAAAAAGCCCGGAATAACTGCAGTTGAAAGAAAAGAAAGCTTGCGAGACACTCAGAAAGGCAAATCTATCATTTTACTCATTTTCGTGGATTTGACCTGTGCATCATAAATTTGTCGCAAACATGTATTGAAGCTGTTTACCATGCTGCGTAGAAAAGCAAGAAAAACTGAGCAACCTTCATCATAATATGCTAATGCCAAAATAAGAAAGTGATGTGAAATGGGCAAGTTGCCCTATTATGGCAAATCCAGTGGCTATCTCATTTTGGTCCTAAAATATAACCATCAAAGAACAGCTTGATCATACATAACAAATGAATTGTTTAGAATTTCAAAAATATAGCAATTAAATACTCCTAAATTATAGTACTATTAAAACTAATTTATTTCTCAGCGCTCCTAGCTTAAAAACCGCTATTTTTCGCTATTTTTTTTTCTTTCCACCCTCTCCAAATAGATACAGGTCCCCGTGTTAGGTTATTGTTTGTTGCTTTGTCATCCAGTTGTGATGTAGGTTTATAGGTAAGCCCAAATCATTGTAAGAACAGTTCTTTGATAAAGTTCATAGATCGAAACGTCTGAGAAAGCTTGCTACATTTTTGATTTTTTTGCTAAATTAAAACTAAATATAGTTTACTGGAGAAGCTTGTGACTATTGCATATTTGTTTAAATACATACCAACGGGAGGTTGCAATGTATGGCCAACTAATGATGACCAGCCAACTGGATGAATATCACTCGATAGAAAATGATAAATAAAATCTTCGTTCATCTCTGCGTCTAGGCCATCATATCGTAGTCGTAACCTATCGCCAACAATATCGACGACCGTAGCCACACACATTGATACCATGTTATGCTTGTCTGCAACCTCTACTTTCATCCCAATCTCAAATTTGTTATGGTTGCCATTTTGAACCTAAACGGACAAATGAGAAAAGATTTTGAAGCCCTGTTTCAACTTTGCTTATTCCTTTTCATGATAAAAATATCCACATTTTCTCATAGAAAAAGACAAAAGTATACACGCACAATATTTCGATTTCTAAAATTGAAAGCAATAGATTTCAAACTCACTGGTGAGTTCACGTGTATTTCTCGGTCTAACGATAGGTTATGCTAATCAGAAGATGGAACAAATTATGCTACCAAGGTAGTTTAATAGCCCATGACCAAACCAGCGATAAAAAGGCAGTCGCCTTTCATTCCGGTTAACTAATTGTAAATGCATCCCAATACAGATACCAAATAAGTTGGTACAAGCACAAACAGAAGTTACTATATAGCTAGAGTAAGCATGCACTAAAAGTAATATGTATAAAAACTTTGTCTCAAGACATAAACGTTATTTTTCCGTTAGCAGTTGACTTCACATGGTATCTGCCTTGTCTTGACACTGCTCCAACATATGAAATATTAAAGCTTGAGTTGCTGATCAAAAACCTTCCTTGAAACTTGAGTCATAGAAGCTTCTCGGCCTGCATGTGGCAGTGATAGGACTTTTAAGTCATTCAGAATGGGGATTCGAATCTAATTCCAATGTTTTTGACAAATAAGATAACCACTTACTCTCTCCAGGAAGTCGTTAGAAAACGTCCGTGCTCCCGACAATTGCTTGAATAAATACTGCTGCCAGTTAGATCTCCTGCTCTTTATTGCTAAAATAGGACAAATAAAAGAACTGTGAAGCAGATTCCATGGAGCAGACATCTCAGAAATTTATCATACTGTTGGTCGAGTTTGATATTTTACACTATAATTACAACTGGTGTGAGGTTCAATGATCCTAAAACAAAAATCACGCCCGGTGCTATTCGCGCATTTCTCCAATTAGCGGGTGCTTTAATCAACGAATGGTCAACAGTATGGTTAAAGTAGAAAAAACAAGCAATGATATAAGAAAGATTCGTACAGACGACATGTCACGTGACTTGATAAATTCGCGCTCGAAAATCAGACTTCGGGTAAATGAAGCCATTAAAAGTATAGCGTCACACTGGATTTTGAGAGTGTCTCGTTTATTTAACGTAATAAATAAATTCAAAAAGCTTGGAGGCTGCTCAAATTATTCAAAAACTTTAGCAGATAGATAGGCGAATGTCTAAAAGGAAGGTTGACTTTGAAGAAGCGACGAGCAACTCACAGCCGATAGAGTTTGTGCTGCTAACTACGAAATTATCGACGCAAAGTTTTTCACAGCTTTCTTGGCCTAAATTTTTGTTTTGCTTTTAAAACAGCATGTTCGTGTGTTTATTTCATAGGTTTAGGTCTGACTGACAATTGCTACCTATCCTTTCCCTACTCACTATCGCAAGGTAGAATAGAGGAGCAATTTTATGCAACTTTTTGCAAATTTCCTATAGATTCCTATAGAAATTTTCTGAACATTTACCCCAAAACAAGATGGTGTCGTGTTTTCAACGCTGCTGTCATGCCGTCATGCCGTCTGTATCAATAACAATTTCTCTTTGTTCTCTACGTTGCACTACTTTGCTGTCCAGCGAAGAAAAGACCTTTTATCTCTTCTAAAAAGAGTCTGAATTCAACGATATTTTGATACATTTTGTAGAATTTTCGAATGTTAACAATAATGATAGAAGCTCCAACGCTACTCAATCGAACCTTTCGTATAAAATTTATAAAAATATCGCTCGATCCAGACCCTTTTGTAGAATAGCTAAAAGGCCTATTCTCTGAAAAGTTTTGCAAATGGGTTTTGGCTAACGAAAATATACGCTAGTGGCTCAAATTAATCTACTGTTCCCATATTACAAATTATATTAAACTGTCTTTTGGCTCGGGTGTTGCTTCTTAATTATAAAGAAGTGTTGAAACTTAAAAATGCTCTCTTATCAATAGGTGTGTTGTGCCAAAATCCTTATCATACTGCACAGTGCATTTGGAAATTTTTCTGGCATATCTAAGCAAAGTATTAGCGAGTTACAGAGAAAAGCGACGCATTCCAAATTACGGGAAAAATTTCTGAAGTAAGGCTCAGTGAGACGAAAGATATACAATTTTACTTACAATTTGCTTGCATGGTTTTTGCAGTACAATTTTGAAGCAACTGTAACTGTTTGAGTTTTGTGAGAAGTATTTGAGTAGACAAGTAAATACCTGGTGGTGGAATGAGAAGTTTCTGTACACTATAACACCATCCAACTGGATGAACATTTTTTGATCTGACATCAAACCAGAAATCATCCTTTCCATCTTCTTCGTAGCCTTGATATCGCAACAACATCATGTTTACATTGACTTTGAGTATAGCTGCAACCCAATAGGCCGTCTCGTTATCTTTCGGGGCATCGTTGCCACAGTTGACCACTTCCACTTTCATACCAACATGAATTTCGCTCAATGAAGGAGCAGTCATTGTCTATATTAAACAGTAATGTAATAATAATTGCAAATATATACGCACTTTATTTAGGGTTAGTAAAGATAACTAAAATTGCTGCAGGCACATTTTGTTGGAAAATTCGGTCGCAGGCACAAACATATTTTCCAGCTGTGGTGCTAACGTGGCGAAAGGATTAAAATTGCTTCAATGCGAAACTTTAAAGAAATCGGTGGATGCAAAATGTTATTGACTTTTCAAAGTGGTAAAAGTACCATCTTAGTCACAGGGGTAATGTAACATTCATTTTAGCCTGGTATTAAAGGTATACAGTTGAATCCCGACATAACGAGCCCATGATATAACCAACTTCTCAGTATAAGAAATTAAATGTCTGGTCCCTTTAATAAATACAGATCATTTGTAAATTTTCTTGGTTTAATAAGTTCCTCATATGAAAAACTTTTTCTGGTTCCCTTCAGAATTTGTGCTATCGGGATTCCACTGTATATCCAAAAAGTTTTGTACAAAACATAACAGACTAAAGAAGCTTTTATGCACCGCAAATAGACCATAACTCCGCAAATAAACCATAACTCACATGTTTGAATAAATGCTCTGGTGCAGGCTTCTCACCAGTCACTTTAAGATACTCTTCCCAGTTGAAATCCTGATCTATCCAACTTGAAGCTGATTGTGCTGAGCTGCTTGGCGAATCTATAAATGAAGCAGATGGTGAATAGAGTCATCTTGGTATACTACCGATAACAGATAAGTTGTGCTCCGTTTTCATATAAATACGGAGCAGTGTGAACGGGGCCTAAATCCATGGCTACAAATTTTCACTAGTGCCTCCCTCAATGAATCGAGGCAGCTAGAAATGGCTATGACTATTGATATCAATATCATGATGTCAGTTTTAGACAATAGTTGCATGTAGGGACCCAGGGTACCAGTTCTTAGAGTACTTAATCAATAGGATATTTTACTTTTCCTAAGCAAATACCACGTTAAAAAAAGAAACTGAGCAACGCATATGTGATTGGAGAGCATGAACATAGTGTAACATTAACAATTAAAAATAAAGGCTTGAAATATCCAAGAGCTCACCTATTGGTGTTTCTAATGGTGCATCCGTTGTTCGTGGCTGAAGGGAAAAATTACAAACAACGTTAAAAATTATAAACAACAGTAAGTAATGTTTCCAGTCAAGACAGGTCAACAAAAACGAAAAATCTCTCAAGAATTAACAAAAATCGATCATGTGTTTAAAGCTTGTTTATTCTTGGATGGCTGACGGCATTCAAATGGTCAAATTAATGAAGTTACGTTTTAATTCGTTATGATAAAATAGAATCTACAGAGATTCCCAAAAAACTGTTTTACATTTGATTAAATATCGAAAAATAACGATAATATGAATGTGCTCCTTGGTAATATAACCCTGTTCTAAATACATTACATTAATTTCAGACACTAATCTTGCAAATTCGCTGAAAAGTCACTGAGTCATAAGCTATTACTATCAAAAAGTGTTTGGTTTGACTAATGACGTGATTAAGATTAGGTTACCAAGAAATAACATACTCGTTTTGGTTTTCCAGTGACTCTTGCCTTCCTCCTAGCTGGTGGTCTTTTTGGCACGGCACTTTTAGGTGTAGTGCTCTTTTTCTGACATGCAGAAAACTTCTTAGCACATTCCATTCTACAGAACCTTTTACTCTTGGAGTAAAACTGTTCTTTGTCACCAATATATCCACAAAGTTCACAGAGTGCTGAAAGGAAAATGAAATGCAAGCTGCTTATTCAAATTGAAACATAATTTGCATGCATATTCATAAGGAATTACGAGAAAAAATGCAAAGCCCCATAGGAAAATTTCATATAAAAGTTGGAGTTTTACCAAATGTCAGTTGAATTTTATCTATATCTGGTTACAAACAAAGCATAACGCGTGAGATAAAACTTGCAGTAGAAAAATGTGGTATGACAGTCAATTTTGGTTTAATATTACTCTTTCCATCTCATAAAAATACAAGCAATTTTTAGACTTAATTTTCCATGAACCTCTAACCCTGACAAACACGCTATTTCTCTGTGAAAATTTTGTTTACATGCATTTCGTTGGGGCACAAAAGGAACAAACATTGCACTGTTTCAAATTTTTATCCTTCTGGGCAATTCATCTTATCTCTCTGGCACTATCCAATCATATTTCATTGTTCTGAAGTAGAAGATTGGCTAAAACTTTTAGGGCTTCTCCAGGATTGCTTATGATGAAATCTTTCATCTTTCATGTAGAAAGAAAATGCTAATTTCAGCAAACTAAATTTTATAAATAATATAATTGTTCACCTGAATTATAAAACTTTAACACATAATTTATGTAATCTTTTGCCAATCACCTGAGAAACATACCACGTTTTCCCCATGCACCAAATTTTATACTGTACTTTTGTTGAGGATACTGCAAGATCCCCCTTTTGTCAAGAACAAAGAGATTAAAGGAAACTGATCGGCTCATCGCCGTTGGAGCATGTGTAAAGTGAGCCATCTTTCTCTAGGTCTTAAAGTCCACACACACAAACGGAAGCACAATGGAAAGGTGAAGACCATGACAAACCAGGGGCACTCAATATGAATGACAACTGCGCAAAATCAAACAACGACAAATGGAGGTTTCTATACTGTAGTGTGACATGAATCACGTAAGACAATGCCAGACAGTATATATTCCCCTAAGACTTGTTCTGTTGTTATTCAATGATTATAGACTATTTACATAATAACATTTCTTTTCCAACTTACCAAAACCAGGAGGAATAGCAACATCTGGATCATGTTCTCCACCTGTCATGGAATCATCCTAAAATGACAAAAGATATGTGTGAACGGGAACCTAACTGTCAAATCTGCAATAATTTCTTGTAAATTTTCTTAGAAAATTCACCAGGACCACTACAACATGCTTCTACAATAAATTACTTGTGGATAGCTGCAGAAGGATTCTTCAATCAATGAAACACTCCACTTGGCATGCCTGGCCGTGAGCATTTTAGCAGGCAAGCGGTACATCGCTCTCCTCGGTATAGTCAGGCGGGCGATTTTCAGTCTACCGTAAATCGTTGATAAAAGCGTATGAAGTTCTCTGACAGAAATGAAACGANAAATGGAGGTTTCTATACTGTAGTGTGACATGAATCACGTAAGACAATGCCAGACAGTATATATTCCCCTAAGACTTGTTCTGTTGTTATTCAATGATTATAGACTATTTACATAATAACATTTCTTTTCCAACTTACCAAAACCAGGAGGAATAGCAACATCTGGATCATGTTCTCCACCTGTCATGGAATCATCCTAAAATGACAAAAGATATGTGTGAACGGGAACCTAACTGTCAAATCTGCAATAATTTCTTGTAAATTTTCTTAGAAAATTCACCAGGACCACTACAACATGCTTCTACAATAAATTACTTGTGGATAGCTGCAGAAGGATTCTTCAATCAATGAAACACTCCACTTGGCATGCCTGGCCGTGAGCATTTTAGCAGGCAAGCGGTACATCGCTCTCCTCGGTATAGTCAGGCGGGCGATTTTCAGTCTACCGTAAATCGTTGATAAAAGCGTATGAAGTTCTCTGACAGAAATGAAACGACAGTTGTATTCAGGCGAAAGAAATAAAAATAGTTTCTCAGGTAATAGTTTTTCAGCACTCGAGTTTCTTAATTTTTTGGCTATCTGCGAGTTGAGCTTCTCAAAAGAGCTTCTCACAAGAATTATATTTTAGTTCCAAGGGCAGTCCTGTTGTCATATTGTTCGAAAGTACTTGGCTCAACAGTCGATCCTTTTTATTACGTCTGTAAACCAAGCCATTTAAAAAATTTGTGTCGCTGTGGCTTTTCAAAGTGTTTCGTTTGTTTTTAGGTTGTTCGCGTGATTTTACAGGAGTTGATTACATACTTCCTAAGTGTTAAAGAGATTAACAGGCGAGGAATGTAAAACAATAAGGAGATTAACTTCCTATCAATATTTTAGTTTCATTAAAAGAGGTGATGAGTAATGAAAGAAAGCACAAGGCGGGCGATTTCCTCGTGAACTGACAAGAAGGCAAGCGATGAGTAGCTCACCTCGCTGACTCGAGGCGATCGCCCGCCTCAAACGACCAGGCCTGCTTGGTCAATAACTAATTTCTGCCATTTCAGTCTCTAAAACTAGAGGTCTGATTTTAGCATTTGTCTTTCGAGATCATCATATAGGCCATATGGCACAAGAATGAGGCTTGCAAATTTGGCTGGTCCCTTGCACAGGCCATGTGTACATTAATATACAGGAATTCTCAATAATTCTTAAGAATTCTTTGCATTCTGATAAGAAAGGTTCTAAACAATGTCTAGAAAAGAATTTTTAAGAATTCTTAGGAAAGAAACAGTAGTAATGAGCACAAAGCTTTTACTGTATATGTGAATGATCATTGGCTTGGCTTGAATCTGAATTCGAAGCATTCACATCAAAGCAAATCTATCCTAAAAAATTACTTGGCTTAGTAATGATCCCAGTGATACAATATTAATAAAAGAGCTGAATATCATAAACATGAAAATAAAGAATGACATACCAACTCAGATGTAGTGCTATTGTCTCCTTCCATTGGCTCCTCCATCATCGNACTTTTCACACGAAAAGGCCTGATTATTCCAATTTAGTTGAGGCTTTCAAGATAACCTTGACAGCCAGTGTAAGAGCATTGGAGCACCAATTACAGGAAAGCGGTTTCCTTGCAGGTAACATTGACAAGCTTTACACTGGAATCTTTCTGAAGCTTCAAGATATATATTGCAAGTAGATTTTGGCATTTCCATCTGATGGCCAATAAATTTAGAGGCCAGAGAATTTGTTCAAAATATTTTCATCCATAGCTGCCATCAAAAAAGTCCACTTTTATTGAGATGATCCCTTAACATTTATGCAAAAAAGCAATTTATAGTGTATTATATTATATATAGTGCAATATATAATGGGTGGGCCAAAAAAGTAACCCCAAGATAAAACTTTCTGAAGAAGTTTCTGAATGCAAGATTTTAATGACATTTATTTGGCACTAAGTACAATATAAAATAGACCTACTGAGTGAAAATTAGTTCATTATCAGCTGTGCTTACAGAGAAATGAGGTTTCGTAAAAAGATTGTTGTGAAAACCACTGTAACAAAATCACTAATTATTAACAATGACCCACCAATGAATTTTTTGATTATTGAATAATTTCTGTGCAAATACTTTTTTCCTAATTTATCATGCCATGGCATTGAGAGGGATTTTTAAATTAATCTTTGTAATTTTAAAAGAATTGAATGTATCTTTTTAGTAAGATACAATAACATGGTGCGTAAGTAACACAATATTATGGTAAAAATTGAAATTTTCCCAATTTTGACTTGTTCAATCATGCCTCTAATTATGTAGCAGCTTCTTATAATGTAATGATTATTTCTACAAAAAAGATGTATATGTAGAAGTGGAAACAATGCATGGCAGGAAAAAATGTCTTGTATTTGACACTTTCTTTGGTCAAGTTGTGATTTTAATGATTAGTGATTTTGTTACATGGTTTTCGAGACCTTTCAAAACCTCATTTCTCTGTAAGTATGAACTGATTTTCACTCAATAGGTGTAGTTTATGTCATACTTAGTGCCATATAAATTTCAATAAAATATTGCATTCAGAAAGTTTTTCAGAATTTTTTTTATATTGGGGGCTACTTTTCTTTTGGCCCACCCGTTATATAGTGTAATATATAGTGTAATAAAACATGAAACTTACCATGAACAAAGCTTTCTCTTATCAATATCCCAATACAGTCTGTTCTTCTTAAATATACACTGAATATCCTAAAATAAAATACAATGCATTTTAAAATAGAAGGTGAGTCTGAAAAGTGCCTGTACTGTACTTTTGTTTGAGTGCAGGACAAAGAGGAAGGGATCCTTTTCGGAAATTTGAATTGCTATGCAGCAGTGAAAAATCAGTAGATTTGCATACCCTGTGTACTTTCTTCAAGGCTGAAAAACTAGAGATATGAAGGATTTAGTAAAAATTGTTGACCACAAAAGTATGAAAAATCGATCAAAAACAGGGGATTGATTTTAGACTCTATTCAGAACTTTAAATAATGAGTGGGATTTTTTACCTTTTTCCTCAGGGAGTGCCAAAATTGATGCAGCTTTCAGAGTGTTTACCAGGGTGGAAAAGATGCATAATTTGGTCCATAAGTCTTAGCAAGTGAAATAAACTGAAAAGTGCAAGCTGCGAGCAGAGTTGCAAAAGCTGCGAGAGTGGCAAAAGTAACAATGTGCCTTTTTTCTCTCATGCGACAACGTTTTATTCTAGCTGGGAACAGCAAGCTCTGATACAGATGTATTAAGTTGCTGGATGATGCAGAAATGGTCTTGCCAAAATTTTTGAAGATGTTGATTTTTTTAATCTTCTAGGCATGATACCTATGGTATTTGAGAATTTCAAAAATATAGCAACTTTTTCTAAACATTTCAATCTGTGATCTTTATCAATGAGTTCAATGAGTTCATTACTAAGTTCGGAAAGAGATCAGAAACTTTCAAAGGCAAAATTCAAAGATATTATGATAAATATGTCCTTGAACCCTAAGTCTTTAGTAATATTAACTATCGGTTTTATGCTTTGAATGTAATAGAACCCTTTTCTTCCCATCTGATGTTTTATATGTCAAGAAACAGATCTGCAGCAGTGTTGGAAACTACATGATGATTCATGCATTTAAAAAATAAGAAACAAATTAAGAAACATTTTAGTACTAAAATGTTGAAATTTCCATGTTAAATTACGAAACTTTTAGTACTATGGCCTGATCCAAGTTTCTTATAAAAACATAAGATCCTTTTGGATGATTACAAAGTCTGTCCTGACCTATGATCGTGCAATCAGGACTTTAGCGTATGAAGGGTTTCTGATGCCTCAATGCGGGTCGACTTCTAACTTAGAGCCTGTTGTGTGAAATGAAATAAACTGTTAACTAAAATTTGCCTAAATCCCGGTCTAAATTTCATTGCATATTAGCTTTTCCTTAAGGTACTGTGTTTCAGCCCCGCCCCGCCCATTTCATCGGACACAGATATGGACGCAGAGGATCGAATCTGAAGCATCGCCCTTGTTTCATATAATTCCAGCATGAAACAATCAAA
>REGM01000048.1:878793-900224 GCA_004194415.1 Aurelia aurita
GGAGTGTGTTGGCAATTCTGTTGCAATTTCTATTTTAGTCATTTGCTACTCTGAATCTTTCTGATGATGCGATGAAACATTTCAATCTTGCCCCAAACTATTTGC
Source organism: Aurelia aurita (assembly GCA_004194415.1). Taxonomy (NCBI): domain Eukaryota; kingdom Metazoa; phylum Cnidaria; class Scyphozoa; order Semaeostomeae; family Ulmaridae; genus Aurelia; species Aurelia aurita. The sequence continues at coordinate 878,899 of REGM01000048.1, forward strand.
TGTGCATAGAAAACAAACTTTTTAGCTAGAGAGGATTTCTTCGCAACAGTGAATGATTTGGGGGGGATTTATGACAAGGAATAAGAAATATTTCACAATGTTTTTGGGATGCACGAAGGCTAGCAACAAATTGATCTCAAGAAAGTTCAACTTTGAGAGATTGTATAGAGTGGATTGATGCTGCCTTGCACTGCAAATAAAATATATTACAGACGTCAATCTGCTCTTGTAGAATGTACAGTAATGGATGCAGGAAACTACAGACTATAAATAATAAAAAACAAGAACACACACAGAAAGCAGATCTTTGGCCTTCGGGTTGTCGAAATTCTAAGAAATGAATAGGCCTCCATATTGGCCTAAATCAGTTATTTATTTTTACACTGACTCAGCTTCAGCAAGAAGCAAAGCAGATCAGCAAGAGATAACAAAAACTGGTTGACATATGAATCAATAATACTGTCATCTAACAGTAAACCTAAACATTTACATTAGCAACGTGTAAACGAAAAATTGAAAGCAATTTGGATGTAAGCAGACGGGTGATCTTCTGCTGGACCAACTCCAAATAATGGGCCTACATTTATAAACACTTGGCTGTTTGGTTGGCCTGTGAAATGAAATCAATGTTGCTGAAGAAAATATTGAATAACTTACCTAGAAAAGCGTTGTGGTATGACATCTAACCCATCTAACATAAGTTGGTGGTGTCGTCAATGAAACAGCTGTATCTTTGATGGTATAAAAGGTGAAAAAGGTTGATAAAATCAATGGCCTAATGTGATGATCTTTTGGCTTGCAAATCTGCCGCTGTAAAATTCAACAGCTTCGACAACATGAAGGGCATGCCAACTAACACTGGCAACACGAGCACAAAACGCGGGACAACATTAAGCCTCCGCAGCGGTGACTACACAGCCACAGGAAAATGCAAAATGTCCCACCACCGTTTGTTCCAACATGGTTCCAAATACATCTTGCATTGTCTTGCATTGTCACTTCTGTTGGCAGATCTTAGTTGGAGCTTGGAATTGCTCGTTTTCAATTGGAGTAAGATGAGACTCTCCACTTAAACGTTATTACTCCATTCTTCAACGATAAATCCAGTAAATCTAATCAAGAAAGATAACTGCTTGCACTGTAGCCTACGTCACAGATGGTCTGTGATGCAGGCTACTTGCACTGCTGCTATGGCTGTTATGTGCCTTTGACCACGGTTAAACTTAATACTGTCCCAGATTCTGCAAGGCAGTTTTAAAGGTAGAAAGTTTGAAGATAGGCAACGGGGCTGTAAAGCAATTTTTACGCTTCGCCTGGATTAGATATTGTTTCTCTGCATTTATGATATAGTCACAACAACAAAAATGGAATGCGAAAAATATCACATTCTGGAATACCGGAAACTTGCAGCACTCTAAAGACTCTAAAATCGTCAGAACATCCATTCATTCATTTTCATTCATTTTCATTCATTTTCATTCATTTTCATTCATTTTCATTCATTTTCATTCATTTTCATTCATTTTCATTCATTTTTAATTCTTTAACCACGGTTGCCCCGTCAGCCAAGAAAGACTGCTTTTCAGGGGGCAGTGCACAAATCTTACACAATTAAAAGTGAGCAAAAAAGTAATATCCTACTCTTATTACAATAATGAACAATACAAAAATTAAGGAAAATAAATAGATTACTTGAGCGTCTTTAAACGCTTTGAAAGAGGATGCCTGCTTGACCTCCGAGCCCAATAGGTTCCAAAACCGCAGTACCATGATATGAGAATGCTCGCTGACCATGATATGTTTTCATGGAGATCAGTTGCAATATTTCTCAAAATTTTCACGCTGCACGTCGAATTTTTTAAGGTCATTTATAGATTTGTAGACCATACAAGCTGTTTCGGTTTTTATCATATCAGTTACAGTTGACCAAGTGAAATTTTTTATCAAGGCACTAGCAGAAGAATCATAACATAACATAACATAACATAACATAACATAACATAACATAACATAACATAACATAACATAACATAACATAACATACCTTCAGAACCATACATTCTGGCATTCCAACAAATCTCAGTTGGATGAGTATTCTGTAAAGTCATGAAAGATAAAATCAAGTAATGATGTATAAAAAGAAAAAGGAAGGAAGCAATTGGTTTTCTGTTTTCATTTCGTTTACGTTTTTCGACGGGCCTGGAATTTTATGAACGAAGTTCTTCATTTTATGAAAACATTATGTACAAAACAAAGCATGAGAACAGCAGCACTTACTTAACATTATTAACCCTATTCTACATGGGGGGGGGCAAAAAAGGCCCCCCTAAGCAAACTTCCTCTAATTGCTCTAAAACTACACGTGATAAAATACTAGAACCTGTATGACTTTTAATAAAATTTAATACTGTATCAAATAAACAATAGGTCATTGTCAAAAAATTGGTCACGTGACTATGCCATGCCCATATTTGGAGAGAGGTCTCAAAGAAAATCGTTAAAACGTGCATAACATTTCTCATAGACTTCTGATTTCCATGAAATTGGTACCAATCAATTTGTCTTGAAGTCTACTTTCATTTGATATATAATGTTTTGTGTTTTGCTAACGTCAGCAAAATTTAAGATAAATGACGTCATACTTACATATGACGTCATATCTATGATAAACATATGAAATAATCCTTATGTTATGATTGAAATTGATCAATTAACAACTCAAGATCAATTTCCTTTAGTTTATATGTCTAAAACTTGGTCAAAAATGCCAATATGGCATCATTGAATTTGCTAGGGTATCATTTATGACTTTGATTGACAGTTTTTATAACAATAAAATTCAAAAAATTTGATTGTTGGCATTTTTCATCAAGAACAATGAATAATCATCATATAGATAGCTTCAACGATATTCATGGACAATTTTCCTCTGAACAATTTAAGTTTTTAGGACAAGAACCAAAATCAGCAAATTTCCATTGTTTTTGCGTTGCCTAGCAACAGGTCACGTGGTTAATTAGCATATAATTCTATTTTTAGAATCATAATTGCTTTGTAATTATGTGTACCAATTTGCATTGCCGTAGACATCACGGTTGCTGAGAAAATCTGGGGGGGCCTTTTTTGCCCCCCCCCCCATGAAAAAGTAGTACTTGATTTACCCATGTAGAATAGGGTTAACCACTATTTAAAAATCGGGAGGACAGCCCTCGTTCCACTCTCCTTCGCAGAAGCCCTGTTTTTCTTGACCCACACCCTTCCCCAAATTAGAGTCTCTGTGGAGGAGACTGGCCTCCTTTCCAAAGTTTATCTATTCTGAATTTTAGTCCTTGTGCCCCTGTGCCCACGTGTACTTCAATCACAACAAAGAAAGAAAAGTGACAACATTTGCGCCATATTTGCCAAGACAGAGAGCTCATATGTCATATTATGAATGAGAAGAAGCAACAGGTAATTGTCTTCTCTTAATAATAAGCGTTTTTATGCAAACGGTCTTCTTTGCAGCGAATTTTTAGCATCGCTACGTCTCTACGTACGTTTAGGCCCAACCGTAGGCCCTTTTAAATCAGTAAATACGGTACACTATCAGAGAATGTACAACGAGGTCGAGGGAGTTTGACAAAACGAAAAAGGCACATTCACTCCCATTATTTTAATGTCAAAATCAGAACAGGGGGGTTACGTGTAAAATGAGAGGCTTCTAGACAGATGTCAATTAGCGCACTTTATACTAGGACGTAGTTAGGGTCTGCTGGGGGTAAAATGGGTAAGCTAGCTTTGGGGTAAAATGAGTAATGAGAAAATGTGGATATTTTTCTTAAAAAACATCATTCACAGATTTTCTATAGCTACAACTGTTTGAGCTACCCTCCTTGCCATTACAAACGTTGATTTAGCAGTTATGATATACTGTTTTCCTGCCATTTATTAACACTTAGATATACTGTTTTTCTGGTAGTCTACCCATTTTACCACAGCCTACCCATTTTACCCCAGCAGACCCTACTTTAAAAGGGAATTTAAGCATATATAAGCCTTTTGTAAAAAGAGCCATGCAAAACAATAGGTTGTGACATGTGCCAAACCATAATTGGGCACCTTATCTACATCAACAGGAAATACTGATGATAGGCGAGACTTTGACAACAAGCTTGTTTTATATGCTTAGATTCCGTTTAAGGTGGTGGTATCTTTTTGTAATCCACTTGACTTTGCATCCAGAATAGTGAGGCCAGACTGTATTCTTTGTTTCTTGCCCGGAGAAGTGCGCAGATGAAAACAATAGGAGAAAAAAGTCCTATTGTTTTCTCAAAAATTGTGTGGAGAATATTTTCTCCGGGAACAGCAAAAAATGCAGTCTGGTGTGAGGCAGATGGGGTTCAAGCCCCACCAACACCTCATGAGCGTTATGACAAGGGGTCAAAGACTCGATTAGGGCTTATCATCGATGCACGAGCCAAGAGATCCATCGTTAGAAGTTGTATCTCATTTTTAACATCATCATTGCGTTAAGTGAATAACACAATAAATTATCAGGAATAAATGTNTGATTTAGCAGTTATGATATACTGTTTTCCTGCCATTAGCACTACCCATTTTACCACAGCCTACCCATTTTACCCCAGCAGACCCTACTTTAAAAGGGAATTTAAGCATATATAAGCCTTTGGTAAAAAGAGCCATGCAAAAACAATAGGTTGTGACATGTGCCAAACCATAATTGGGCACCTTATCTACATCAACAGGAAATACTGATGATAGGCGAGACTTTGACAACGAGCTTGTTTTATATGCTTAGATTCCGTTTAAGGTGGTGGTATCTTTTTGTAATCCACTTGACTTTGCATCCAGAATAGTGAGGCCAGACTGCATTCCTTGTTTCTTGCCCGGAGAAGTGCGCAGATGAAACAATAGGAGAAAAAAGTCCTATTGTTTTCTCGAAAATTGTGTGGAGAATATTTTCTCCGCGAACAGCAAAAAATGCAGTCTGGTGTGAGGCAGATGGGGTTCAAGCCCCACCAACACCTCATGAGCGTTATGACAAGGGGTCAAAGACTCGATTAGGGCTTATCATCGATGCACAAGCCAAGAGGTCCATCGTTAGAAGTTGTATCTCATTTTTAACATCATCATTGCGTTATGTGAATAACACAATAAATTATCAGGAATAAATGCATAAGTAAGCAAAACAATAAACTAGCTCCATGTGAGGCTGATGGGAAAACGCCCGTCATTAAAGCACAGACTTACACACGCATGTGTACTCTAGCTTCTTCTGCGATCCCAGTGCTTTGTGCTAAAATGCACCTTCAACAAACTGTTCCATTTATTTTCGAAATTAACTCTTTAATGTTTGAAGAGATTATTTTAACACATTTCCTTGTTACTAAATCAACAACCTTCTTTTGTGGACACCTGGTATAGCCTATAACCCAAGGATAACTGCCACAACATTGTTATTTATTATTTTTCTTTTAGAACACGCCCTAAATGAATGAATTGTTGCAATAAAGAATCTTTTGAGATGGTTTTTAAAGAGCTTCACTTTAAGGACATCACTTGTCTGATGGTTGCATTGACATGCTTTGCTCTGTTGCAAACTCAGTTATATTTTTGTGAGAATTTGGCAAGTGAAACTGGAAGTGAAAATGGTGCAAAGAAGGATGAAAGCTTTGTAAGCAAAGAAGATAATAGAAACATATCATTATCAAAGAGAGACATATGTATCCTTTTCAACAAATTAACTATTTTCATAAATGTAGAACAGAGACTGTTTATGGTAAAGGGTAGGTCAGAGCTGAATGAAATGGCCATGTATACCATATTTCACTCCCAACATATTCACATTTTTGAATGTGTGGTGATCTTTGTCATCAGATCCTTCACTTCCAAAATAAGGTGTGTGATGGATTGCATTGTTGCTAAGTGATTGGATGGTTTGTTCAAATTCTAAATCTGAATCCAGTCTGGTTTTTTGACTCTCTATTTTACTTCTAATGTTGTGCAATAGTTATCGTGCACATCCAATAAGATCTGGAAAGAATCTGAATGTTTGAATACAGAATATTGAGAGCCTCTGTTTTTTATTCTATCAAAAATTTACAAGACTTTACAAAATTTACATTACGCTACCGACAGTTTACTCTACAAAACATTAAGAATAATGCCACAGGGAGCAATTGGACTATGATTAACCCATACTACGACTATGCCATATCTCACTCTTCAATCCAAGAATTAAATATAGCTGTACTACATACAGTACTCAACAGTGCACGTGATCAGCTAGCTGTTGCTACAGCAAGGGAGTGCTAAGAGCGTTTGTGCAATATTCCTCAAACTTGGCTGCAAGTTTCATCACATGTTTTTTCTTTCACAAGAAATTCATTTCTACAAAACTAAAATCTGTCTCACATTAGCAAGCGAAACTATCTGCGAATAAAAACAAATCAAAGAGTTTTGAATATAAGTAATTTTGCGTTATCGCACATCTCACCTGAGATCTAATGCAAGACAGATTTTATAGTCCTAAAGTATACCTTGCCAAAAGGTTAAGACAGTGAGTCTGTCCCATCAATGAATTTAAATGAAATTAATAAAGATCTCAACTTTATTTTCAAAAGTGTATATGCTGTTTGCTTTATCTAAAGGAAGCAAGGTCATTGAAGCACTACTAAGAAATTTTCATAATAAGAAACTTGTGATGCTTTTTAGGAAATATTTTGTTTACATTTTGAATAAGACAAGGGATAGTAGCTTTTATATCAAAACAATCTTAATATCAAAACAGCGCTCATTTTCTTACCTATTGAAAGGTGTTTGTTTTAAAAACAACAACGAAAGTATGCAATGCTGCATCACAAATACGCCATTTTAGAAAATTTTACATCACTGGTCACGTGACTGCAGCCAACTGCGCGGTGCAGCATCAGCAAATAAAGTTTAGTCCCCCTTGCTTCCTGATTTAATTTTTTAGATATAAAGCTCTTTCGCAAACTTAGGAATAGAATATTTTACAAGTACCATTTCCTTCCTTAATACTTTACACCAGATTATTCAGGATTTCAAGTAAAAAGAACTCAACAATTAGCTGCTGTAAAACACCTGCTGACGATCCAAGATTATTCAAAACAATATAAAATGGTTGAATTACTGACCAAGAAAATATTTCAGGTAAGGTCCTCTTTACTGATATATACATGAAGCATTTCTCCATGTTATAAGCCTGGTTTCCATTAGATCGCATTACACAGTGTCACAGAGAGTTGCGCAGCTCTGGTTTGCGACACAGTGCGACAGTCTGCAATGAAACTTTCCATTACAATATTTTGATGCAAAATTTGATTGAGAAAATAGCGGAATATGTCGAAGAGAATCATGTGATTCTATTGTTAAGATATCATCTTTGCATAATTTTGAGAAAGTTCTTTCGATTGGTTGCAAAGTGTTTCAATGTGTTGCGGAGAAAGTTTCTGTCTCTGTGACACCCGTCACAGAGTGTATCAGAGTGTTGCAGAAGTTTAGTACAGCAATTTTCATTCATCACAGAACAGATTTTTTTCAGTGTCGCAGAAAATTATTTTCACAACACACAAGGACACTGTGCCACCCTCTGCGCAACGCTTTGTGATTTAATGAAAACCAGTCTTTGTAGGCTATACAGTAAATCCTACCGGGTGTGCCAAAAAAAAGTATAAGCGTTTGAACTGTTCCTGCAGAGGAGCCTTATTTTCGAAAATTGTTATTCAACCTTTATGATATAGATGAAATCTCAACTTGCAATTTGCGACCTCTCTTGACCAAATCGGATTTGTATTTGTAGAATAATTCACTTAAACAAGCAACATTTCTGTGGCAGCCTAAGACAGATGGCTATTGAATTGTGCTAACACTATCTATGCGTAATTTGAAAGAGTTTTTGCAGCAGCTCAGCGATAAATTATTTTTTGGATGTTTGTTGAGCTATTAATTGAAATATATTTTCACCAATTCAAAAGCCTGAATATTTGGTTTTATGACTGAATAATCACAACTGAAACGAAAATTGGGTGAGAAGTTCCCTTCGTGGTAGACCACACTACTGGAGAAAGCTCCTTCAGTCCTACAAAGTTACTCTGTCAAATGTTAAAGTGTAACTGCATCTTTTCTTGTCATTTTTTCTAACTAATATATAGTTCAATTGATCAACAAACTTTTAAGAATAGAAAGTTTAATGGTTGATCTGCCTGAAAATAAACACTTTCAAATTGCGCATAGATTGTAGTAGCTATGTTCAATAGTCATCTGTCTTAGGCTGCCTCAGAAATTTTGCATGTTTAAATGAATTACTCCTCTAATATTCCATCAATTTGAGCATGCGAGATAGCAAGTTGCAAGTTAAGATCTCATCATATCATCACGTTAAAATAAAATAATTCGGAAATTAGGCTCCTCCGCAGGAACTGTTCAAATACTTATACTTTTTTTGGGACACCCGGTATTTCTGTAAACAAAATTCTAAAATCTATTTGTGATCCTTCACTCAGTTAATCTAGGCATTTATTCATAAATGAATTGACGTACAGCATTTTGTACCTGTCAAAAACTTCATACAGTATTAAATCTATAAATAGTTTACACAAAATGTACAAATTTGATGTAAGGGAATTTTAGTTAAATTGCAAGACGGAAGTTTATTAACTGGTTAATTTAGTTTGAGAGATTTTAGAATAAAAGCTGCTACCAAGCAGTATCATGTTTTCCATATTGGGTTCTGGAGTCCCAACCAAGCATACTGAAAGTTTTCGATTAACTCCCCACCAACGAAAAATCCTCCTTCCCTCGAAGAAGCCCTCATCTCAGAACTAATTTTAGCAATTAAGCCCCCCTTAAATCGGCCCCCATGGGGGGTATTTAAATTCCACAAAAAGCTACTTTTGCATAAACTTATACATTTTTGGTCTGGGTGTCATGTTTATCGTCGTTACATTTCAATGTTACATTTTCATCTTGTGAATTCTAGTTCAAAATTTATATGCCATCACACATCCACCGTACTATTTAATATTAATAAGCCCTCATTCAAAAATTCATTTTTATAAATATGCCCCCCGGGGACTTATTCGAGGATTTACGGCAATGATGGCAATTATATTGTATACAGTAACTGTAAAAACAGCGACAGTTTGTTCTGCAACTCTGTATATAAGTTTATCTTGTATTGGGCTTGTATTCCTGTGCTTTGCCAGTGATATCCATGAGATTTTCGTGCAGCAACTTGTCTTGGTTCAGTTCTTTGATGAAAGTACTCGTCTTACGTTTGACTAAAAAATAAAATAATTTACTTTATGTATTATGAATGCAAGAAAAGATCACATCGTTTAACTTGTTGAGCTGAGTGTGACAACTGTACAAATTTCTTTATTATAGGAAATTACTCATGATGCAATTAACACAAATCTTGAAAATTTGCGTTGATATAAGTCTAGTACATTTTGTTTTCAAAAATTACGCAGTCTAAGGTTGTGTTTGATTGGTAATTCCAAACCTGCCAAATTCTGAAAACAGTAGACTTCGCAGAGACGGAAATATATTTCCCAATCAAACACAAAAATCTTAAAATGGTAGGTTTCGGATTCACCATGGCGGTTTGCTAATGAAAACGAGAATCTCTCTAAAGTGTGCCAAACCTTCTGCCTTTTAGAGCACAAGGTTCAGAACGCCTTCCAAACCTACCAAACCTACCGTTTTGAGAATCTCGGAGTCGAGTCTACGAAGAGTCTACTCGGAGTCGAGTATACAAATTCAGAGTCTACCAAGTCTATCGTTTTCAGAATTGCCACCAATCAAACACACCCTAAGTTACTTTAATATTAAGGGTGTGTTTGATTGGTACCAATTCTGAAAACGGTAGACTTGGTAGACTCGGAATTGGTGTTTGATTGACTCTGAAATTCTCAAAACGGTAGGTTTGGTAGGTCTGGAAGGCCTTCTGAACCTTCTGCTCCAAAAGGCAGAAGGTTTGGCAGACTTTGGAGAGATTCTCGTTTTCATTAGTAAACCCTGTTGGTGAATCCAAAACTTACCGTTTCCAAGATTTCTGTGTTTGATTGGGAAATATATTTCCATCTCTGCGAAGTCTACTGTTTTCAGAATTTGGTAGGTTTGGAATTACCAACCAAACACACCCTAAAAGTTTTCCCTCCAATTGGGGTTAATTTAAGTCGTGCACGTTTAATGTACCAACATTTCCAAAAACTTAAAATGTCTACAAGTTAAACTGAGTTAAGTATGTGAAATAGGGTACCTCAAAAATGAGACAATGTCAAAGCTATGTACAACTTCGACTTGAAAAGGTTTGAGTAAATTATGAAATGGATTAATATACATTTTTTTGTTCTACTACTGCCCACTGCTTCGTTTGCAAAGGTTAGGGTTCAGGAACTTTCCATCCAAACACCCGTATTAATGTCTTAATACTTACGATAGCCATGAACAAATGTGCACCCAGCACGATTAGGCACATAGCACAAATTACAAGCAGAACCCAAATAACGATTTTTCCCTCAGTTAATTCTTCATGCGAATGCGTATCTTTGGCAACTTGATTTTTTGGAGTGCTTGTCGTCGGTGTTTTAGTTGGTATGGTGGACACCGACGAGTGGCTTGGTTTCAGCATATTGACAGATGAAGTCATCACGGGGGTCACCTGTGCCACTGATGAAAACATTGATGACTTCATCGATGAAGGACTAAATGATGTTCCGCTTGTAAGTGGTAAAGTGGCTGCAAGTCTGGATGACGTCGCTGATGACGTCATTGATGGCATCACAGTTGTAGTCACAGATGACGTCACATATGAAATTGACAAATTCGGTGACATTGTCATATTTGTCGTAAAGTTTTTTTTATTAGTCGCTATTGAAGGCATTCCTAATGACGATTGCAATGTAGATGATACTGAAGATGTAACATTCGATGACGTCACTGCTGGAAGTGTTAATAAGACTGCATGAATGATTACAGCGCGGATATAATAAGGTGTAATGCCTTGATTTTCCATTTTCGCATTCAGCACACAATCAGCAAGCTGTAATGAAAAATAGTTTAATACTGTGACATACATTTTAAAGACTAAATATACCACTGCTATGCAAGAATTCAAAAACATAGTACCCTTAGGTAAACGTTTCGAGTGGTAATCTTCATCAACAAAACTGTTCTTCTAGTTTAACTAAGTTTACTATATTATGGAATTCTTGTTTATATTTTATATAGTATTGCATTGGATCTCATGACTTGCTACTTCTTTGCATTTAGCTCTGTAAATAGTATTGCGTTTCCGAGAAAATTGCTACAGAGAAAATTGCTAACCAAATTTTATTCAAAAAAGAAAGGGAAAGACTATCAATTCTAAAATTTTTACGGCAGTTGATTGAAGTAGAGGTTGCTATGCAAAGTTGTAAGGTTGTTATGTTGCAAGGTTTTTAGTTGTAAGGTTGTTATGAAACTGAACAGCAATGTTGTTATGAATCGGATAATGTTTTAATCTTTGGTTTAATTAGAATTCAACAACGAGGTTAGCCATAATTTTTAGATAAAAGTATTAATCTAAGATTGGAAATTCTTGGTTGTTTTGGTTGTCTGCTAGTGTCGCCAAAATTTACCTGATACGACATACTAATCTCGAGAAGTTTGGATTTTAGATAGGATAAGGTAGGGGCAAAATGGACAAATGTATGAATTTCATCGTTGGGCTTTAATTGAAGAAAGTCAGTTTTTATCTTGAAAATGTTCTTTGTTATTCCAAACTTCCGCACCCTCCACTGTACTTCGTGATAGCCCCCCACATTACTTCATGATAGCCCTCCACTGCACTGTACTGGGCACCCTCCACTGTACTTGGCACCCTCCACTGTTCTGCGAAGACATTCCCCAGGGTGGTAACTTCTAGTGCTAGCGCAACTTTTTATGCTGAATCCACAATGGACCGTTGATTATTGCCTCTTCGGGCAAAAAACTTTCAGCCCGCCAGTCGTCTACCAGTCATCGGCACTGTTCACACCAAAAGATTTTAGGACGATCTTGTGTTGCCGTGGCCTATTGGCGTCTGGTATTTTCTTTCGTTCGCTCTCACCCATAATCGCAGCGAAAGAACAATCTCTATTAGTCAATGGCTCAACATACATTGCCATTCAAAATGGGTAGCAGTGAAGTTTGAGCCAAAGCTATAATCTTTATAGTTGTGTCATTAACGGGATGGTTTCATTCGCGGTCGGTGATTATGAGTGAGAGTTGCACGAAGAATCATAAAAGTGAAATTTAAGTTTTTATTCCTAAACTAAAGGCCCAGACGAAACCGATAGGCCAAGAGAGCACATGCAAAGATCTTCCTGCAGACTTCCCCGAATCATAAGATCTTGTTTGAGCTCTTAAACTCTGTGGGGTGAGTGGCCGAGCGCCTTATACAGTTTTAATCAGGTGACTGAAGTTAAAGTAAATCAACGGAGTTAAAAGGCAACTTAGCTAGGGGGACTGGGTCCATCTAAATTAGACCTATTGTATTTGATGTTTTCGATCAATGAAAACGATAGGAACATAAAGTGGCGCGTGCCGTTCTTTTGTGCTATGTTTAGACTAGATCGCTATATCTCCATTCATTTACTTTAAGCTCGGTCGAGTGCGGTCAAACTCCGGGTGGGTGACCTCAGAGGCCTGACCCGGGGACTGACCTCGCAACTCACTTCGCCGTCCTTCGGAAGGGACGTTAAACTAGGGGTCCCATGCCTGGATGCGGCATGCATAATGGGCCTAAATTAGCTTTAAGTAGCTAAAAATCCTGACAGCCCACTTAAAACAAATAACTGACTGACTGACTAAGCCACTTAAGTTAAAAAGACAGAGTTGACTTTTGACAATGAAAAACGCAAATTGGCACCCATCAAATTTGATGTTCATCCATTATAAGATTATAAATTCGTTATTTGAGATTTCCAAGACCCTCAAGACAATTTTCTCTCCGTGCTCTTTTGATAATTCTTGTTTACCTTGATAACCCTACATGAACAAATTTTAACCCCTTGTTTTTCATAACCAGTGTTTGCTTTTTGTGCGTTCCAGTTTGAAGCTGGCTTTGCTGACTTTGCTCAGCATTCGCAAATTTCTGCGATCGTATGCGCCGTCTGAATTGTCTAGAAAAGCCAGAACACGATCCCAATACAGTATGATGTATTCTTACCATGTTTTATTTAATTGAATTATTATACGCTTCCGTGTGAAGTGGTTGATATGAATACTTCTGAAATCGTATCTATGTGAAATATCTTTCCTCGATAGAATTTATTTCCTCGTCAGTATGAAATCTTGAAGCGTCCATGCGGTGCAGGTCATCTTGTCTGAAAGATTCACTATCTATCCTCTAAGTTAAACAACTTTCATCCAGTTGCAAGCTCCATTGGCCAACAAAGAAAGAAGTTATTATAGCTTCAATTCAGTGGTTTTTATTCTTAAACATTAGAACAAAGGGTTCCGATATATGATTTTGGCGACTGTGTCTGTATCCCTTGAAGCAGTTCACATTCTCCGAATCACAGCAAATCACGGGGGTTCTCCTATATTATGAACTTACTGTATATACATCCTCTGTTTAGCGTCCCCGCCCCTCCCCCTCCTCGAATAAGCACCCCCTCGAACAAGGGTCTCTCGTCTCATTGCTCTAATGAACGCAAGGGGGGGGGGGCAAATTACTTCAAAATAGGATACATGGTTTTGGAATTGTAATGATCTGAGAATTTTGAGATTTCTGGAGTTGTTATGATTTTTCGAGGTAAGATACGTGTCAATAATGTAGCATACTGAGCAACAGTGTAAACATATTTGCATCTTAGGGCTGGAGGAATGGCATTTTCTACAAAACACGTTGCAAAACAACAACTTGCCGGTCCCTGTCGAGTTTCGACCCTGTTAATATTACTCAAGCGAGTGTCTCCCTCTGCATGACTGTCTGTCTAGCAAAGTCTAACATAGGAATTTGTTCTAATGATACTATCCGATGGCTTTCAAGCTACTGTTCTGCTCCCGTCTGCTCCAGGCTACAACTGGAAAACACGACATTGCAGTAAAAAACACAGGCCTAAATAGGCGCGCCCATACCGTTTCAAGTCGGGCTAATCAGATTGCGGAAAGAGAAATTCCACATCCTGATTGGCTCATGCAAACATCCCGCCAATATAAGGGGCTTTAATTGATGGACACATTTGAAGGACTTGGGGGAATATTCTAAGCAAGGTCGCAGTGGTGAATCAGCCAAGCGTTTTTTGCTTTTATAGAAAGAATATGTTCCTTGAAGGATAATTATATTTTCTTGCTGATTTAGTAAGAGAGAAACATCTTTCTGAGTATTGATAGTTTCTTTCTTATGTTCCAGCTCAAAAACCTTTTCAACGCATTTGATATCGGTGTGGCAATGGTTTTGCGAAATTTTTTTACGAAATTTAGACCCTAGTCATTATCAGAGCGGGGCTGCTCCCCGGCTGCTCATATTAGCTGGTAATTCAGTTCAATAAAGCTGAACAGAAACAGGAGACAAAAGTAGTCTAGTGTTTACGTAGGCCATCTAGCATCAGAAGGAGACTGGCAAATTTTGCAAAGGCCTTGTTTAAGGATGATCAGAAGTCGTACTTTGATTGATCGTCCAACGTCAGTGAATGTAATGAATAGCGACAGCCACAATGTTTAGCATGTTTATATCTTGTAACTTACATTTGCCATTTTGATTGTTTTATTTTTAATTGAATTGTAAATTTTGTAAATTGTAAATAGTAGGCCTTAATTAGCTGTAAATTAGCTATTCTTGTTTTTAGCCTACTTTAAATAAATAAATGATGATGAATTGATGATGATGATGATGATGTTTATCATAAATCCACCCACTTTCTATGTTTTACAGTTTTCCCCATTTTTTTCAGGTGTTATCAACCTCGAAAGTGGAAATTACTGAGTCACATTATATCCCAGGACACGAATTTCCAGAAAAAGATAAAGAACTCAATGGTAAGGCTAAAGTTCTTTTTCTGTGAATCACGCATTTTTACTAGACTGACTACATGAGTCTCAGTTTCAGTTTTGAATTGAATGACAATCAAACTGAGAGTCATGACAATACCGTCGCCAGTCTACATTTTACTTGGCAATTTCAAAGATGCGACACAGAAATAAAGAATTAGCCCCATTTTTGACAAACAGTTGTAAACCTTTTTGGTACTCATTTTCGAACGTGGATTATCCATTGGTAGTAAGATTTGGTTAATTTTGCAAAAACGTACATGTATACCGAGTGAGTAAACAAGCTTGCACCTTTAGAAAACTCACCAAAGTTTGATTAATATTACCGATCATGAAAATTTCTTTCTGTATATTTGTGTCAAGGACCAAATTAATTTTAGACATATTGCAAAGTCTTGAAATGGCTTTGAATTTGTCGGAATGTTTGCTTTTAAAAGCTATTTGGTTTTGGAACATTTTCTGAAATCACAACGAATGATTATCTAAATGAATTTTAATGCCGCACTACAACTTGAAATTGGGTTCTTGTTTCCTCGATGAAACTCTTATGTCGTGCTTGACTCGATTTTATATGAAATCGCTATTATAGACTTCTGGTTAAAAATAGCACGTTTTGTAAAATAGATTTCCTCAAAATAGGGTTTTTTATGCCGTAATTTCAATATCTTTCTCTTGGATGAACAAAATAGCGATCACCTATTAAAATTATTGAATCCTTGACGNATCCATTGGTAGTAAGATTTGGTTAATTTTGCAAAAACGTACATGTATACCGAGTGAGTAAACAAGCTTGCACCTTTAGAAAACTCACCAAAGTTTGATTAATATTACCGATCATGAAAATTTCTTTCTGTGTATTTGTGTCAAGGACCAAATTAATTTTAGACATATTGCAAAGTCTTGAAATGGCTTTGAATTTGTCGGAATGTTTGCTTTTAAAAGCTAGTTGGTTTTGGAACATTTTCTGAAATCACAACGAATGATTATCTAAATGAATTTTAATGCCGCACTACAACTTGAAATTGGTTTCTTGTTTCCTCGATGAAACTTGTGCATGACTCGATTTTATATGAAATCGCTATTATAGACTTCTGGTTTAAAATAGCACGTTTTGTAAAATAGATTTCCTCAAAATAGGGTTTTTCATGCCGTAATTTCAATATCTTTCTCTTGGATGAACAAAATAGCGATCACCTATTAAAATTATTTAATCCTTGACACACAAACACAAACAGAAATTTAAAGATCTGTAACATAATACTATAAATAAATACTTCCTTTTTTCTTGTTTTATTTTTGTCCCATTGAAATTGGTTTATCACGAAAAGATCCCATTCATTTCATTTTAGCTTTAGCTCATGTTGTAGAAAATACTGCATTCTTTGGGGATATCTTGCTGAGGCTTCCCGATATCACACATAAGGTAAAGTCATTAGGAATTGTTTATCCGATGAGGGTGAATTGAGCAGCTTCGACTTTGGAATTAAAAGTTACACAACATTCCCTACGCGAAGAAACGAAGTATAGTGCACTAATAGACAACAACGCTAATAGACGATTGCGCTAAAGATGGCCGACAGGAATTTTTTACCATGATGCTTTGCGTCGCATTGAATTTTGAGTGATTTGATTGGTTGATTTCCTCAATACCGCAAAGGATCGTGGTAAAAAATTCCTCGACGCCATCTTTAGCGCAATCGTCTATTATGGCGGCTCCAAAGACTCTGTTGTATTTTGCTGAAAAGCATTCTGGTAAAAAGCTCCCTGACGATCACCTAACGACGTAAACATTTCGGTCTGCCGTTTTGACTAGCTAGCTCGAATTCGAATCGACCTTGAATTCGAATGCAACATGGTTCGAAAGGAAGCCTTTCCAAAGCAGAAAAAGTAAAGTTTTGATTCGAATGGAAGTTTTAATTAGACTTCGTTCACACGATGCCGGCATATTTTGAAAACGGTGAAAATGTGACGATAGCAAAATTTTAGCTAGCGTTCACACGATACCGGCACAATTTGAAAACGGTAGGAAATTTGACGGTAACAAACTTGTTGCAATCTCCCCAAGAATTTGATGCCAAAGAAATGTACCTACACCTAGAGAATCGACCAGCCCCCTTTAGAAAGCGTCGAAAAATGTTCCGCATTCATCGTTTTCGAGTGTTCACACGATGCCGTTTTCAAAATGTGCCGGTTAGAGTTCCGTTTTCAAAATCTGCCGTTTTCAAAATCTGCCGTTTTCAAAATCTACCGGCAAAAAATTTTGCCGTTTTCGTGTGAACGGGAGGCCAATCCGTCACATTTTTCACCGTTTTCATATTGTGCCGTTATCGTGTGAACGCAGTCTTAAGTCGAAATGGCAGACCAAACTTTTTATGTCGTTAGGTGATCGTCAGGGACCCTTTACCAGCATGCTTTGCGCGGCCGCCATCTTTAGCGTTATTGTCTATTCGAAACTAGCCAATAACAGCACCTGCTAAAGTTTTCGTGTTGTCAGTGGGAAGGGGAGTACAGAACAGAAACAGTAGGGTAGCTGTTTCAAACATATGCTTTTTGTCGTTAAAATTTAAAGTCAAGTAAATACTTGTTTCTTTTCATATTTTTCTCTGCTGTGCTAACACTGCAATTTTCTCTCGGTCAAGTTACCCAGTGCTTTATAGATAAAGGATGGTAGATCTTAGACTGATTACATGAGTCTCAGTTTTCCGCATTGAATTGAATGATAGTTATGGCTTCAAACTGAGACTCATGACAATGCAGCTTCAAAACAGAGACTAATTAGGCCTAATGCGAGAAAATATGTATGAGAGAAAATAAAATAAAAATTGTATGAGAGAAAATAAAAACATCAGATTGAAATCATTGAACGAATACAAGAAATCACGTCGTCAGTCTAGGTAGATCTTTCGCCTATCGTGGAGCTGACACATGAAATAAACTAGATTCCGACATCAAATTAACCTCGTCAATCCAGTCGTTCGAAACCAAACTAAACGAAACGTATTGACAGTATTCAAGGGAAGCTTGTTAATTTCCTTTCGCATTCGTTTTGTATTCTTTTTGTATTTAGATCTATGATTGTAATTTGAAATTGTAACTATTAATATTGTTTTAGCATATTTTACTTTTCTAATTATTGTACCAGGTCACCCAAAAAGAAGACTGCAATAGGTCATAACCAGCTCTCTAAATCAAACGTTATTGACAAATGGTTTGTATCACCGTTTTGTTGAAAGGCGTGGCTATCTTTTGAGATGCTCCATAAAATACAGGGGCTGCTTGTTGGTTGACAAAGGGTCTTTAAGCTTTGTTGGTTGACAAAGGGTCTGCATGGTCACATTAAGCTACGATTACCATCCGAAAAACCAGATTCAAGGAAAATTTCGAAGACTAAATTTCTCATTTAGAGTGAAATAATCGCCATCCTTTTCCTGTCAACATTTTGTGAAACTCAACGTAGAGATGCATTTGAAGTCGTCTGGGGAAATCTGTTGTTTGCAAAATGATCGATATCTCTTCCTTATTCAAATTTCGTGCTCCCATGCAAATTTCGAATTGGGCCTTTTTCACATCTAGCAGACATGGACTGGAAAAGGAGGGGAAATTCCAAGAAATGAATGAATAACCATATTTTTGAACCTTGTTTGTTGGAGGGTAGCTTAAACTGACCAAGCAACATCTCAAAAAATACGTAGGCGTGATCTAGCTCATGACGTTTTTTGGGTCNGGAAATCTGTTGTTTGCAAAATGATCGATATCTCTTCCTTATTCAAATTTCGTGCTCCCATGCAAATTTCGAATTGGGCCTTTTTCACATCTAGCAGACATGGACTGGAAAAGGAGGGGAAATTCCAAGAAATGAATGAATAACCATATTTTTGAACCTTGTTTGTTGGAGGGTAGCTTAAACTGACCAAGCAACATCTCAAAAAATACGTAGGCGTGATCTAGCTCATGACGTTTTTTGGGTCAACTGTTAAGCTTTCTTTTTTTCACAGAGTCTATTTTAAACCAGTTTTTTAAACTGAATTGAATCCCTGCATAAAGAATTTTAAAATGAAAACAAACGAAAGAAATAGATAAGCGATGTTTAAGGTGGGTCGCGTAGAATGCAAGTATTTTTATACAGATTTATTTTGCATTGTAGCAACTTGTATTTACCACGAGAAGTGGGACTTTCAATAAATTCAGTTGAAAATTAACCTCACACTTGCTGTCAAAATTTAATTCATGTCTAAATACATCATTTACACTTATGCGGCTCGCAATTTGATGCCCCGCAATATTTGAGTTTAAAGATGTTTAGGCAGAGTCGTTTTGAGTTGCGGGGCATCATGCTGTGAGCCGCATAGATGTCAATCATGCATTTAGACATGACGTAAATTCAAACGTGTAGGCCAACTGTTGAGAGAGACGACGGTAGGCCAATAAGAGACGAAGGTAGGCCAGTAACAAAGACGAGAAGTTTGAGGCTCGTTTGAGTTCATTTTCAACTTAATTTATTGGGAGTCCCATTGCTCGTGCTTTGACGAATAAATTGAATTGAATTGATTTCTTTTGCAGTTAATCAAAAGTAATAAAGAATGGCAGATCATGATTAATTGGAGTGTTGGCTTCTGCAATGAAACTGGTCTTTTTGATGGAGCAAATGAAAAGCTACTTTCACTGGTAAGAACTTTACTTTTTACCACAATAAGTCCCCGCATATGAGAAGCTACAAATTTTTAATTAGGTTTTTCATCATAGATTCTTTTATGTAAGAAAATATCTTCAAAGGCTGATTGGTTTCTTATATGTCTGATAAAAACTACCTCTTTTGTCAAAAAATATTTTACAAATTCTAGGAACAACCTGAACATACCGGGTGACCCAATAAAAAGTGAAACTTTTTGAAAAATCATTAAAATTTGATTATATCACCAATCTTTGCATTTTCTTTGTTTGTATTTGTATCAAAAAGATCAAATAATTTTAATGGATAATTGTTATCTTATTCTTTTGAGGGAGAGACGACAAAATTACGGCATGAACAAACATGTTTTGAGCAATAGTATTTGACAAAATATCGAATTTTTAGCAAAGAAGCTATTTCTTGCGATTTGATATGAAGTTTCAAGTCCTACATGATATAAAAGCTTCTTCAAGGTTCAATTTTATAATAGTTTCTTGTGATTTTGGATTATTCTTCAAAACCAGGTAGCTTGTAAAAGCACAAATTGCCACAAATCCCAAGACATTTCAAGACTTTGCAATATGTCCAAGATCAATTTGGTTTTTGATATAAATGCACAAAAAGAAATTTTCATGATCGGTAATGTAATTAAATTTTGATGATTTTTCAAAAAGTTTCATTTTTTGGGTCACTCGGTCGTAAATACAATATATTTTAGGGTATTCCAATCTGAGGAAGGTAGGACAGATTCAAGGCCTAAAGACCTAAAGCAATACTGGGCGAGTCAGAAAAATGTATCCACTCTTTGAAAAATCGTACTACAAAAATTATAACACCGATTTGGAAAATCACAATTCCATTGCCTAACTTAGGGTTTGACTTCATTTTGAGAAATTAACTGTAGTGAGTGGCCCCATCTTTCAATGTCTAAGATTTTTATTGTAACGTTTTATCAATCGTCTAGGTTGCTCAGGAGCTCAATCTTATTCCTCGAGATCCAAATTACGTGAATCCATATAAAGCTGAGGCGCTGCTGAAGGTTTGTTTAAAATTCTCCCTTTTTTGTTGACTTCAAATCCAAACGGAAGGGATTTCTGAGAAATATGACTTCTGAAAGCTTTGACCTGGTGAAGCGTGTTGTTTGCTATAAGTGCTGATCAAATTTGTCAAATTGGTCATGTTTCGATTTTACCTCCACGGTGTTGCACAATCTCCACAGTACTGAAATTATCCCTCCGCAGTACTGAATACCTCCACCTTACTGAAAGTATCCCCCACAGTACTGAAATCATCCCTCCGCAGCGCAGTACTGAATAACCTCCACCTTAATGAAAGTATCCCCCCACAGTACTGAAATTATCGCTCCGCAGTACTGATTAACCTCCACCTTAATGAAAGTATCCCCCTACAGTACTGAAATTATCCCTCCGCAGTACTAAATAACCTCCACCTTACTGAAAGTATCACCCACAGTACTGAAATTACCCCCCACAGTACTGAATAACCTCCACCTTACTGAAAGTATCCCCCACAGTACTGAAATCAGCCCTCCGCAGCGCAGTACTGAATAACCTCCACCTTAATGAAAGTATCCCCCCACAGTACTGAAATTATC
>REGM01000048.1:900623-920486 GCA_004194415.1 Aurelia aurita
ATAACCTCCCCACCTCCTGAAATTCCCCCCCCCCCCCCAGTACTGAAATCCCCCCCCCCCACAGTACTGAAATTATCCCTCCGCAGTACTGAATACCTCCACCTTATTCAATTCAATTCAAACTTTGTTTATAAGAAATACTAAATACAACGTATAACTTATACGACTCAGAAAAAGCAAAGCTTATCTAGTCTGAGCCGTTTTAAGAACAAAAACATGGGAAATATATACAAAACGTAACAGGAAGAAGAGTAGTAGCTAACTGTGAAAAGCTTAAATGATTGGTCCTAAATGGTGTTAAAGTTTAATTTATTTTGTATTTTCGTAATTATTTTTTATGTTTCCTTTTTACTGGTATTGGAGGAGGTTGAGATTTTTTATTTTAGCAGAAAATATTTTTGCATTATTGATATGTTTTATGTTTTCTGGAAGACTATTCCAGAGTCTTGCGCCTTTGTTTTTAAGCATTTGGTCACCCCAATGTTTACTTGTTCTGCATACTTTATAGTCTTTTCTTTGTCTTGTTTCGTACTTATATTTGTCCTCATTGGTTTCAAAATAGTTTTGAAATGCAGTTGGAAGTTTTTCTGAATTATGATACACTTTATGCATAAATTTTAGAATTTTTGCTTCATAGAGATCTTTGACTTTTAAAATTCCATAGGATTTATGTAGAATATTTGTAGAGTATCTATAATTTTTGAACTGTAAGATTTTAAGCATTCTATTTTGTAGTACTTGGAGTCGCTTTAAGTGACTTTCTTTTGCCACTCCATAAACTTCTAAGGCGTAGCTTATTTTTGATTGCACTAAGCTAAGAAATAAGGCCTTCAAACATTCAACTGGAACCAAATGTCGCAACTTAGCGAACATTGAGCAGTATTTAACTAAGCTGCTTGTTAGTGTGTCTATGTGGTCATTCCAGTTTAGGTTGCAATCTATCTGCAGTCCAAGATATTTTAGACTGTTGACTTCTTTAAGTTTGGAACCCATTTCTATTGTGAATTCATTAGTGATCATTTTATTTCGATTTGGTTTGAAAAGACAATGATTTGTTTTACTGGTGTTGATAAGCAGTTTGTTTGCTTTAAACCATACATCTAATTCGATTAGTTCGCTGTTAATTACTCTAGTTAAGTCGTTTATATTGTTGCTAAAGCAAAATATGTTCGTATCATCAGCAAAGAGTCTTGGTTTAACATCGTTCATAGCGTTTGCCATGTCATTTACGAATATTGTGAAAAGAATTGGGCCTAGGACTGACCCCTGAGGTACTCCTGTTTCTATAGTTTCTAAGGAAGATTGTGCTTTATTGCAGCATGTATATTGTTTACGGTTGCTGAGATAGCTGGAGAACCAGTCTCCAACGATCCCTCTAAAGCCATAATGATGGAGTTTGTAGAGAAGAATCTCGTGGTCAATGGTATCAAATGCTTTTGACAGGTCAAGAAATACACCAAGTGCATAGTTATCTTGATCTAATTGACTGTAGATGAGGTCAGTTATTTCTAACAGAGCATGCACTGTTGAGTGGTTTTCTCTAAAACCAAATTGGAGTTCGTACAATATTTTGTGTTTTTTAATAAAAGTCATCATACGTTTTACAACTAGACGTTCGAATATTTTTTCAAAGCAAGACAGGAGAGAGATTGGTCTGTAGTTTTCTGCGAGGTATCTTTGACCCTTTTTGAAAACAGGAATTACTTTTGCGATTTTCCAAATATCTGGAAATATTCCAGAATTAATTGAAAGGTTGTAGATGTGAGAGAGTGGGCTAACGAGGTATTCGAAGGTAGCTTTTATAATCGATGGTTTGATACCGTCGTGTCCTGGGGATTTATTGCCTTTTAGAACTTTTATTTCAGTGATAATTTCGTGTTCTTCTATTTGCTGGAAAAAGAAGGATTTTTCGACTGGATTTTTTAGGTAGCTGGCAAAGTTCGCTGAGCAGTTTCCTATTTTTGCAGCAGTTTTCTTGCCTACTGTACAAAAATGCTTATTGAGTGCGTTAGCAATGTCGGTGTTATCGAAATACGACTGATCATCATCAGTGGTAATTCTCTTAATGAGATTGTTAGATTTCCCTTTTTTAGGACTCACTATGTTTCCCATCACAGCCCACATTTTAGCTACCCGGTTAACTTTGTCGTTAAAGAGGTCCTTAAAGTAGTCGGATTTTGCTTGGCGCAGGCATGAATTTAGAATGTTGCGATAGGTTTTGTGTGCCATTTTGGAGGACAGTGTTTTCTTTTTCTTAAAGTTTGCAAAAATGTTATTTTTCTTTACAATGCACCGCTTTAAGTTAGTAGTTACCCAAGGTTTATCCTTTATACGGGAATTTGAGATAAGCTTTACTGGGAAAGCCTTATTGTAAGAGTTTGATAAAATTCGCTGGAAAGCGTCTGTGCACTTGTTGACATCGTCGTTATTACAAACTTCATCCCAGTTTGTATCCTTTATCGATGAAACAAATGCATCCGTGTTCTTTGTACCAAAAATTCTGACCTTAAATTTTCGATCTAATTTTGTGATTTTCTGCTTTTGAAAGGTAAAGAGGACGGAAGCAAAATGATCAGAGATATCAGAATAGAGATTACCTGAAATTATCTTCTCACTCTGACTTTTCTCTTTCATAAATATGTTGTCGATGAGTGTAGCAGAGTGGTCACTAACACGAGATGGTAGGGTTATACCAGGATTATAACCATGACTAAGCATCATATCTAAGTATTGCTTATGTCGAGCTTTTCCTGCTTCGTTGAACTTTAGTAGATCAATGTTGATGTCACCTAGCATAATTATTTTATCATATTTTAGCTTATCAATTTCAGATATTGTAACTTCAAGGTTTTCGTTGAAGTTGCCAATGTTTCCATTTGGGTGTCTGTATATTACACCAAGGAGGATTTCGCTTTTGCCCTTAGAAAGATGAACCCATTTATTTTCACATGGTTCATTGCATTTAACTGTTAAATTAGGTTTATCTTCTAGTTTTAGAGATGTTTTAATGTAAATGCCGACGCCCCCTCGAGAACAGTTATTTGGGGGAATCTTATGGAACACATATCCTTGTAGCAGTGAAGCGTACATGTCTAGGTTCGTAGCTCCAATTTCAGTGAGACATATACAATCAAAATCTGCTTTTATGGAGGTTATTAAGCTTACCAGTTCATCTGCGTGTTTATTTAAGCTTCTAATGTTTAAATGAAAAATAGATATATCTGTTTTACTTATGTTGGTTATTTGGTTTAATGATTCAATTGTGAAATATTTACCATTATCAATACTTAGATTGGATTCATTTATATATTCTTTTAGATTATTATTTTCAATCAATTCGTTTAATTTATGTTTATCATTTAAAAATAATTCATCAAATTCGTTATAGGTTATGTTATAAAAAGGAAGTTGTTTTAAAGTGTCCATATATATATTGCGTGTCCGTTGGTGGATACTCTCTTAAACTTTGTTCAAATGTCCATATGGGATCCATGGTATGTTTGCATTCGACGGAAAAGCCATGGGGTACGGGTTTAATGGGTTGAAGAAGTAAGGCGAAGTGAAATTTGACGGCCATTGTACAGTTTGTCTTGGGTGCTGCTGTGCTGTTGGCATATTCTGCATATTCTGTCGAATTGGCTCATGCTGATGTCTCTCATCACTGGCTCGTCGGTTCTCCTTGTGTTCGATTCGATTCGTTTTGTTTGCGGAGATCACTGATTTGAAATTTTTAACCAGGATAGCAGTTCCATGATCATTTAAATGCAAGCCATCACTTCTAAATTTTGGATTGTTAAGGTTGTTGTTGGCAATGATGTTGATATCATTAGGTAGGCCTTTCATAAGACGATTAACTTCATTGATTTTTTGCACAAAAACTTCTTGTCCTGTTTTTGATTCTCGGTGTATTAAACACGAAAGGCTTATTTTGGCATTTGGAAAATATTTTCTTGTTTCAATAACGAGGCTGTTGATTTTATCTTGAATTTGCTGGGAAGTGTCGTTCCTCAGATTATTTGTGCCAACGTGAAATATAATGTGCTTTATGTTCGTAGGGTTGGCTAGTTTGACTTGCGACATGAAGTTCTGAATGTCATCAATTTTGACGCCTCGTAATGTTTTAACGAACGATCGATTTGAGTAGTCGAATTTTTTCATTTTTATTTGCTTAAGCATCGAGTCCCCAACCACGAGAACCTCTTTTTGAGATAGGTTTTCCGCGAGCTTATTTTCGTGCTTGGTGGATTCATGAGTATCTTGGGATGTACTTGGGATGAGGCTACTTGTGTGGTTAGGATACCGTTTTCTGACGTCGTGTTTGCGATGTGGTGATTAGCACTGCTGAGATTCTCAATAGGTGTCACACCTTGCGGCTTTTTGTACATGGTGTCAAAGGTGTCAATATCCTCTTTCCTCTCCGTGATCTGCGGAGCCTGGCTGATATGTTTGCCGAGGGAATTCGTGACTTGATTCAGGTGGTTCCTTACTGAAAGTATCCCCCACAGTACTGAAATTATCCCTCCGCAGTACTGAATAACCTCCACCTTACTGAAAGTATCCCCCCACAGTACTAAAATTATCCCTCCGCAGTACTGAAAGTATCCCCCCACGTTACTGAAATTATCCCCCACAGTACTGAATAACCTCCACAGTATTGCACAACTTCGACACTGCACGGACGCGTGCCAGGGTAATCATTTGATAAAGGTTTATCTCATGGAAGAGAAAAGTTAAATTAGTGTCAACAATTATTTTGCTAAAATCTTAGAGCGATTGTATGAAAACCTATTTCGTGAATCTAGCATTTTTAGTAAAATCGCTCGTAGCAATGAAGCCGATTTCAACCAAATAGATTTTTATATCTAAGCAAGCCTTTTTCTTGCAGACAGAGACGTAAGAACTGGGGGCACTGGGGTCACGTGCCCCCCTAAGATTTGCAATAAATGAAAAATTGCCCTTTTGTTTGAGGAAATGCCCCTCTAGCTTAATAAAAAAGTGCCCTTGAAGTGTCGTGCCCCTCCAAGTTTAAGATGCTTCCTGCGGCCCTGCTTGCTGACAACTTTTATCGAACTAAGTTGCTGATTTTCACAATGACATCAATTAGGAAACTCATCCGCGCATGGCACTGATAAAGGTTCAATGCCCAAACATGACAAAACAAAAGAACATGTTTGTGCATGACGGAGGCCAGTGATCTTTTTTTTAAATTTTTTTTTATACATTCTCATAAAAATATGATATTGACAAATTACAATTACTATACTGCAAGGAGCATGGTAGTACACATCAACCCTGTCGCATTTACACAAAAGTACAGATATAAAATTAACTAAACTAAATGAAATATTTCAATGGCCAGTGATCTGATAGATGTTAGAATTCTCCGACTGCTCTTGTGGTTGCTCACTCATAAAATTTTGCAATATGTTGTACCATATTTGTAGACTGATTACCTGAGTCCCGTGTTTCCCTGTGCTCTTTGAATTGATGATGTCACTTCTGGTACCATTATACCGTCAAGTGGGGTGACTGCGATTAATTTTTAACTTTGTTTCTTCACAATTCCGATCAGAAACGAAGAAATGCAATACAGACTTTTGCATTTAAGCGTTGTGCATCAGACGTTTGGTATGTAAAAAGGAAACAATATTTTGGTGCTATTTTCCACTCATTTTGCAGGCATGAAAAAATGATCAAAGTCACCCCGCAGATGGGGTGACGTTGACCAGCAAGTAAAACTTAATGGGGATTTTTTGGTCGAGAACTTTTTTGCGATTCCAACCTAAGACCTGAGCACTTTAGCAGTCTTATTTCAAAATCCAATGATTTCTAGTTATAAATGCAAGGACGTCTGAATAAACTTCAAGTTTATTTAGCACCCATTTTTTAGGAAGGGCTACAAGTTCAACTGTGTCGTCCGAAGTTTACTTTTCGTTGCTGTGGTGCAAACATTTTATCACATTTATCATACCAGTTTGGACCTCCTTTGGTCAATGGCCCCCAAGTAGCGGCTGGTTTGACATGGAAACAATTACAATTTTAAAGGGCTGAGTGATTAAAGTCACCCTCCTGATCAAAGTCACCCCGTTTGACGGTACTTAAAATTCCCTTGTTCGAGTCTCGGAAGCCAACATTTATTGTTTTCTCATTTCGCTTCAAATCATTTAAAGACCCGTTGCTAACCATGATCCCTTGGGCGCTAAATGAACAGCAAAACAATTAAAACTTAGGCCAGAAGTCGACTTTGGGCCCGCAAAGGATTATGGTTAGCAATGGGTCTTTAAGGTTGGTTGTTTTATAGAGCTGAGTTTCAAGAAGCCACATGTTTGAGAAGATTAACTAAAGGAATTATTTGTGGTAAACGGTTGGCAACAGTTGTCTCCTGTTTAGCGTAGGCATATCGAGAAATCATTCTCTTACAAGTGCAACTGATAATCAATTTTGCTAATCAGTGTTTTGTGGGCATAGTTTTTCACTTGTTTTCGACTGTTATTCGTCAGAAAAAAACAGCCCTTTTTCTTAACTTCTACAAAATAACACCACAGCAGTGAATAATTGAATAGCTTGGGTTACTTTGCATAACTTTTCTATCAAATGTTTTACTCGAATGTTGAAGAATCAGCAGATGTTGAGAAAGAACAGACAACAGAAGAAATCAACCAAATAGAAAGACCAGAAAATGTAGCCCTACTGATACTTGAAAATTCAGCCTTACAACAAAAACTAGTCATCGTCTTAAAAACGAGAAATTTCTGTGTGGTACAAATGTGAAGATCGAAGTGTTTTGATTCCATTTGAATGCGATAACTCATTAAAAATGCTTTTTTAAAATGAGTTTATAAGATATGCGCTATCCCAATTCTAACACGTCTTTCCTCAGTGTAACCAAAGCCTTAAGCATCTTTGAATTTAAGGAGGAATTTGCCTAATATTAAGAAAGTTGTTAGAAAACCTTTCTTCAGATGAGTTAATTTTATTGCCACACCCATGCCGCGCCTTCTTTCCCTGGGTGAAACTGGGGGCCCCAATTCGAGTGGTGATCCCGTTGGGTCTAGTAAAGTACCCTATAGGTAGGGCGAAATAGGCCATTGACAAATTCAAGGATTTTACTTTATTGTGCTTAAGAAAATCAGTTTTTATTATGAACAAAGACTATTTTATCCATTGAAGAAGTTGCAAGTGAAAAGCCAAGAATACTGTGTTTTAGTTTTTGAAGCAAAAATCGCGTGACCCATTTTGCCCCATTCTGGCCCATTTTGACAATGGTCTTCCTTTAGAGCTTTGGAGATCACAGGTGACAGATTGTTTTATTTCTGGGATTTTTGGAATTTTGGTTTAGTTATGTACTATTTTGTACAATGTCAACTTATCACTTTTGAGGTCAATTTATGGTGGCAGAGCTCATGATTGCTTGGATAGGAATCACATCAAAGCCTGTGCTATATTAGTTTACCCTTATAACTGTGCGAGTTTGCGTGTCTAAAATTGCGTGGGGACATCTGTATCCATCCACCAAAACGCAGGATTCTACTGATCTGAAAGTTGAGTATCCATAAAAAGCCATGGCTGATATTCTTGAACTTGGCTTTTGAATATGAATGATGTCCACTCAGACGTCTCTTATGTTATAGAGAATCTTGAAGAGGGGTCTTCAATACTATTTTCCCAGTAATATTTACGGGCAATCCTAGTAATTTTTTATAGTTATACAGTCGGTGATCAAATCCAATTCCCAGCCTATTGTTTTGCCGTTTGTATCCCCAGTCCCAGTTCATAAAACCCCAGTCCAGTGTAAAGATTCCGTTTCATAGTGTGTAATTTTAGGCAAATCCCATATCCCATTTTACCCCTTCAGGACTATTATTCTCCTGTATTCGTTTCAAATGGTCAAGTCTTTCAAACACTTTGTCAATCCATTCCATCTGATCTACCATAGTGCACAAACCCTTCCAGGACAACTCAAAAGTTTCGCGTAAGCCACGCACCAGTCTATACAAGCAGCTTATGAGATTAAACGAAGCTCCCTTTCCTTCACTCCCCTCGGACCAATTTTGCTTTTTTGTCAAAGAAATTGGTCATGATTCTTTGACGCTTTCCGTTATCTCCTGAAGGTCAATGATTATGGAAGCTCAACTTGAACAAGTTGTTTTGAGCTATAGGTTTTAAATTTAAATTGTTTTTTTTACTCATAGGTTGTATATTGATTTTAAATAATATCGGGTGTTTAAAAAAAGGAGCCCCTTTTGACTGACTGTGGAAAATTCCCATGAAATGGCTAAGCCCTTTTTCAAAACCTCTGGTGTCAGGTGCAGCCTAAATTTTGACTTTGCAAGCTCGTATCTCCGGTGTTTGGTGAACGATTTATAAATGTAAGGTGTGTGCATTTAAGTTGAAGATTAACGAATTGGGCAGTCGGAAAGTCCGGATATCTTATCGTTTTGTTCCTTTTTGCAATCAAAGGGGGTACTTTTTTATACCCCCGTTAGGTTGCCTAAAAGTTGATGATAGCTATCTGCACTGACATTCAATCTGTACATGATCACGATGCTCATTTCAGGGATACTCAACAATTCTAAAGTATCAAATGGACCAAAGTGGACCTGATACCAATTTTTGTGCAATTCCTCGGGTCAAATCAAATCAAATAGCTCACAAGACCTCCGAACTAAATTCGTCCATGATGTAGCGTCACTAAAAGAATATTTTAACGTTAGTAGAAATATTCGGATTTTGGTGATTTGTCAATCTCGTCCCCAGAGTGAGTTCGTTGCTCTACCTCTGCTCTGGGATGCAGGTCGCTTTTCGGCAATTTGATTGGCTATTCGAAAATAATAGCAAACATAAGTTATTTCTCGAAAAATTCCTAATTATTCAAATAAAAGCAACATAATTTAGTCACTAAGCAACAATCATTACAGTGTTACTGTATGGTTTGGAAGCGAGGTCACATAATTAGCATTACCTAGCCAACCGCAAATCCATAATGGCTGCTAATCCACCCTTATTTTGGGCGAATTTATGCAATTTGTACCAGGGTGTTCATTCGGCTTCGTGATTAGCGTATGACGTAAGAACACCCTGGGAACGAGGTTGGTGATCTGTCAAACGCTGGAACTTTCTTCGGACTCACCCGGTACCTTGATTTTATGTTGAAGAAGGAAACTAAAATCTATTAGAATAGCAAATAGCTTTTCTTAAGTTTGCAGACCATCTAGTTTGTCCAATCTCAACATCAATTCTTAATTTGCAATTCTTTGTTGTATATTTACGTTATGTTATGTTTTTGACAGGAAGCCGCCAAGAAGATGCAAGAAAGTAGCGGCAGCAGCAAAAACAAGAAGAAAAGTAAATCAAAAAGAAAAGAAAGAAAAGGACCACGGCTAAGTCGGACAGATCTTTGACACATCCAATGTAAGATTTTTTAGATTGTATGCTTTTCCTACAAAACGTCACTTGGAGACGAAGAAGTTGTTCGCAAAATTGGTTCCACGGTTTTTGCAGTATTATTTTCAAACGTGGAAAAAAGTGGATACATTTTGTGACTCTAGCGGCGAACGCATATTTACATAGTTTATGCTATCAAGCACAGGACAAGGTCACGTTCATACCAGCATTGTTCTATTTATATTCAGTAACATTACAGCGCAGTCACGTTCATAAGTTCTTGCTTAACAATCAATCTATAAACATTTGCAACACGAGTAAATGTGACCTGTCAATGTTTTGCTACAGTGTTTACGAAATTTGGGTCTCTTTTAGTGCCTGTTGAAACTGATTCATTGTTTCCACGGAACTACCTTGTTTTCCAAAGTTTGTCTTGAACAAATGAAGCTGATTTCATTTGGGGTCGTGCCTTTTTTCTGACGTACTGTTAATGCTACAGTACATGCCAAGGGTAACAAGGGTGGGAGTTCTCATTTAGCACACGTCTGTGCAGTACTGTGGCGGTTGTGCAATACTGTGGAGGTAAAATCTAACCCCGAACGATTTTTGAGAAAAAGGACTTCTGAAAGCTTTGACTTAGAGAGGAACTTAAAAAGAGCTTTCAGAAGTCATACTTCTCAGAAATCCCTCGTGTTTAGATTTTACCCGCACAGTTAAAATGTGTGGATGACAAGTAAGGCCAAGAACGCTAGAAAAAAGGATTCAAGCAATGAACTTTTAACCGCACTTTGGACAGCATAATACACTTTTTTCACCAGCAGCTGCCATTTTGCAATTTTGTCAAAATTTTTGTCATATAAATTTTTACTGCAGATTCGAATTTACCACCCAAACTTTAGTCCAGAGACAAATTTTCTTACTGCTAGTGTTCTTAATTAATTAAATAACAAAGAAAGTTTTGATTTTAGTAAAGGATTTCACCTGGAAAATTTTTCTGGGTGATAATTTTCATCCCATTCATTTTTCACGGTCAAATCGTTGATAACTTTTCAAACTGTGTAGCTTTCAAATCAACATTACGAACATTACCACTGTGAAACTTGTATCTAGACAATCGTTTTGGTGCTGAATTCCAATCTGGGGTAAGAACTTTCCTGTAAGAAAATTTAGAAAAATTTCCATGATGGCGGCCGTTTATTGAAAACGTGTGTTTAGGATTGTTGTTTACTTCATGATCCATCATGACATCATCAGTAATCTGGCTGTGAACAAACCAACCGCTGTTATTTTTTCTGTAAAATTCAAAAAGACCGTCCTCGCAGGTCTCTGCGACGCGCCAGTATATCAAGCGTAATATTCATACTTTAAAGATGAAACACCATCTGTTTTGAAGTATTTATCGACTGTCGAAATTTAGGTTCTCAATAGCTTGTACTTTCTTTCTTCCCGGTTGAACATCTGCCATATTGGCTTGGCTTTTCTCTGGTCTGCCAAACCGACATTAGATGAAGGCGTTCCATTCGGCTTTCATCAAGCAAGAGACTTACAACGAGAGCCCGTTGCTTCGCTATACAACTACAACAACCACCCACGCACAACAGGACTCGTGCACAAACTGTGTTCAAAAACCAGGACAACGAATTTTGCTTCAGGAAAGCATTGCCAAGAATGCGAAGCTAAACGTCTTCCAAGCAGAAGTTGGGTCACAAACAATAACGTCTAAAGATCTTGAGACAAAAACTCTCTGAAAATCTTTTCATTTTTAATAAGTTAGATTTATCTTTGATAGCATTGATAATACTCCCTTCTTCCATTTTGTTTCAACATCAAAGCAAAAATGCACGCGAATGCAAAATATTTTTTCACAAGGCTCTGAGACTGTTTCGCAAAACACTGGAGAACAACCTCAAGCTTGATTACAGCATTACAGCTTTTATCTAAACTTGTCATCGAGAGTTATTGCCGCCCCAAAAAGCTAGGGTTTCTTGCATCGTGGTAAAATGTTCCTCACCGCCATCTTTGGCGTAATTGTCTATTGAACAGGACAGCTTCATAGACTCTCAAGGTACACAAATGCGCATGAAAGACAAGGAATCTATTGAAGCCGAACTTCTGAATTAACAGCAACGTTACATTGCAGTTGCCCTCGTGGTTTCGTAAACTCCCTAACAGCCTACGGCCGGCGCAAACAAGGAAGCATTGTTGCAGAAACATTCATTAGCTTCGTTTGGTCCTGAATGTTTCTTCGTTTGCGTAGCAACGCAACAAATGTTCTGGACGCAAATTTTGCGTACAAATGTTTTTGAATTTTTTGAAAAACGTTCCTTGCTTCCTTGATGCAATTTTGTTTCCACAACAATTTTTCCATGTTTGCGGGCCTTAGCAACAATTTTGTCTGTTCTAAGGGCAGTTTAGCGCATGCTCAGTTCAATTAAAGTCTTTAAAAATTTAAGAACCCATGCGTGATTTTTGCATCCTCGATGAACGTTTCCCAGTCTGCGCGAAATAGTTTGAGTCTCTTTGTTTGCTCGCCCAAGCTACATCGTGAGCAACATTGAGAATCAATGTTTCCGCTCCGCAACATTGTTTCCTACGTTTGCGCAGGTGTAATCCCCCCCCCCCCACTATACTGTTGACCTTCATAAACTATGGTCTCTTGGAAATTCTATCATTTTTCCTCCAATGATAAAAATGGTAGATTGTTCTAATTTTTTGAAACTTTGGTTTGAATTCTTTTAAAAAACGAAGAACTTTGTAATTTTGAAAATGATCAAGATACCATAAAAGTTAACGGTAGAATTACAGTTAAGCACCTCAAGCTCCTTTCAAGCCATTCAATCCAAAGAAAGTTGTTTAGTTGAACCCCGCTATCTCAAACCCCAAAGTGAAATGAAATTTGTTCGAAACAGCGAGGTTTCGAGATAACCGCAGCTCTAACGTAGAGGCATTAATAAAGTGTTTGAGATAGCAATTGGTTCGAGACAACTGAGTTAGAGTTATGGAGGTTCNAAATGGTAGATTGTTCTAATTTTTTAAAACTTTGGTTTGAATTCTTTTAAAAAACGAAGAACTTTGTAATTTTGAAACTGATCAAGATACCAAAAAAGTTAACGGTAGAATTACAGTTAAGCACCTCAAGCTCCTTTCAAGCCATTCAATCCAAAGAAAGTTGAACCCCGCTATCTCAAACCCCAAAGTGAAATGAAATTTGTTCGAAACAGCGAGGTTTCGAGATAACCGCAGCTCTAACGTAAAGGCATTAATAAAGTGTTTGAGATAGCAATTGGTTCGAGACAACTGAGTTAGAGTTATGGAGGTTCAACTGTAATAGTCATTTACACTATATTTCAAAATTTAAGCCCATGCCGTCTTTAAGTGAAAAATTACGCAGGTTTCGCAAACTTTTCTCATTTGTTAGAACACTTTAAAGGTATCGTTAAGTATAGAACACCTACCACATAAACTTGATGTCTACACACAACGATTCGACCATACTCGTGTTAAAATGTGGCTGATGTTTAACACTATACTTTCGCTTTGCGGATAATATGTTTAAAAAATAATCTCGCAAATGAAGTCTCGACAGACGTGCAACGCCTGCGCGCAAGGCAAGATAAGAACATTATGTGTTGTGTTTACATAAATGTATTCTGACGCAGAATATTACCCACATATCTTGGAAGCGGTTGCAGTTTCATTAGGGCAAGCTAAATCTACTAAATACTCGAATAAAACATCTGTTATATAAGCTGGATTCGTCCTAGACTGATTACCAAGTCCATTGTATCCCTGCGGTAAACCTTGCTCAACAGGGACTGATAATGAATAGTGAAAAAGCTGACCCTATTTTGTGCATTCATCAATCGAATCATGATCGAATCACTGATCGAATCTGTTGATTGAAGCGACATCATTAAGCTAAAGAGCACAGGGAAACAAGGGACTCGGGTAATCAGTTTAGATTCGCCCTAGAGGCGACATAACGAGACGCGACCGGCGGCCCAGATATGATTTCACTGTCGCTGGCGTTGTTTGCGTAGCGTCATAGAAGACGCTTCAGTTATGAATTAAGTTTAGGTGCTAGCTACCCACCTAATTTTTACAGCCGAACCCCGATAACTTGAACTCTCAAACGGACCAAAACAATTTGTTCGACATATGGTGGATTTCAAGTTCANAGGTGCTAGCTACCCACCTAATTTTTACAGCCGAACCCCGATAACTTGAACTCTCAAACGGACCAAAACAATTTGTTCGACATATGGTGGATTTCAAGTTCAAGTTTGAGTTTAGACTTGCCCAAGTCATCTTGAAAGAAAAGAAATGACGACTTGTTGGCAACAGCTCACGGCTGATTAGCGAGATGATTTTTTGGTCTGGCAGGCGGCATTTTTTATCTTGATTTTTTACCAATAGTAATGAAGATTTTGAATTGCTTCCGGTTGGGTGCTATTACAAATATCCAGTCAAGCCGGTTCACAAACGTCTCGTGAATAATTCACGAGGAGCTGTTTGGAACAAGTCGCCCTTTCCTTCTATTCCAAGACGACTTGCGCAAGTCCAGTTTGACTTCGAGTAAGGGAAAGGGAAATGATCAACTTATTTGAGAAATCAAGTACGTCGAGTTAAAGCAACTTCGAGTTATCAAGGTTAAACTGTGTCCCTTACAAATATTCAGTTAACTATATCATCAATCAAAATAATTTTCAATTCAAGTGACTATCAAAAGAAACTTACTAAAGCACGCATAAGGTTCAAAATACACCCTTCGTTCTGCAAAAATGAACTCAATCTGTTGTTTTCTAACTTTCCCTACTTGGTGCTTAATCCTTGACCATTCCACTTTGCACGTGTAGTTTTATTTTATGCATCTGCTACTTGCGTGATTATATTCGATAAACCTTTCACTTGCAGATGCTCGGTAAGAGGTTACTTCTAGAAGCACTGTTCCGTTTTTTCATACCAACATTTTCACTTATCGACTGTAGATCAGACATTGACTTTGAGAGCTGGCTTGAACTTAGCCCTGGGCGCAGATCTCGAGCAACTGGAGTTCCAGGCCTTCGTGAACTTGCTGTCATTTGCCTCTGATCGACAGTTGGTCTTGGAGAAAAGAGCCTTCCTTTGCTTCTTAGCCCTCTTTGCATATCTAAATGTTCATCGTGCATGGTTTGCAGTGTGGATGAGTTTCTGTCCGTGGAAGTATCACAAACTTCGGAAGATCGGGCAGTTCTTTTTCTTCGCATGATAGGACTCACAGGCAATGATCGCACAGCAATAATCGTGTTGTTCTCAAGCTGTTCTTTAAAATTTTTTGGTAGTGAGTTACTCGTTCTGCTTCGAGGAGAGCTAAGAGGAGAACTCCCTGGTGTCGATAAGGGCGACAATTCATTCAAAGCAATCATTGTTCTTGGTGAACCTGCTGGAGAACCAAAGGGTGACGTGAAGGGCGACCTTCCAATCGATGGGAGATGCAAAGGGTCATGATCATTTCCAAGTGACTCCAACTTTTTGCGGAAAAGAAGCTCCGACAAATCCTTATCACTGTCTTCAAATTCACTCGACGAAATTCTGCTTCCATCACTTTTACGATCTGCGCTGTTTTGCCGATTCCTAAACGATCTCTCCCTGCTAGGGCGCTTTTCCAGCAAGGGGTGCTTGACATTGTTATTTTCATTAGTCCCATCGTGTTGTCCGTTACTGCTAGCTGCAGAGTGTGTACCTTTCTTTGGTGCCAGCCCTGACCTCTCTTCGTCTATAACCGTCATACTTTCTTCGGCTATACGGGATTTTCTGTCCAAGCTAGGAAATCCTCTTCTAACAAACTCTTTCTCGAATGAGCCTTGTGTATTGTACCTCTGACTATCAATCCATATTTTGGTCAGGGTTTCTCGTTCAGCTTTCGTTTCTTCATCTCTGTTCTCGTTTTCATCCTCACCTGAATTCAGTCTCTTGTCATTTGAATTCCCTGTATCCGTTATCTCCACGGTTATCATAATTACTTTGATGAATTGCACCTCTTTCGTCTCTTTCTTCGACAACAATCTTGCTGAAAGAGATTCCAAAAAATTTATTGTAATTCAAGAAATTATGACAGTTTGGATGTATTCTAGGCTGAGGGGCGTGAAGGAGTTTGCCAGGAAAACAAGACTGTGCATTTTTGGATTTCGGGATTTGGGATTTTGTCCAACAAATTTAACGGGAATCAAACATTTTAGTACGCGGGCTTGGGAGATTTTCTCATTTTCATTTGGGACACGGATTTTGTAATTTTCGTAACGGGAATCCGGGGATAGAAACCCCAACTCCCCATCATTTTAGGCATTAGTTTTAGCTTAGCAGTTTACCAACCTTCGGTTTTGAGCAAAATGACTTATTCCCTTTTGTCTTGATGTGATTTTGCAATTTTAGTAAATTTAGCAAACTGACGGGAATTTAAAAAGAATTTAAGTATAATGGTTGATGATGATGATGATGATGATGATGATGATGATGATGATGATGATGATGATGATGANTTTTGGATTTCGGGATTTGGGATTTTGTCCAACAAATTTAACGGGAATCAAACATTTTAGTACGCGGGCTTGGGAGATTTTCTCATTTTCATTTGGGACACGGATTTTGTAATTTTCGTAACGGGAATCCGGGGATAGAAACCCCAACTCCCCATCATTTTAGGCATTAGTTTTAGCTTAGCAGTTTACCAACCTTCGGTTTTGAGCAAAATGACTTATTCCCTTTTGTCTTGATGTGATTTTGCAATTTTAGTAAATTTAGCAAACTGACGGGAATTTAAAAAGAATCTTAAGTATAATGGTTGTTGATGATGATGATGATGATGATGATGATGATGATGATGATGATGATGATGATGATGATGATGACGATGATCATGATGATTTTATTATTATTATTAAATTCTTTAAAGTTGGTTATAAAAAATAGCTCCAAAGATAAGAACTAATTAAGACCAACTATTTACAAAAACAAAATTACGGTTCACATATATTAACATAAAATACCCTATTTGCAAAATCAGCCTCACGAATTAAGTTTGAATGTTCGTTATTTACAAATTTTGCAACGGCATTTCTCTGCATTCCATTTTTTCATGCATGTCTTGAAGGAACAGACGGACGTATCAAATTTTATATCATTTGGCAGGGAATTCCATAATATGCTGCCACGAAAAGATAAACTATCATTTCCATATGTATTTTTTTAGTTTGAGGCAAGATGAGCAGATTCTTTCATCTCAAATTATAATGATTGTCCTTTTCGTGGAACATATCCCACAAAAAAGAATGGATTTTGTTGTGTTAAACTTCTATAACCTCAAGCATTAACTTTTGCAAGTTTGTTTATGAATAGTGCACTCCTTTGCTCTGTGTAACAACCCTTCAAAAAAGGGTGTATAGTCATTGGAGAGAATTCTAAGCGCTCTCTTATGGGTGCGATTTAAATCATTATTAGCAACCTTTCCGCAAAACATTCATATCAATGGACAGTAATTAAATTGAGACATTATGAATGAGTTGTACAGTACAAAAGATCGTTTCTCAGCTAAATAATTTGAGCCTCTAGAGAAGGCACTGATCTTGTTGTTTGTTTTTGACATAATTTTGCGACATGTTGGTCGAATTTCAGTTTCGAGTCTATAGTAATCCCCAATAACTAACAACACTATTGACAACATCAATGGAATCATTTCCAATATCGAGAACACTATTATCATCAGTCTTCAAACCGAGTAGCATAACTTGAAATTTTGATGGATTGGCTACCATTTGATTTTATTTGAACCAAGAAATCGCTCGAGACATATCTTCTTCAAGGTTTAAAGCCACACTTTCAAAAGTGTCATCGCAAGAAAAAATTGTACCATCATCCGCAAAATTGCACACCTCCGAATGTTCGACGATGTAGATAAAATCGTTGAGGAAAATATTGAACAGTAGGGGCCCTAGCACAGAGCCCTGGGGGACACCAGTTTTCGTTTGTAACCAATCACTATATGTTGAGCCAACTTTTACTCTCTGCTTTCTTTCTGAGAGATAATTTGCTATTAATCTGAGGCCCTGTAGACCAAAACCAGACGCGTTTAATTTTAGCAATAAGTAGATCATGTGGCATACAATCAAATGCCTTTGATAGATCCATCAGAATCACACCGGCAACACCTTACATATCTAACGTCTTACGAATAGTTTCAATGACCCGAATTAGAGCATGTTGTGCACTAGGTCCTTTTCTATAAGCACATAACAGATTCGATATCCTAGTAGTCATAAAAGGATTTATCTGTTTAGCTATCAAACGCTCGAAGACATTCGACATTGCTGTCGCTACACTAATTGGTCTATTGTATTATTAACTTTACAGGTGGATTCAGAACTTTTATAACGATCATACATCGACGACCTTGAAAGGATCGGGAAACTCACTAGTGAATAGCATCGAATTAAAATATTTAGTTATTTCGACATGACATAAACCGGATATTAATTTGAGAATGTCAACCAAAACATATCCACTAGGTTTGTTCGAATTGTCTAGCTTGCTAATTTCATTCCAGACATCAATAGGGCTAACAGGATGAAACTCAAACGTCTCACCATTTACAACATTATTTTTAATCAACTTTACTCTAGGATGGTTGTCGTATTTGTTGATGGCATCTAAGACAGGGTCCTGCAATGGGACATATGACGATGATGATGATGATGATGATGATGATGATTGTCATTATTAATTGGATAATGTTACCAACAAATAATTTTCAAAGAAATCAGATCTGACGACATTAGCATAAACAACCACAGGGGCTTCAGTTTAAATATTTTTCTTGATTTTTCAATATTTTTCTAAATTGTTTATTTCTGATGCGCACGCGCAGCGAATATTTTGGTTATTGCGAAGGAGAGCAGAAAATGCCGCATTTTCTGCTTTCCTTCGCATTAACCAAAATATTCGCTGCTCATGAATTAGAAAAATATTGAAAAATTAAGAAAAACATTTAAGCTGTGGCTTAGGTAGAATCACTCCTCCAAAAGGTGGACAAGATTTTTACGAGCTTATTAGGGTGAAATTTGCCCCTTGGGGTGCTAAACCTAAAGGAATGCAAGGAATGCAGAGCGTAGGTGCCTTTTTAGATGCCTTTCTTCTAACCTTCTGTTACTCAAGTAACAAACTCTAATTACTGCTTCCTTTTAGTGTATTGAGCCTATTGATTTCTCTCACTCCCATTTCATTTAATTTCATTTTCATTTTATTTTCATTTTCATCAAAATTCAAGCTATTAAACTAATAAACAACACATCTACGGTAGTTGAAAACATCAACACAATTTAACATACGAACTTTTAATACTTTACTACCGATCTAATAACAAATTAGTAGCTTAGGACACCTAGAAAGAACTCTAATGAGCTTTCAGGCCAGGTGCCCGTAGATTTGTTGAGCTTTCAGGCCACGCCACTTCCCTGCAGCCAGACGGGGAGCGATGGGGGGATTTGCCCCCCCCCCCTCCACCACTTCTGTCAAAAGATAGTCCTCGAGATTTGTTCAAAAACGAGGAGAAAGTAGCTGGTAGAAAGTAAGTGAGCAAGAATTTTTCCAAGAAATGCTGGAAAGTGACTGGGTATGAGAAATTGCGTATTGTATATAGAAATGTATTTTAGGAAACTCATTGTTAGGAGGCATGCCTATCTTGACATGTGATCTGCATGACCCTAACGGAGTTACACGCCCACTTTGGATTTATTATTGTTTACTGACAGGGGCGGATCCAGCATTAGAGTTTGGGGAGGGCCATTTGGTGAAAAACGGGGGTCTGGGGGCGAAGCCCCCAGGAAAAATTTTCGTGACCACGCCCTTTAAACCCTCGGAAAACGTGGGAAACGCCCTTGCTGCTTTATTTTAGATCGTTTTGTTCATCATTTAATACTTACTTTTCCAGAAATATAAACTTGCATTTTTTGTGCAAATCTGAAGGGCCGTCAATTGGGAAAATGAGGGACCATAAAATAATTATCACAAGCATCAGCTAGAGAAATTTTATGGCTGAAGAAAGCTCCACCACCTTAGAAGTAATAAATTTACCACAAAAACAAGCTATACAGGGTGCGCAATAAAATTGTTCCAGGTTTGATTAAATATTGAAAAATAATGATAAAATTCACTTGCTCCTTGGTGCATAAGCCTGTCCCTAAGACCTACAAGCTTTTAAATATCATGTTTGTGCGACAGCTGAAACCAGATACCCCTAAATGACTTGATATGCAAGAAGTTCTAAAATGGAGGTAAAAGAAGGTTATCCAATGTTTTACCTCTTGTTGAAACAATATTGTCAAAATTCGCTGATAAATGCAAGTATCCAAAAAACATCGAATCAAAACTTAACTGACGAGAGACAGTCATTTTCAAACTTTGCTCAACAGAATTCCTCAAAGCATTGATTTTAGAAAACGTTACGCT
>REGM01000048.1:921312-934640 GCA_004194415.1 Aurelia aurita
TACACGCCCACTTTGGATTTATTATTGATTACTGAACTTGAACTGAACGAGAACCTCGAAGAACCTTTTAGAATTAGAATTAGAACCTTGAATATATACAGTCCTCAGAAGAAATGGAACCTAGTTATAAAAGTGAATCGGACTTGTTTATGTTTATATTATCTGTGGTATATCTATTCAATGCGCCTTTGATGAGATGAGCCTAACCAGCGTGACTTGGAATGGTGGATAAGCCAAGAAATTTATATACTGGGAGAGTCATTCTAAGCCAAAGTAAAGGTTTGCTTTTTTTAAATTTTCCCAGACGTACTATCACAGAATTTTCAAGGCTTCCATTTCAGGGTCGAGTAAACATCGGATTGGGGGAAGGGTTCTAAGACAAAGTATAAGATCTTGGCGTGAAAATTTTCCCGAAGATGGTGATTCATAGAAAACTGTTGTGTTACAAAATTGTCAAAGTTTCCAATTGGTGAAGATGGGATGGAGATAGGGATTCTAAGCCAAAGAAAATTATGTTCAATCAAAAATTTTCCTGGGTATGCTAACTTTTAAAACAAATTTCAGAAAATTGTCAACAATCCTTTGTTAATACCGGCAAACATAGGATCAAGAGAAGCGTTCTAAGCCAAAGTAGAGGGCATGTCCTCAAAAAAATTTCCTGGGGCCTTCACCCCCAGACCCCCTCATTTTAATACCCCCCAA
Source organism: Aurelia aurita (assembly GCA_004194415.1). Lineage (NCBI taxonomy): Eukaryota > Metazoa > Cnidaria > Scyphozoa > Semaeostomeae > Ulmaridae > Aurelia > Aurelia aurita. Next base: position 922,015 of record REGM01000048.1, read on the forward strand.
TTAATTTGTCCGGGCCACGCCGCTGCCTGCAGCTCAGGTAAAAAAGCAATGAAATACGCCGTGTAATGTTCCATGAAATCCTCCGTATAATACTACAATACATGTGATCCCAACTCCATTTAGGGCGTTATTACATGAAAGTTTTCACCATAGGGCTGGGATTTCAGCCCTCGCAGTGGCGTGCTGGCAGGGGGCAAGTGCCCCCCCTGCCGATCAAATACGAGGGGCGCCAAAGTGAATCTAGCCAGCGTTGTTTGCAATTATTTTTTCGTAGAAATTCTTATAAATTTGTTGACTGGGGCAGACCAAGATTTTGACAGCCTCATTCCTCCTTAATGTTTACAGGCAATTAAAGGGAGTTCCCTAGCAGTAAAAAGGGCGTGGCGCTAACTTTGTCCCCCCACTACTTGGCGGCTGGCGCCCCGGCTGAGTCCATGTACAAAGATAACTAAACCTCTGTTCTCATGAATTCCCAAACTTATTTCATGCGCAGAAGATGATAAATAAAACTAACTACACCTGCCAAATTTTAAAGATAATTAAGGAAGGAGCGCCATTTTTACCTTTTGCCCCCCTTGCAATTTCATCCCCAGCACGCCACTGAGCCCTCGTACCCGAGGTGAAAATATTTTCGATGACATTCATTACATGGGAGCTGCAGCCACGTGTCAATTAGATTTTCAATTGTGAAACAGTCCAATATTGCGATTACGTCAGTGCATCCAATGTAAAAAACAATAGGGATTAAGCGATAATTAAGTGTGACAATACGGATTATATTTTCATCCCTGGTAGAGCAAAGAGGGCTGGAATTTCAGAATTCCACCTAGGGCTGAAAATTTCCCATGTAATCACCAAAAGCAATTTACAACACCTCGGTCAAGAGGGCTCAAATCCCAGCCCTATATGATGGAAACTCCCATGTAATGTAATCAGGCCCTAAATGTCTTGTTTAATTGGTCATTCCATAGAATACTCCGTACAATGTTATCATGCAAGAACTGAAATACGAAGTGAAATGCAACAGAAATGCAATGTATGATTACATGCACTGGAGCTTTACTAGAACGTAATACAAACAATGATGGGTGAATTTCACTATTGTTGGATTACATACGGACTTGCCCAAGTCGTCTTGTAAGAAAGAAAGACTCTTTCTTTCTTACAAGACGACTTGGGCAAGTCCAGATTACATACTCCGTTGCGTTAGCCTGCGTCACAGAACATAACGAGGGAGAGTTTTTTTTTGTAACGCAGGCTAAGATGTGAAATACAGCAGAGAATTCCACACATTGGAGCCTTGCATGAACCAAGTAATAAATCAAAGCGTGAAATCTGACAGTGAATTGTACTATTTGTAGGATTACATGGCTGTAGTATGTCATTGCTGAAACACGGCTTGCAATAAGCAGAAGCTTCAAAACAGTACAGTCTGTTCAGTTCACTCAACTATCGACCAACAAGAAACGTGATTATTTATGGGTCCCTATTACCATTAACCCCCAGGTTTGAGGCTCTCCTGACCCCCCCCCCCCCTCTCTCTCTCTCTCTCTCTCCTCGCAGTCCTCAGTCATTTCAGTCCTGTATGTATTGCTGCCATACTTCATATGGAGGTAGTGCATTTGCATTAATAAATAAAATAAAATACAAGAAAACCAGGTTTTGAGGACTACTGTCACTGAGGTCTATAAGATGCTAGCAGGCAAGTCTGAAGCTTTTATGTAGCAATTTGATAACGTCACAGCTTCAAAACTACAGTAGCAGAAATATGAAAAACGCTGTAATTCTGAAAATAATGATGATATCAAAAATGCTCTCTCTGGGATAGAATAGGGCAATACCATTTTTACACGATTAATCGTAATTCGACGTGCTGCAAGTCACTCTCTAAAGAGCTTATTTGAGAATCTTTGTTTGGTATCGTCAGAAATCTCAGTGAAATCTCTTCTTGTTTTCTTCAGAAATTTGTATAATTCGTAGCATAACACAGTAACAGCAAGCTGGAGTTTTGTTGTTGTTTTGTGTTTGTTGTGATATGAATAACGATATGGGCCACAAGTACTTTGCTAAATATCTTTGCTAAATCGCATGGCAGAACGACAGTTGATTTATTATTTCTCAAACTTTACAACCTGCAAGTAAATAAAAAGAAAACAAAACCAATATCACTTGTGAGCTTACCTCAAAATAAAACAAAATCTCACGACACCAGCAAGTTTATGGACAACACATCGATTTCATCATGATTTCATTTTCATTAATAATATTTTCGTGAAGCAAAAGTCTTTGAATCCCCCGCTCCGCAAATTGCGATATTCTTACCAATATTAAATGCAATTTCTTCGACGCAGGTTTAAATTTCTGTTATCTTGTAATCCCCTTGATTTCCAAGACGTGAATTTGCAGCGATCTCTAATTCAAACTGTCTATTCCACTGGTATCTTATGTTGTGTACATCTGCCTCTGTAACATAGCAATACAACGTGGTCTTGATGACGTCTAACAGTGCGTCTGGGGCCGTCTTCTGGGGTTCTATTCAAACACAAACCTCCTTGTTTCAATCTTTCAACAATGCTGGCGAAATCTGTTCAAATATATGCTTTCAGTGATTATCGAAGTTTTGCTAGATTTGCGAGTAAACAATTCTCTTTTCAACTAGACTTTCGCAAGTTTGCTGCAAGTAAACAAACCCACAAGCCGGGTCGTGTGTCATTGGGGTCGTTCGTTTGAGATTCGACTTGCGATTGTTTTGATTGATCAAAGCATAGTCATGGTTAAAGCTAAATTGATCATCGTCATGTAATCGCATATTTGTGTGGACACAAAGCGATTCTTCAGTCACCAATCACGCACAAAAGCGATTTCTAATCACCCCTTTGATGACCTGACTCGCTCTTGAGGTACAACTTTCTCACAATTGGAGAATAGAAATTCGAATTCGACACAAGAAGAGAACTGAACAATAAAACCCCACGGGTCTCTTTATTTCTAATCTGAGGACGCCAATTGGATTTCGCCAGGTTTCCTGAATATTTGCATTATTCNAAGTTCAGGACATTACAAAATTGTCAAAGTTTCCAATTGGTGAAGATGGGATGGAGATAGGGATTCTAAGCCAATGAGAATTATGTTTTTCCTGGGGCCTTCACCCCCAGACCCCCTCATTTTAATACCCCCCAATTAATTTGTCCGGGCCACGCTGCTGCCTGCGGCTCAGGTAAAAAAGCAATGAAATACGCCCTGTAATGAAATCCTCCGTATAATACTACAATACATGTGATCCCAACTCCATTTAGGGCGTTATTACATGAGAGTTTTCACCATAGGGCTGGGATTTCAGCCCTCGTACCCGAGGTGAAAATATTTTCGATTACATATGACTATGATTACATTGATTACATGGGAGTTGCAGCCACGTGTCAAATTAGATTTTCAACTGTGAAAACAGTCCAATATTTCGATTACGTCAGTGCATCCAATGTAAAACAGTAGGGATTAAGCGATAATTAAGTGTGACAATACGGATTATATTTTCATCCCTGGTAGAGCAAAGAGGGCTGGAATTTCAAAATTCCACCTAGGGCTGAAAATTTCCCATGTAATCACCAAAAGCAATTTACAAGTCGAGGGCGAGGGGAGCTGGAATTTCACCTCGGTCAAGAGGGCTGAAATCCCAGCCCTATGGTGAAAACTCCCAGTAATCAGGCCCTAAATGTCTTCTTTAATTGGTCATTCCATAGAATACTCCGTGCAATGTAATCATGCAAGAACTAAAATATGAAGTGCAATGCAACAGAAATGCAATGTATGATTACATGCACTGGAGCTTTACTAGAACGTAATACAAACAATGATATTGTGTGGTGGGTGAATTTTACTATTGTTAGATTACATACTCCGTTGCGAACATAACGAGGGAGAGTTTTTTTTTGTAACGCAGACTAAGATCTGAAATACAGCAGAGAATTCCACACACTGACTGGAGCCTTGCATGAACCAAGTAATAAATCAAAGCCTGAAATCTGACAGTGAATTGTGCTATTTGTAGGATTACATGGCTGTAGAATGTCATTGCTGAAACACGGCTTGCAATAAGCAGAAGCTTCAAAACATTTTTCTTATATGGTGACGTCAGGCCGATGAACGATCCTTTCACAGTACAGTACAGTCTGTTCAGTTCACTCAACTATCGACCAACAAGAAACGTGACTATTTATGGGTCCCTATTACCATTAACCCACGGGTTTGAGGCTCTCCTGACCCCCCCCCCCCCTCTCTCTCTCTCCTCACAGTCCTCAGTCATTTCAGTCCTGGATGTATTGCTGCCATACCTCATATGGAGGTAGTGCATTTGCATTAATAAATAAAATAAAATACAAGAAAACCAGGTTTTGAGGACTACAGTAACTGTCACTGACGTCTATAAGATGCTAGCAGGCAAGTCTGAAGCTTTTATGTAGCAATTTGATAACGTCACAGCTTCAAAACTACAGTAGCATAGGGCAATAACATTTTTACACGATTAATCGTAATTCGACGTGCTGCAAGTCATTCTCTAAAGAGCTTATTTGAGAATCTTTGTTTGTTATCGTCAGAAATCTCTTCTCGTTTTCTTCAGAAATTTGCATAATTCGTAGCATAACACAGTAAGGGGCCTTCGACTTTCGATTTTCATATTTTTTAAAACAGCAAGCTGGAGTTTTGTTGTTGTTTTGTGTTTGTTGTGATATGAATAACGATGTGGGCCACAAGTACTTTGCTAAATATCTTTGCTAAATCGCATGGCAGAACGACTATTTCTCAAACTTTACAACCTGCAAGTAAATAACAAGAAAACAAAACCAATATTGCTTGTGAGCTTACCTCAAAATGAAACAAAATCTCACGACACCAGCAAGTTTATTGACAACACATCGATTTCATCATGATTTCATTAATAATATTTTCGTGAGGCAGCAGTCTTTGAATCCCCCACAAATTGCGATATTCTTACCAATATTAAATGCAATTTCTTCGACGCAGGTTTAAAATTCTGTTATCTTGTAATCCCCTTGACTTCCAAGACGTGAATTTGCAGCGATCTCTAATCCAAACTGTCTATTCCACTAGTATCTTATGTTGTGTACATCTGCCTCTGTAACATAGCAATACAACGTGGTCTTGATGACGTCTAACAGTGCGTCTGGGGCCGTCTTCTGGGGTTCTATTCAAACACAAACCTCCATGTTTCAATCTTTCAACAATGCTGGCGAAATCTGTTCAAATATATGCTTTCAGTGATTATCGAAGTTTTGCTAGATTTGCGAGTAAACAATTCTCTTTTCAACTAGACTTTCGCAAGTTTGCTGCAAGTAAACAAACCCACAAGCCGGGTCGTGTGTCATTGGGGTCGTTCGTTTGAGATTTGACTTGCGATTGTTTTGATTGATCAAAGCATAGTCATGGTTAAAGCTAAATTGATCATCGTCATGTAATCGCATATTTGTGTGGACACAAAGCGATTCTTCAGTCACCAATCACGCACAAAAGCGATTTCTAATCACCCCTTTGATGACCTGACTCACTCTTGAGGTACAACTTTCTCACAATAGGAGAATAGAAATTCGAATTTGACACAAGAAGAGAACTGAATAATAAAACCCCACGGGTCTCTTTATTTCTAATCTGAGGACGCCAATTGGATTTCGCCAGGTTTCCTGAATATNGTAAGGGATATCATTCCAGTTTTTGACACCAGAGAAGTAGAAATCTCGCTTTGCATATTCTAACCTAACTTTGGGAATCTGCAGATCTCCACGATTTCTGGTGCTATACCCTGAAATCTGGGATCTTTTAGTGAACTTATGGGGAAGATATTCGGGGCAGAGGTCATGCAAATTTTATATGTCATGACTCCTTGGTCAAAGGAGAACAAAGACTTTACAGTGAGTCATTTCCAAGTCCATCCGTCCTTATACTCAGCATCCTCTATTAGCTTCTTTGCCTCATTTGCAATCTTTGCAGCTGGGTTAGTTTGGTGTTTGAAAGAGTACTCCAAACAATATTGCCATAGCGAAGATGGCTTTCAAAGAGAGCTTTATAAACTTTGTCAAGCTTCCTTTGCGGAAGGATGTTTTTCAGCTTTCTCAAGGAGCTCAGGCCCCCTTTCAGCTTATTTAATAACAGACTATTGTTTTGAAAGGTGAATTTGCTACCTTCTGATCGAGGGGCTCCTTACTCGTAAGTCTCAAGGCAAGATCTCTGTTCATTATTAGGTATTGTATTTTTTGTTGGTAAAGGGAGGAAGTAAGTGAAGTAAAAATAACAAAGAATGACGATAACAACCATTGGCAATTGCAAAATTTAGTTAGAAAGTACACTTTTCGGGATTTTTGAATTTTTGTTTGCGGGTTTTCGGGTTTTTCCAAATTTTCGTCCGGGTTTTCGGGTTTTTCCAAATTTTTGTCCGGGTTTGCGGGTTCTGGTACCCCCCAAAGCCCCCCTCTCTAAGAACTATAGTCATCGTGGTCCCCATACCTTGTTTTTGAAAACGTTTTGTCATTATGTCCTTGAGAGTGATGTAGAATTTAGGGTCATTAGCTTTGCTCAATTTAGCATTGGAAGAAAAATACGGACAAAAATGCTCAATTCATGCCTTCGTGAAATTTTTTCATCTGTAATAAATAGTTGCTGCCAAGTATAGGTTGCCTACATAATAAACTAACCAATGAGCCCAGATCACTACCTATTTTATAAGCATTGAATTGAGAATTCAAAAATATAGCAAACTTGTTTCAGATGCGTTTCGATCTGTCATCCTTTTCACTTAAAGAGATCACAAATCGAAACATCAGAAACAAGTTTATTACATTTTTGAATTTTCTTTTGAATAAAATTGGTGCATAGACCAGAGTCCAGAAAAAGTCACGGAGCCGGAGGAAGTTTTGCTTGTTAATGGCATTTTACAAGAAAACTAGGAATATTTTGGGTTATTTTCGCCACAGCAACTGGTTCACAAATTTTAGGGCTATAAACAACGCAAGGAGTTTAAAGATCTGGCTATTTTGACTTGACGAAATGAGGAAGGTTTAACTAACGAAATTGGCATTCGGAGGAAGGTTCGACCTTTTTCTGGACTCTGGTATAGATATTAGCACTTGGTGTTTGCCTGACTAAAATTTGCAAAAACCTACAAGGTGCCTCAAAAAAATCTTTCGACATTTGATTGAATATTGAAAAATAACGATAAAATGAACAGGCTCTATGTTAAGATACCCCTATTTCTAAGCTCTTTAATTAATTTTAGACAGACGAATCTTGCAAATCCACTGAAAATTCACTGAGTTATGAGCTTTTAAAGATCAAGTTTGTGCGAAAGCTGAAACCAGAGACCCCAAAGCGACCTGTTATGCAAAAGAGATCAAAAATCGAGGTAAAGGAAGGTTATCAAATGCCATATCTCTCGTTAATATCAGAGCGAACCAAATAGGATTTCGAAAATAATTTAATTCTTGCATCCATTTTCAAAATTTACTTTTTCAAACTTTGCTCAATAGAATTCCTCTTAACATCCATACGCTTGAATCAATGCTGGAGAGAGTTTGGTTATCGAAAATCCTTTCCAAATACCATTTGGTTTGCCCTGAAATAACTAGAAACAAAACAAACGACAGCCCCATGCTAATGCTACATTCAATACAAATGCTATGGAGAAGCCTCTTGTTTCAGCTTTCGCATAGACTTGCTCCAAGTCTAATTCTTTTCTTCGTCAGTAAGTCTTCGTCAGTAGTAATGTATTCGCTCCTTCGCATTTACTCCATACATTACTACTGACGAAGAATTACTGACGAAGAAAAGAATTAGACTTGGAGCAAGTCTAGCTTTCGCACGAACTTGAACTTCAAGAGCTTGTAGCTCCGTGAATATTGAGCGGATTTGCAAGATTCTGGTGTCTAAAATTAATTAAAGATCTTATGAATAGGGGTATCTTAACATCGAGCCTGTTCATTTTATCGTCATTTTAAATATTAAATCAAACGTCGAACAATTTTTTTGATACACCCTGTAGTTTGGCTTGTTCAGATGGTTGAAATTGTTCTGCTGTAGTTTAAATCACGTTGCGAATTATATAACTTTTTCTGCACGACAAAATTATTCCCATTTTTCACGTTAAAGAAATAAAGCAGTACTTTGTTTGTACGTTGTGTTTGTACCTTGTGTTTGTACCTGTTTTTGTATAAAAAAGAAAAGGAGAGAAATCGCGATACATTACGTGTATTTCTTCGTATTTTTTATTAAGAAACTTGACTCTCAGATCGCCACAAAATTAATTAACTCCAGTACTGAGAAATATAACTTGAGAAACTATTTATTTCAACAAAGGGAATCCTTGGCATCTTTATTTTCACTTGTTTTCCGTATCATATTACTCGGAAGGTGATGTCTAAACATTGGAAAGGCTTGACAAACGTTTCTTTCGGAATGTTCACGATGGCACAGGAAGTATATATGAAGATTGTTATGGAACTTTTAAGAAACTCGTAAGAAACTCTGAGTACTCAACATCTGATAATTTTAAGAAAAACTTTCAGTACTGCCTCAAATTCTTATAAAAAATTCTCGTATTCAGGGTTCAGGCTACTATTGAAACAAACGGATTTCGAAATCAGTTGGTGTTTTCCCATTTTGCGCCAAAAGAGAGCGAAATCACAGCGGAGGTCGGCGATTTCAATAAATATTTTCATTTTACAATATTTATGCAGGTTACAAATTTTAGTTATAACTAACTGTTTTACAAATTGACCTGTCAAAAAAAGCCTAAATTAAAAAAAATATATGTATATAGATATAGCCTTGTGTATGCAGTAATTAGATGTAAACTTATACGATTGAACATAACAAAATTAAAATAGAAAATTAAAAGGTACCTCTCAAATGGACTTTTTAAAGGTGGCCAATTTAGCTTCCCTGCTTAGTTCAGTCCATAATTTTGCTCCACGACGAAGAAAAAATTGTTCAGATTAACTATTGATTTGCAGTAAACGTTATAGATTGCGGGAGCAGTTAGTTTTGTCCGCTTTCAAATCATGGGAAAATTGGTTTTAGCCAATCAGTGATGTTCAGAAAACTGGATCGAGCTTCGAGAAATCAGTTCAGTGTCGATGCAACGCAACACTCTTTCATAGTAGATTTCGGGAGCAGTTAGTTTTGTCCGCTTTCGAATCATGGGAACATTGGTTTTAGCCAATCAGTGATGTTCAGGAAACTGAATCGAGTTTCGAGAAATTTCAACGCAACACTCTTTCATAATAGATTGCGGTAGCAGTTAGTTTTGTCCGCTTTCGAATCAAGGGAAAATTGGTTTTAGCCAATCAGTGATGTTCAGGAAACTGGATCGAGCTCCGAGAAATCAGTTCAGTGTCGATGCAACGCAACACTCTTTCATAGTAGATTGCGGGAGCAGTTAGTTTTGTCCGCTTTCGAAACATGGGAACATTGGTTTTAGCCAATCAGTAGTGATGTTCATGGAACTGGATCGAGCTTCGAGAAATCAGTTCAGTGACAATGCAACGCAACACTCTTTCGTAATGAATGAATTGATTAAAAATTGAACTGTTTTTTCCCTGGCCAATCAGGGATGTTTGGTACAATCGAAGTATCAGTTCATCGATAATACAACTCTGGGGGGATCAGAAGAGGCTTAAATTAGGATCGATGGTTCACGAAGGTTTGGCGTTCTTGAAACATCATCCAACATTGTTGATTAAAGGTAATGTGTCCATATATAAGGCCAGCGTATACCCAACCTGTCAACATCTATCCAATTCTACGGCAAATGATTGGTTGCTATTCAAACTNAAGTTTGACCCTCAAAATAAAGTTTGTACCTCAAAATGAAGTTTGTCCTCTGCGATATATGGTTGGACCTCAAAATAAAGTTTGTTCTATGCGAAATAAAGTTTGTACCTCAAAAGCAAAGTTTGCTGGATGTTATTTGTTCCTAAAAACAAAGTTTGTATCTCAAAATAAAATTTGTCCAGGACTTTTTAATTAACTTTGTCTGGCCGCTATGGGCTTCCGTATTATTCCCATTTTTCACGTTAAAGAAATAAAGCAGTACTTTGTTTGTACGTTGTGTTTGTACCTTGTGTTTGTACCTGTTTTTGTATAAAAAAGAAAAGGAGAGAAATCGCGATACATTACATGTATTTCTTCGTATTTTTTATTAAGAAACTTGACTCTCAGATCGCCACAAAATTAATTAACTCCAGTACTGAGAAATATAACTTGAGAAACTATTTATTTCAACAAAGGGAATCCTTGGCATCTTTATTTTCACTTGTTTTCCGTATCATATTACTCGGAAGGTGATGTCGAAACATTGGAAAGGCTTGACAAACGTTTCTTTCGGAATGTTCACGATGGCACAGGAAGTATATATGAAGAAGTTTATGGAACTTTTAAGAAACTCGTAAGAAACTCTGAGTACTCAAAATCTGATAATTTTAAGAAAAACTTTCAGCACTGCCTCAAATTCTTATAAAAAATTCTCGTATTCAGGGTTCAGGCTACTATTGAAACAAACGGATTTCGAAATCAGTTGGTGTTTTCCCATTTTGCGCCAAAAGAGAGCGAAATCACAGCGGAGGTCGGCGATTTCAATAAATATTTTCATTTTACAATATTTATGCAGGTTACAAATTTTAGTTATAACTAACTGTTTTACAAATTGACCTGTCAAAAAAAGCCTAAATTAAAAAAAATATATGTATATAGATATCTATATATAGCCTTGTGTATGCAGAGATTAGATGTAAACTTATACGATTGAACATAACAAAATTAAAATAGAAAATTAAAAGGTACCTCTCAAATGTACGGAAGCCGAGAAGGGTCAATCCCTCTTTCTTTCCTAAATCCTAATTAAAGAAAGAGGGATTGACCCTTCTCGGCTTCCGTACAAATGGACTTTTTAAAGGTGGCCAATTTAGCTTCCCTGCTTAGTTCAGTCCATAATTTTGCTCCACGACGAAGAAAAAACTGTTCAGATTAACTATTGATTTGCAGTAAACGTTATAGATTGCGGGAGCAGTTAGTTTTGTCCGCTTTCAAATCATGGGAAAATTGGTTTTAGCCAATCAGTGATGTACAGAAAACTGGATCGAGCTTCGAGAAATCAGTTCAGTGTCGATGCAACGCAACACTCTTTCATAGTAGATTGCGGGAGCAGTTAGTTTTGTCCGCTTTCGAAACATGGGAAAATTGGTTTTAGCCAATCAGTGATGTTCAGGAAACTGGATCGAGCTTCGAGAAATCTGTTCAGTGTCGATGCAACGCAACACTCTTTCATAGTAGATTGCGGGAGCAGTTAGTTTTGTCCGCTTTCGAAACATGGGAACATTGGTTTTAGCCAATCAGTAGTGATCTTCATGGAACTGGATCGAGCTTCGAGAAATCAGTTCAGTGTCGATGCAACGCAACACTCTTTCATAATAGATTGCGGTAGCAGTTAGTTTTGTCCGCTTTCGAATCAAGGGAAAATTGGTTTCAGCCAATCAGTGATGTTCAGGAAACTGGATCGAGCTTCGAGAAATCAGTTCAGTGACAATGCAACGCAACACTCTTTCATAGTAGATTGCGGGAGCAGCTGGTTTTGTCCGCTTTCGAAACATGGGAACATTGGTTTTAGCCAATCAGTGATGTTCAGGAAACTGAATCGAGTTTCGAGAAATTTCAACGCAACACTCTTTCATAATAGATTGCGGTGGCAGTTAGTTTTGTCCGCTTTCGAATCATGGAACATTGGTTTTAGCCAATCAGTAGTGATGTTCATGGAACTGGATCGAGCTTCGAGAAATCAGTTCAGTGACAATGCAACGCAACACTCTTTCGTAATGAATGAATTGATTAAAAATTGAACTGTTTTTTCCCTGGCCAATCAGGGATGTTTGGTACAATCGAAGTATCAGTTCATCGATAATACAACTCTGGGGGGATCAGAAGAGGCTTAAATTAATACCCCATTCACACTTGAAGTTATGGTTCACGAAGGTTTGGCGTTCTTGAACACATCATCCAACATTGTTGATTAAAGGTAATGTGTCCATATATAAGGCCAGCGTATACCCAACCTGTCAACATCTATCAAATTCTCGGCAAATGATTGGTTGCTATTCAAACTGATCACATGAATAGAGAAAATTGCTGTAATGCGTGATTGAAAAGAAATTTTAATTGATCACATGCCTTGCTCTGGGAGGCCTACTTGTATGGACACATTACCTTCATGTTTGATTCGTTTGGCCATCATGTTTTACGTTTTAGGGTGATATTTTACCACAATGTACTGTGCGCGAGTCGGACGATGATACGCCATACGCGAGTCGGACAATGTTGGCAAGTATGGTCAAATCAACGCAACATTGTTGATTAAACATAAAAACAAAAGAAAGGTTTCGTGAAATGCTTGATGGCCATGAAATTTCGTAACATCATCCAACAACACAAAACATGGTGGGAAAATAATTTTTTACAAAAAAAACATGCAAACCGGTTAAGATGTTTTATCACGGAAACGTTTCATGGAAATTTTTATAAAAAAATTATATTTAGTCCCGTTACCTGAGAGGATCTCGCTATTTACACGT
>REGM01000048.1:940048-958134 GCA_004194415.1 Aurelia aurita
TAAGACTCAAATGTCAAAAGATTCACGTGTCATACAACTAACATCATGAGCAATAACTAATTCTTCATTAGCATGTATAATAGCAACACTGACATCAGACTCATCGGTCGAAATGATTCTATCTTCATCATTGTTAATATTATTCAATTCTCCATTTATTTCCATGCCAAGGAAAGCAAACTGGTCTGCAACAAATTGTCGTAATTCAGCATCATTTTGACCTATTCCACCGCTAAATACAAGACCATCAAGGCCAGACAGAGCAGCAACGTAAGCTCCAATAGTCTTGCAAAGACGGTATTCAAACATCTTACATGCTAATTCAGCTCTTGGGTTAGATTCCCTCTGGTTTGCAGCTTCTTTCAAATCAGGTAACCCTGAAATGCCAGCAACACCAGATCTTTGATTCAGAATTTTCTCCACTTCTTTAACGTCTCCATTTGCTTCTTTTACCATACGCAAGACAATGCTAGGATCTAAACTGCCACACCTGGTAGTCATCATAATGCCATCGAGAGGTGTATACCCCATAGATGTGTCTAAACAATGACCATCTTTAATAGCAGAGACAGATGCCCCTCCGCCAAGATGACATGTAATTAGACGGCTTGGAATTCTATCAAGAAGATGTGAGATTTTATCACGACAATGTCGATGATTTAGACCATGAAATCCATACCTAACGAACCCATTTTCAGCCATTTTGTATGGTAATGGATACAGCTTTACATGCTCAGGCAGTTCAGCGTAAAATGACGTATCAAATGCCACATAACATGGAGTATGAGGAAGTAACTTACAAACAATTTCAAGAGTTGTAAGAAGGGGAGGTAAATGAAGTGGAGCAAGGTGAACCAGATCCTCCAATATTTGCACTACTGATTTCGTAACCAAAGTTGTTTCTTTGAAATACCATCCACCGTGCACTGTACGAAGACCGACAGCTTGAATCTCTGCAAATTCGTTAATATTTCTATCTAAGAAATCTGATATCTCTTTTTCTCTGTTCTCTTGCGTTAACTTTAGTTCATGATTGAAGAAGGCAGGTGCAAACACGTCCAGTTTAAGATCACATTTATTGTACACAGAACATTTCAGACTTGTTGAACCAGGGTTTAAAACAAGAATACTTTTACAAGTTGTATTATAAAGTCGTCTCAAATAACCACTTGCCCTAAAATCAAGGAGACATTTTGACGACAGCTTTTTTAGATTGCTGAACACAGCAGCCATGATGATTTCTCTATGTTTTATGGATGGGTCACTTCCTCTTCTTTACACTGATCCCTCCTGCAGAAGAGAAAAAAGACTTGTTTACGGGTGAGTAAATAAAACACCCCCATCCTCTCTTCCCTTTTTTAAAACTTTGTAATCCTTCATCTAATAATCTCGGCATACAGTTATAGCATTATCAAGATAAAATAAATCTTGGTAGTATAGATAGAACCTACCTGTTTTTTTGTCACTAACTTTTATTATGGCCAAAAAGAAAAAATGCTGTGCATTTCTGTGCTGTGTCTGAGTGTTTTCTTCATTTATAGACAAGATCTTCTTTAAATGATGCTTTAAGTCAGAGTGGCACAAGTCCGTCTGTTTGTGTACAGTATATGTTGCTTTATCGTCTATTTGTTTTTATTAGGCCTAGGCCTAGCCTACGACGCACACGTACGATCGTGTCAATCGGTCATCCTCCTGGCTGGGTTGTGTCCTATTCATATTGTGGCGGATATAAGAGTAATCGTACTTAACCTAACTAAACATGTCAATAAACTCACGACAACCTTATTGAAGCAGATAGTTGAAAGATAGATGCAAGTTCAAGTGCAACTTACCTTGATTCTTTCTGTGTTGTTCATCGAAGACGAGCAAAAACGTGACAAGAGGTGCTTTAAAAATCCACCAGCCGAAAACAACAACAACAACAACAACAACAACAACAACCAGAATGCTCCTTGCAGTTCGAAACTCAAAACAAAAACATTGTTCAAACACAACGACGATGAGATGGGCGGGCAAACCTCGAAGTCATTGAATTATGATACTGACACGTAAGTATACTGAACTCTTCTCTCCTCCCCGCTTAGTAGATTGTGTTTAGGCCCAAATGCTGGTCAGACTTGTCGAGGAAACACCATATGGTCAGAGTAGACGCCATCGAGAGACACTGACTGGGGGTGGGGCCTTGCTTGGGGCAAAATACCAATAATATGGCCCTGGAAATACTGAAAGAGACCAAGAGATAACCTTTTTGAGAAATTTTGTTCGATAACACCCTCTAGGCTCTCAGAAGTCTGTCACAACTTTTTGGAGCAGCCCCCCCCTAGTCTCTCCCTTTCTGGTCTGAAGCTGGGGCCTGGGGTAATCTGACCCATCTTTGCAAGCATGTGTATACAACAGTTAATACTAAATATCTCAATGTATATATCCAAATCATCAAAATATTTTGGGCTAGTCTACAGCTGGTACCTTTAGCTGGTAGTTATGGTAAGGTATGGGGTTTAGTTTAGGATAAGTAGGGTCTTTGGTCAAATTCATTCCTGAGAGATGTGACATAAATCTGGTCCGCTAACGTGCAGTCGTCCCATATTTTGTTCAAATCTACCAGTAAACATGAACCACATTTTTGCAAGGTACATTTCCAGGAACATATTTGACACAAGTTTTTTAACCAAAATCATCAGAAAGACACCAATCCAAGGAAAAGGTACCATATGCAACTTTTAGCAAGAGAACAGATAGGATGGCATAGGAATCTGACTGGCCCTTTCAAATTAAACAACCTTTTGAAGTTCTCTACCACTGTGATAGGATTCTTTAATGTTCAAAAGTTAAAATTTGACTTTTGTTGCAGGGATAAGCACCATGAGACAAAGTTGTATGATGTTGATATAAGAAGAGATCAGTTGCCAATTATTTACTCTCCTGAATATAACATCACATTTGGTGGTCTGCAAAAACTGCATCCATTTGATTCTGAAAAATGGGGAAGAATTGCTCAGTACCTGCAAGGTATAGCTCTTGAGTATATTGAAAATTATACCGAGTGAGGAAAAAGAAAGCTAAATTGTGAAAGCTGCTCCCTGGATATCAAGACAATAATATTGGCACATATATGTTTTAATAATGGACATGCTCAAAAAAACTTTAAACTTTACCTGACTGAAATTGGTGACTCCATATTGAAAATATTCCGGAAAGAACAACTATAATGCCAAGATTAAAAAAGCTAAACGTATCGGGCATAACCGGGCATAGCCCTTCATTCGTAGTGAAGAAGTACTGTAGCAATAATGCGTTCTCTCCTGAAAAAAGATTTGAGATGCTTAATATGATCAATATAAGAAAGATTTAATAATGCTCCTTATTTTCTACACCATCATTTGCAGGATACTGTGGGTTGTCGACCATTGATTGCATCTCTAAAATTAAACCTAAATTTATGACAAGTTAGTTTGCAGAATCTACTCTCATAACTGAGTTAGAATAACTGGGTGCATTGGATCATAAATGCTGTATAAGTATTGACAGTTTTGGTTTAAAGATGCTAATGAGATTGAGAGTGTCTAATTATCTTAGTTGAGCTTGCTGCAATCAGATAGCCTGGCTTTATCTGCCAAATTAAGTAATATCAGATATCACTAATCAGTGCTGGAAAACACACGCGAAGTTGCGAAGAAATGTCGCAGGAAGGTTCAGACTTTAGAAGGAAATAAATCTGTATCATTACGAAAATGAGAGAAATAGGGAAAGGGGAGGAGAGGGAACGACAGAAAGGAAAGGGACAGTAGTTTGCAACAGAAGAGTTGGAGAAAAGACCAGTGAAGGAAATTGGAGTCAGGTGAGAGGGAAAAGGAGACCATTACTTTCTCATCTACACCAGCGCAATATAGGCAGGAAATTTTGAAACATTGATGCAGCTTCGCAGGAAGCCAGAATTTTTTTCCAGCACTGTCACTAATGGCCACTAATCTCCTCATTTTAAGCAATGTTGAGATGCGCCCCGAGATGTGCCAAAAAAACTAAGGCAAGTGAGTTCTTTGTAGATGCAGGTATGATTGAAAAGAAGAACTTGATTTGCCCCAAAGAAGCAACAGAAGATGATCTATTGTTTGTTCACACTGAAGAATATCTCCAGAGTCTTAAAGTAGGTTTGTATAAAAATTTTTGTCGCAATTTTTTAAAAGTTAAAATGATGCATTGATAACAATACAGGGTGAGTCAGAAAAGACGCACGTGGTTTGAGAGAGGCTAGTTCCCTAAATATCAAGTAGTAGTATTTTTTTATGTCTTCTAGTGAACAGCCAACATTTTTGAGTAATTTTAGAACTTTACCTGCCTGAAGTCGGTCATTTCGTTCCGACGTTTGTGAGGGATTTTCTGGAGAAGGTCCTTCCAAAACACCTTGAAAACAGCCTAAAATCACTATGAAACTTCCCTATTTCTCCCTTGCAACGATGACTTGAAGATGCTTTAACACGTGTTTTCACCTCTTTGGGAGAATAAAATAATTAAGTATAACAACATTACCCAGGGGCTTCATCCTTCCAAGAGGATAACATGTGCTAGCACATGTAGGTGTGATTGCTGTAAGGGAGGGAAACCAATGAAATTTGATCATCATTTTTAGCCGGTTTTTTTAGGTTTTTTTCTAGAAAATTTCTAGAAAAGCAACCTCGTAAAAGAGAGGCCAATTTAAGATAGGTAAATTTTTAACTCTAATTCAACATATCAGCTATCGAAGAAGCCATTTATCAATGTTATTGCTTTTATGTTTCAAAGAACAGGATTTTTTCAAATATTATGCATTTTTTAATCAGGCCCGTAGCGCCTATTGGGGCCGGTCCAATAATTTCGAAAAGTTGAATTTTTTCTTTCATCTTAATGTAATGCGAAATATATTGCGAAATCTAATACAAGAACTAGCAAACACTTTTTAACTATCAAGATTTTCATGTATCTAGCAATTACAAATAGCTAACAACTAAAACCAAAACAGTGCCCTTTGAAAGCATTTCTTATCTTAGTTTAGTTGTAGCTAGCATTTGCATCTCTCACGCTCTTGACATTCTCTCGAAAATGAAGAGAAACATGAGTAATTGCTTGGATATAAATTTTGCAAATTTTCCGTATTTCGATTTTAGCGATGATGGGGGACCAATGGATACCGTGGGTACCAGACCCACCCTGAAAGAAAGATTTCCCTTGGGTTATATGTGTCTTGCACCCAGGGTAATATTGGATTGAAAAATGCATTCTGAGCCAAAGTAAAGAGTGTACCCTCAAAATTTTCCTACAGGTGCAGATCTATAGAAAAATCACTACGAAATTCATCTAAATGTTCATTTTAGCAATGGAAAACATGGGGTCGGGACTGGTTTTCTAAGCCAAAGTAAAGGGCGTGGCCTAAACAATTTTCTCGGTGCTTCGCCCCCAGACCCCATTTTCTTCACGAGATGGTGCCCCTCCAATCGCAAAAACGCTCCTACGGGCCTGATTTTTTTACTCACCCGATATCAATACTCAATATTTAACATGGGTATGGTCTGTAATTATTGCAAAGTTATGATCGTTTCCAGCACGCGCCAACAACGAAACCTTGTAATAAACTTTCAGTAAAAATCAAGGAGTTTCAGCTATGCTGGGTAAAAAGATATTTGAGAATATTTTTGGTTGGGTGGTTAATTTGTGAAACCTTTTTGAGAGCATGGTTGGTAAAAAAATGTCCTTCTACCTGTTTGGGTTCAAAATTTTCAAAATGATACTCTTTTCAGCAGGACACAAACGTTACTTTAGATCGCCTCGTGAGATAAAAGTTTCAATTGGGATGTTATTTGGCATGAATTGGTCCTTTCATCGTCCCTGACGCTGCAGACTGCTGTTTTGCTTTATAGAAAGTCTTCATGTTTAGTCCTAATACGGGGTTCGCCAAAAAGAAGTTCAGATGTTTAAAAATTCGTTACACGGAGAATATTTGATAAATTTGTATAAATCAAACTTTGGTTGATAGCTGAATAGCCAAAGTATTTGTTGTGATTTTTCTTGTATTTTCTGAGCATTGGAAATATAGGTAAAATTGAATTTACAAAAAGTTGTTTACTTCTAAATGCGTGAAATAGGGCCTAAATTTCTCGATCAAATTATAAAGAACTTCATCAATCAGAGCAATATGCAATACAAGTGATTTCCCTCAGAATTTAAAATGTGATGTTGAAAAAGTATTAGATCATATGCGTTACTGTTTTTATAAAGAATCGATTCGTAATTCTTGTAGCAGATGAAATATTGTGTTTGAGTGAGAAGATTCTTTATTATTTTTTATCAAGGCCCCTTTTTGCGCGTTTCAAAGTAACTAACCTTTCATGAATTAAATTTTACCTACCGTATATTTTCAATGCTCATCATAATAAAAGAAAATCGCAAAAAATACTTTAGCCTTTCAACTAATAACCAAAGTTCGATTCATTCCAATTTGTCAAGCATTCTCCTTACAACGAACTTTCAAGTTTTATTTTGACTCACCCGGTGTATGTAAACTTACTGCTTACTGTATCTCACTCTGTGTTAGAGATACCGGCTAAATCAGAAAAATACCTGCGTAGCTAACTTTTCCACTTGGATAAGAATATTTATCTTATCAAAATCGGTCATATCGCTCTCAAATTACAATCCATTTTATAAAAAATTCTTCATCTAAAAATCCTTCAAAACAGGACAAATACCCTTGATCGAATTTGCTAGCAATCCTGCCTCGCGACAATAGAAAATAGACGAAAAAAGACTGAATGACAGTAGTTCCAAGTGGATATGATAATGCAGCAGCCTCTTTATATTCCTAGTAAACTTTTGAGCAAATAGCAAATTTTATCGAGGATTTTAGGCCTGTTTTGAAGAATTTTTAGTTGAAGCATTTGTATAAAATCGCTTGTAAAGAGAGCGATACGATCGATTTTGACAAACTAAATTTTCTTGTATAACTTGATATGTCAGCTACCCAGGTATTATCAGTTTATCGGAATGTGATAAATAGTTTGAAATCCATTGGCTTTCAAACGTCTATGCATTTTTTTGACGCACCCCTTATCTGTTGAGAATTGCAATGAACAATATTGTCGGTACCTCTGACCACTCTTATTACCGTCAAAATTTATCAGACATTGCCAAAGATTTGTGAGAACATCAGAGAGTATTTATCAAACATACATCAAGTATTTAGAAATTCGTTGCCATTTGCTTTCAGACAAGCTGGAATGTGGCAATGATAACAGAAGTCCTTCCAGTTGCTTTTGTGCCAAATTCGATTGTTCAGAGAGTTCTTTTAAGCCGCCTGAGGTTACAAACAGGAGGGACAATTCTGGTAAGTACAACTTAGAAATGTAAGAATATATTTTTATCCGAAGGAAATCGTTGGACTGTATTACAAAAGCTGAAAAAAGTGGTTGCATTTTAATTCTTGGTGGTATCATATGAATTGACATTGTTAGAATGCCACAGAAGAGGCATTTTCATATTGAAAATTAAGAACGAAATTCGAAACCGATTTCATGCGATTATGTAAATTTTCCGATATAAGCTTGCATAATAGCTACAAAAAGAACATTTCAAGCGAATCTGATGACTAATTACAAAACTAGATGATGGTCTGAAATTTTTCTGACTCAAACGCTAGCTCAGGATAAGATTTATTTGAGCTGTTGTTTCATTTAAATCCAGCCTTCCAAATGCCGGAACATTTTATGACTCATTTAGCTCAAAAGAAGACAGTTCAAACTGTTGTTTCAAAGTCCTGTTCAAGCAAGGGTGTCAGGACACCTATTATGTAATTAACTAATAAATGTTTACTTACCTTGTCTTGGTTGTTGTTGTCTTCATTGTTTTATCCCTCCCTGCCTTTCAACCTTCCTTGGCCTAAATTGGGCCTAACCGCTTTTTCGAATCTAACTCCCTTGTATTCCTGTGTGTAAGTGCGCTTTCGCAGGAGAAAAGGTTTTAAACCGCAAGCCAGAAAAGTTTTCTTTGTTGGCTTGCGGTTTAAAACCCTTTCTTCTGCGAAGGCGCACATACACACATAAATACAAGGGAGTTAGATTCGAAAAAGCGGTTAGGCCTAATTTAAGCCAAGGTAGGTTGAAAGGCAGGGAGAGACAAAACAAATAAGACAACAACAATCAAGACAAGGTAAGTAAACATTTATTAATTAATTACATAATAGGTGTCCTGACACCCTTGGTTCAAGTAGGAGTTTGCACTCGACGTTTCTGAAGAAGAAGATATTTAACTGCTATTTTAACGGAAAGGCTTTTTATCTGCTAAAGTTAATCGATGGGTAAATTCGATAAATAGTGTCATGTTTCATTCTTTGCAGGGAGCTAAGCTGGCACTGGATTATGGTTGGTCAATTAATATTGGAGGGGGATTTCATCATTGCTCTGGGTCACGTGGAGGTGGATTTTGTGCCTATGCAGATATTAGTTTAGCAATAAAGGTATGTTCTTCGTTGAACAGGTCTTGTTTTGCAGCAGAATCTTTCCGATGCCGTTTGAACATACTTCACAAGAGCTTGCTTACCTCCTAGAGCAAATCGAAAACAACCCGAAACACTGNACAACAATCAAGACAAGGTAAGTAAACATTTATTAATTAATTACATAATAGGTGTCCTGACACCCTTGGTTCAAGTAGGAGTTTGCACTCGACGTTTCTGAAGAAGAAGATATTTAACTGCTATTTTAACGGAAAGGCTTTTTATCTGCTAAAGTTAATCGATGGGTAAATTCGATAAATAGTGTCATGTTTCATTCTTTGCAGGGAGCTAAGCTGGCACTGGATTATGGTTGGTCAATTAATATTGGAGGGGGATTTCATCATTGCTCTGGGTCACGTGGAGGTGGATTTTGTGCCTATGCAGATATTAGTTTAGCAATAAAGGTATGTTCTTCGTTGAACAGGTCTTGTTTTGCAGCAGAATCTTTCCGATGCCGTTTGAACATACTTCACAAGAGCTTGCTTACCTCCTAGAGCAAATCGAAAACAACCCGAAACACTGCGATTCTTTCATTGGAAAAACGTCTATTCAAATACCCAGCTTTTGCCAAAGTCATTGATAGGGTAAGGTCGTATTTTTATTTACATAAAGCTCCGGTCAAACGATCCAACATTTCGCCCAACATTTCATCCAACATTCCACCCAACATTTCATCCAACATCGAAAATGAAGATGTTGGGTGACCCAACATGCTGGTCAAACGATCCAACATTTCATCCAACATGATGCTACGTAAAATGTTAGGTGAAATGTTGGATCGTTTGACCGAGGCTTAAGTATTTTGGAATCTGTCTTCACAAAAGCTAAAACAGCCGTGCTATGTACACAGAAAGATTTTGTTTTGTCCTTGGCCTCTTCAAGCTTGGACTCTTCAAATAATTCTCCCTGCTCATTTTACATTGCCGATGAGGCGCAGTGGTATAATCATTTGATTTTGCAGCAAGCACTTGCGCTGTACGGCTACCCTCCCCATCGATAAATTTTGAAATACTGAAAATGATCCCAGCGCTTGGCGTTAAAAGCCGCAACTTCAATTTCAATTTCATATTCTGACAGACACTGTAGTCTTTACGTTTGGGTCTTTATTTGGAATGTTTTGAAAATCAGTTCCATCTCACCTCGTAGCAAATGCCTATGGCTTTTAAAGGTATTTTGTCTGAGGAGTATTCTTTCCAAACTGCAAGTCGTTTATTGGTTGATAAGTAGTAAGAGGTTGGAGGCAAAACCATGACTGAATTTTGGCACAGTAAGACTTTTCGTACCTGTGTTCTCTTCAGAGTGTGACTAATTTATACAAAAAAGAATATTGCTTGATAACGACTGTTTCTTTTGGCTGGTTTTTCAAAATCTTACAGGGAGAGCTATTTCGACTGCCCGTCATTTATAATGCTATTTATAATTTCTACTATCCCTTTCTGAAAATGTGTGTCCTTCCTTGGTGACGATGTTCAATAAAAATATGTGAGAACTTCTCACCCAGAAATCAGTGCACATCAAAGTATATAATTCTCTTTCCNTTTGTTTTGTTTTTGGACTCTTCAAGTAATTCTGCCTGCTCATTTTACATCGCCGATAAGGCACAGTGGTCTAATCATTTGATTTTGCAGCAAGCACTTGCACTGTATGGCTACCCTCCCCATCGATAAATTTTGAAATACTGAAAATGATCCCAGCGCTTGGCGTTATAGCCACAACTTCAATTTCATATTCTGACAGACACTGTAGTCTTTACGTTTGGGGAAAATCAGTTCCACCTCACCTCGTAGCAAATGCCTATGGCTTTTAAAGGTATTTTGTCTGAGGAGTATTCTTTCCAAACTGCAAGTCGTTTATTGGTTGATAAGTAGTAAGAGATTGGAGGCAAAACCATGACTGAATTTTGGCACAATAAGACTTTTCGTACCTGTGTTCTCTTCAGAGTGTGACTAATTTATACAAAAAAGAATATTGCTTGATAACGACTGTTTCTTTTGGCTGGTTTTTCAAAATCTTACAGGGAGAGCTATTTCGACTGCCCGTCATTTATAATGCTATTCATAGTGCTATTTCTACTATCCCTTTCTGAAAATGTGTGTCCTTCCTTGGTGACGATGTTCAATAAAAATATGTGAGAACTTCTCACCCAGAAATCAGTGCACATCAAAGTATATAATTCTCTTTTCTTCTAGTTTCTTTTCGAGAATTCTCCATCAGCCAAAAAAGCGATGATAATTGATCTTGATGCTCATCAGGTTTGTTTTTATATTTTGGAAACCATTGATTTTGTCCCACTTATTTAAAATAAATCAACGGAATTAAAACAGCTTAGCAGGGAGACGAGACTGGGGCAACAGAGTTCCAGAAAAAGTCACAGCTTCACGGCTGTGAGTCGGAGGACGGTTTTGCTTGTTAATGTCGTATTTTAGGAAGGTTTAGTGATTTTTAAACGCGAGGAGTTCGAAAAATCTGGTTATTTTGACTTGATATATTGAAGAAGGTTTAACTTACGAAATTGGTATCTGGAGGAAGGTTTGACCTTTTTCTGGACTCTGTGGGGCAATCTAAATATAGTCTATTGTATTTGATGTTCTCGATCGACGAGTACCATAGGTACATTAATATCTTTAAACTAGATCGCTGTATTTCCAATTATTTACTTTAACTAAATTTAGTACATGAGTTTCAGTTCACGCTTCTCTCGATTTTATCAGTTGGTAGCGATTAAAGGGAATCGACATAGTTGAAGATGGCCCGAGCCAAGTGATAAAAATAGCCTATTGTATTTGATACTCTTTCCACGTGCCGTTTCATTAGGTATCTAAAGAAACAATGGTGTGTGGGCATTTTATGTTGCTTATTTATAGCGGCCACTCAATATACCTATGTCGATTCCCTTTAATAGTGGTAACTGAGATGAATGTAATCACTCTACGAATAATCTTTTAGATGCTTAGCCTGGCACCCTTTGTTCTTATTTAAAAAAAAACAGACAAGAGCTTTTCTTAATTCAGGAACGGGTCTGTCGTGGGTATGTTAGTGACGGAAAGGCGTTGGTTCCTTCATTCTTTCAAAACAAACTTTGATTCCTTGAGAACAAAAATAATCTTTTTTCTTTTCTGGTTGGTGTCTCTATTTTGTCACCATGTCTGGCTTAAACCTTGGGTTTACAAGGAACAGTGTTCACTAAAACATAAAAAGCCGCGGAAAAAAGGACGTCTCTCTTATCAGCCTACCCCAAAAAGTTTGTGCAGCTTTCACGACAAGAAATTCTAATACGGTTGAGCCCCTATCTCGAAGATTCAAGAGAATAAAAATTTGTTCGAGGTAGCGAGGATTCGACATAACTGTAGCTTTACCCGTACTAAGCTAATTCAAAGAAGTTATTGAATCGATGTTGCAAGTAGTTCGAGATATCCGAGTTATCGAGGTTTAGCTGCAGCAGTATATTTTTCAGTCTTTCTATGTATATCATAGCTTAAAATTATTCTGCGACTAGTGTTTGGCGGATGGTTGAAACCAGTTCTTTAAATTTGACAAATCTCAACAGAAAATTATCATACTGCTTTCTTTTCACAGGGAAATGGGCATGAAAGAGATTTTACTGGCGATGATCGAGTGTACATATTAGATGCTTATAACAGTCACATATATCCAGGAGACATGGTTGCAAAACGTAAGTGCTTTACGCACATGTTTTTATAAGAGATTAAAGGCAGTTGACATAGGTAAATACACCACTTTAACAAACCATGGGCTGCCATTGTACGAACTTTCTTACCCCAGATTCAGCGGCTAAACTTTACTCCATGTTCATGTTTTCATACTTGCTGTGTTTGCAATATTGATTTTATGAAGATGCAAACTTGAAAATTTGAAAAACGATTTGACCGTGAAAAATGCCAAGGGTGTAAAGTTACACTCCAAACGATTTTCACCGTCAAATCTGTTACAAAATCAAAATTATTAAATACTCATGAAATCAATATTACAGATGCCGAAAATATGGAAAATTGCTTACAGCCTATATTTTTTGCGCTGAACCCCAATCTAGAATCACATATCATAAAATTTCGAAATCCACAATGACGGCTGTTCATTGTTTTTTTCATTTTAAATTATTTATACACAATATCCCTTCGGCTAATATATAATAATACAAAAATATACAGTTCAATTAATTAATATCATATACAAAAAAAACTTCTAAGCTAATTACAGGTGCTGTTCTTCCAGGGAGTCGTGTTTAATTGGCTTTCAGCTCGTCAAATATCTTTTTAGTTGCTTTTTAAATTGGCACAAGGTGGGAAGCTCCCTGATACTTATAGGGATTTCATTCCAGACCTCAAGAGCTGAGTAGGAAAATTCTTTTTTGGCATACTCTAGATTGTACCTTGGAATCTTGAGATCTCTACAGAATCGCGTATTGTAATTGGAGTATTGTGATCTTTGTTGGAATTTGTTCAAAAGATTTTCTGGGCAGAGTCTGTTCATGATCTGATAGGCCATAACTGCACGATCAAACGTAATAAGTTGTTCGACATGTAGGAAATTATTTGACCATTCGTCTTTTATTCTGGACGTATCTATCATGGAAATTGCTCTGTGTTGAAGACGTTGAAGGGATTCTTTTCTTGAATTTGAGAGCCCAAATAACATCCGCATATCGCATGTGACTTTCTATAAGAGCACGATATACATTGCTTAACTGAGATTGCGGGAGAATGTTTTTCAGCTTTTTTAAAGATGTTAGGCCTCCACGTACTTTTCCTTTGACAGTTTTGAATTGTTCTTCCCTGTTAAGCCCTTCGTCTCAATGANGAATCTGGAGATCTCTACAGAATCGCGTATTGTAATTGGAGTATTGTGATCTTTGTTGGATTTTGTTCCAAAGATTTTCTGGGCAGAGTCTGTTCATGATCTTATAGGCCATAACTGCACGATCAAACGTAATAAGTTGCTCGACATGTAGGAAATTATTTGACCATTCGTCTTTTATTCTGGACGTATCTATCATGGAAATTGCTCTGTGTTGAAGACGTTGAAGGGATTCTTTTCTTGAATTCGAGAGGCTACCCCAAATAACATCCGCATATCGCATGTGACTTTCTATAAGAGCACGATATACATTGCTTAACTGAGATTGCGGGAGAATGTTTTTCAGCTTTTTTAAAGATGTTAGGCCTCCACAAACTTTTCCTCTGACAGTTTTGAATTGTTCTTCCCAGTTAAGCCCTTCGTCTACAATGACTCCAAGTGATTTGGTTCGTTAAGGTGGTGCATTGAGTGGTGTATTCAGTTGCGTCACCCAGATGTTAACGAACTCATTGCATCATACTTTTAAAACGAGACAAAAAGAAAAAGGATTGATTGGTCTCTCAACCCAGTTTGGTAACGTAGATCAGGTTGATCCACAAGTAAGGTAGTTACTAGAAACTTTCCATTAGCAATCTTACATCACCTCGGTGCAAAGTACAAGGATGCTTCTTCATTATTTTACAATCATCTTGAAAATAAAATTGAGGCATTGCATTAACATGGCCATCCAAAAATGGCAAATAAATTGTTTCACTGAGAAATGTTGAGATAGTATGAATTTGGAATTTGTCCTTTCGAAGTCAACCGTTTCAGTAATAATATATATTTTATTCTTAGGTGGTATTAATAAAGATGTGAAGCTTGGGTTCTATACCAAAGACCATACGTATCTACCAAGAATTAAAAAGTGTGTATCATCATTGTCGATTAGTATTTTCAAAGATTCTCAAAGACCAAAGCCACATATGATGCGGCTTTTCAAGGCGCTCTTTCATCCAGCATACTTGACACGTGGCATCAAAAGAGATGCATTTGCTAAGCATGCTGGTTAAAAACGCCCCTTTAACACTGTACTGACGTTGTACTGACTGACAAGGTCACATTTTGTAACAAGAGCATTCATTGCTTATTATTGACACACAAGTACAAAGCAATTCGCAACTGTAATTCATAAAACGCTCAAGGTAGTTGTTTAGATCTATCCTTCTTCTTTCGATAATTATTTATGTTTTCTCTTTCTTGACAGTCTTTTTTCGCAAACACAATGAGTGAGATAGCCATTCTAGTTTCTGGGCATCTTATGGGATTTGGTTATCTGCGTTTGCAGCTTTGCTAATCGGCTGTAGAAATCCTTTTGTTTGCAATCTCTAATCTCTTTGCAATAACATGTCAATCAAAAGCAACGGGTGCTATTATTGCAGTCTCCCTCTTTTTCTTTTGTACAGAGTCGGAAAATGTTTTATAGTAGATATCTGTGTCAAGGGCCATATCAATTTTAGAGGTACTTCATGGTTATGAAGATTGCCTCGAATTTATGGGAATTGATGTTTTATAAAGTACCTGATTTTCAGGCAAGATTGATTACCATAGAATCCACTTTGTATCCCGTACAACCCTTTTTACTTAGTTGCTTTATGCTGCTATGGTTGATCATGTAGGTCTAGGAATTTCATATGAGATCGATCGCCAAAAGACGATTGCGCTAAAGATGGCGGACAGGAATTTTTTACCATGATGCTTTGCGTCGAATTAAATTTCGAATGATTTGATTGGTTGATTTCTTCAATACCGCAAAGGATCTTGGTAAAAAATTCCTCGACGCCATCTTTAGCGCAATCGTCTAATGAAAGGAGCCCTGTGGGTGACTCACAGAGTATCTGATTTCAATAGTGGTCGCCAAAGCAACTTTTTATGCTTGAAGGAAAAAGAAATGCTCTCCCACAATGATCAAAATAGTGGTAGCTAGATGATGCCAACAAAACTGACTGCAATAAGAAGGGGCTGCCATACACTGTTGGCCGTTCCATACGTTGCTTTGTCTCTTTCAAATGCGTGTAAATGCAAAACGCAGCACTGCTAAAAATTGTTATTTCTAGTTTATTGACTGTTTGAAAATAACATTTTAGGTGGGAGGAAATGGTCTAAATATACGATGGAGGGGGGCTGGCCTAAATAACGAAGACTTATAATAGAAGTACATCGATCCAATAAGGCCATCCTGGCCATTTCCATAATATTAGTGCATACAAATTACATACCACTGAAAATAGAAACCTACTAACATGTGTAACACCAAAACAAGCTGCTTTGTCCTTCAACAATGAAAATAACTTAAATGGGGAGGACAGGGTCAAAATTGCCTCTTCAGGAAAAATCTCAGAACGACTGTTTGCCAAAGTGAATATGCAGAGGCTCACAGGTGAGAGGAACAGATTGCTGAATAGATATCATCGAAAGTTATTTCCATTCCAAATTTCCTTCAGCAAGAGAAGATCATAGTTCTAAGGAAATTTGTAGAGCGCAAAAATATGCCGTTACATTGAAACTGGATCCTATGAGTCACCCAGAGGGTTCCTTTCATTACGTAATGTGATTGGCTAATTCACGAAGCAGTGTCTAATTCTTCAGACAATCAAGATGTTGCTCTTAATAAGATTGTAAAATTATTATATAGTGAATTCATTAATCTCATTCTTTTTGCTACACAGAAATATCGAAGAGGCACTTGATGAATTCCATCCAGACTTCATACTCTACAATGCCGGTTTGTTTCACTTCTTGGTTGAATAACTTGACACAGGTTTGAATCAGCCTGGTTCCCAGTTGTCGATGGTGCATAGGAGCCAGATGCATAACCTGCAATACTGAATTACGGTTACGGATTTTCACCAGGTGTCATTTGCGGCCTCTTCCCTAGAGCCCAGTCCCCGTCATCGAAAATGACGTCAGGGAGCCAGATTGGTTTTGAATAAAACCTACCGGGAGATCCAACAAAGTACCGAAAAAATGAGAAACTGATGTGCTAGATAAGCGTCTCATTTTTCATCATTCTTTAACCATCAAATATACCAGATTTCTGGTGAGTGAAAAAAACTTGCAGATTTTGGTAAATTGTATAAAATAGTCTAATACAATAATCTCAACGATTCTTGCTTTCATCTATCCACAAATCTAACTTAAATATAGAGACCAAGTTTAGGTATCCATGTCAACACTTGGTTGTTGAAATAGCGATCAAAATGTCACATTTTTGTGAAACTTTATGTGAGCTAAGAAAAGGGTTTGTCAGTTGTTTACCTCCTAGAAGTTTTTCCTGTCATATGGGAGACGAATAATGAATTAATTGTTTGGAGGGTAAAACACTGGTAGGGGAGTTGCTGCTCCCTTGTTCCATCCCAAAGAACAGCTTGCCCCCTTGATCCTGTGCCCCCATCAAACTTAGCCTGTTGACCCCAGCTATTTCGTCTTCTCCAACATTCATGTGCTTCCAAGTCCGGTATTTTCTAGTCCAAGTCAGGTTTCAAGTCCGGTCTTGCTATTGTGCTCCCGGCCCTTTCTAGGTCCTGCTCCCTTGCTGCCAAAAGCCACTATCTAAACCTTATCGATGACGGTTCTGCAAAAACTTTCCTTTTGCCTACCATTCATGAACAATCTCGGTTACCGCAACTTTGTACCGGGTGAATCAGAAAAAACGTGGGGCGTTTAGCAAGCAATATTCTGATGAAAAACAAGTCAAATTGGGAGTATTGAAGTTTTATATTGCAGAAGAAAGGTTGAATTAGTTATAGAAATTTATTTTGTTAAAATCTGTAATTTCTTTCCTTATTTATTTGCGAGTTTGTGATATAGCTATTTTGGTGAAAAGTATCGCTGGTAAAAGAACTTTCAGCTTGCTAACAATGACAATTTAAATAACTAGTCCCCAAGGGATACAAGATAATTAACATCAGTTTTTACTTTTGTGCAGTAACACAATGCATGCGTTGTTTCAATTTTTTGATAGAGAAACAATATGTTTGTCATGGTTTAGAAGGTCACATGTGCATGAATATGAATCTAATTGAATACATATTTTCGCAATCTTGCCAAACACCATTTTACTAAAATCTCTTGTAATTCTGGAACAGAAAGACCGATTTCGACCAAACAAATTTTCATATCTAAGTTAGCTTTTCTTCTATGCAATGACCTTTAAAGAAACGAATTTGCAAATTAAACTGCATCAATAAGAATTGGCAAACACCCCACGTTTTTTCTGACTCACCCGGTATGTACCCAAGATATAATTTCATTCCTTTATTGCTCTCTAGGTACAGACATACTAGATGGAGATCCTTTGGGAAGCCTCAGTATCAGCAGCAACGTGCGTATATTTAGCCCTTCGCTGCTAAGATCATTATTCAATATAGATTCGTTGTAGGTCTTTGAGGATGGCTGACGATCTTTAAGAGTCCTTAAGAGTTGCTGGCTATTTTGCTTGTTGGTAGTCATTGTGGTTCACGTTGGTTCACGTTGGGTGATTTGTCGTC
Source organism: Aurelia aurita (assembly GCA_004194415.1). Lineage (NCBI taxonomy): Eukaryota > Metazoa > Cnidaria > Scyphozoa > Semaeostomeae > Ulmaridae > Aurelia > Aurelia aurita. Next base: position 957,914 of record REGM01000048.1, read on the forward strand.
GTCTTGGGAGTCAATATGTACGTCTCTTCGCTAGCTTTCTTATTGAACACTATATTTATAATATTAATAATATTTTTGATAAATGTAGTTACAGCACAGTGAATTGTGGGATGTTGCTGGCGGTATTTCAAGTATCGTTTTATGTTGTTTTGTGTTTCATATCCGTTGGCCGTCTTCATACCTCACTCCAGCGCCGCAACTTTTGGGGGGGGGGGGGGGTG
>REGM01000048.1:974190-986093 GCA_004194415.1 Aurelia aurita
AGTATATTTGAATATTTGAATTGTAAGTGCCTTTCATGGTGGGAACTCCGATGATCTAGTGTCTATTCCCGCCAAGATAGGTACAGTAGTTGTATTTTTGGGTTCTTCTTTTAATAGAATATATAAAAAAAAAAAATCTTGTTTTAATCAAACTGAAACACTGGTTATTATTTACAAGGTGTATAATTTAGGAAAAACAGCATGTAGGTTCTTATTTTTCTAGGTTCTTATATGCTGGGATTTACTGTATTCCATGTTAGTGAACCACAGACTAATCCAGGTCAAGTATTATGGTTTGGAGCCTTTCAAAGCATTAAAGCAAGCTATTGTTTACATCAAGCCACAAGGGTATTGTTTGGCAGGAGGCATTCTTTGTGGATGGCTTTCAAAAGAGTAAGTTACGAAAATAATCATAATTCAAGTTCAAACAATCATGGTAGCCTTCATGACCTAACCAAAACTACATTTGATTAATCCACAATATTTTTAACTCACTACTCTTGAAGATATTCATGCAATATATCATTCTCTTGGCTCCAAATTGATCTTGCTGGAAATATATATATTTTTAATGATAGATTTGGACTTGGATTTCAAGAATTTCATCTTCAATTTTATACAAGCAGTCCTTGCAAAAGCATTCTTTTTGGAATGGAAATTTTTGAGTGGCGATTAATCTCCGGCATTCCATCCTTTGATGCATGTCAGAAATGCGAAACAATATTTATCCTGTCAATATTTGTGAAGTCAAGTTAAAAGAGTGCATTATAATATATTATAAGCTATGATATAGTAATTGCCATCTTTTTCACTATTCACAATTAGATCCAGATAGTTTATGCCTTTCCAATTAAATTGACGTGCAGATGACGTGCCGGATAAATAATAAATCCAAGCCCAAAAAAGTATTTGCCTAAAAAGGGGGGACCGGGGTGCACTCCATCATCATGTACACTCCACGCCGAAGATTACGCTAAAGAAGAAGTAATTTACTCCAGGAAAATTATAGCTGTATTCATTTTAATCCAATTTCAATTAATTTTTACTGTTCCTACCCGATTTTTACGCCAGCACTGTAGAAATTTTCTTTTCCACGCCGAAGAAGATCTTCGTTTGGGCCTAATTATAAGAGTGCATCGAATGGGATCGAATGGATCGCTCTGGCAAAAGATTCGAATCAAACAGGCCAACACTAGTAGTACGCTGTATACCCAGATCTCTACGTGACCAACCTACAATCAAAACTTCAAGTAATATGATATGTTTTAGAAACCATACCTTCGCTTTATTGCTCTGTAATCTTTGATCTCCTCTTCCCACTGCCAACAAACAGGCAACTTGTTCCTTCTTCGAAATAGTTCCTTGTCCGAATTAACATATGACGTAATGCTCGTACGATTACGAGGTTATGCCTGGGAGCCTGGGATGTCACTCAATGACGTATTCTTTCAAAAATAGAAAGCAACGTTTTCTGCTTGCTGGTCATCTGCTTTGCTCAAGATAGTCACCGGGGAGGGGGTACTACATTTTTTTGCAAGGTTGTTAGACAGGGTCGTGTATTGGTTTGTTTGAAGGTTGATAATCTAAAAATTTGAGTTGTTTTTGGGGGTTTCGACAAATTTGCTGTCACTTTTTTTCTTAATTTGATTTCGTAATTTTTTTAGGGTTGAGGAAGACTGAATTGTTACTTTTTGGGTTTGAAAAACTTCCTATCACTAGAGTTGATCGAATCATCAAAGAGATTTTCTTAAATCTTTTCTGGGAATTTCCAACCACTTCTCGCACCTCTGTATTATTCTCTTTGTTGTCGTTGGTTGGTAGTTTACGCTGTAATCTGTTAGTTGACTATTTTCATGTAAATGCTCTATGTACATGCTCTATGTAAATGCTCTATGTAAATGCGGTAAATGCTCTTTTTTGTTAAGGCCACAGGGCTGCAATGTATTCTCATGCTCCATGTGATATCGTCTTGTAAATATGTTCTGTTATTGTAAATTTTCAGATTGATATACCGGGTGTCCGAAAAAAAAGTTCCGACGTTTGACTAAACGCAGAGAAAAAAGTACTGAATCTGGCAATTTCTATTTATTCTATTTACATGCTGGGCATTTCAACTTACAGTTTGGCATATCGTGAGAAGAAATTAGTTATCTGAACATGGAGTTCTTTATGTTATCTTGCTATGACCTAGTGTCTTTTCCCGCCATGATAGGCACAGTAGATGTACTTTTTGAGTTTCTTTATTTTAGCCGATTATATATAAAAACCATTTTCTCGAAAATGTATACCCGCCTTTATATCAATTTTTCAAAAAATGGCCCAGTTATTTTTTCTGTATACCAAAATCACAAAAAATGGATACCGTTCTTTATACCAAGATCGTGAAAATCGATATACTTCCCGATGGCACGTCCCGAGTACCCAAAATATACATAGTCCCCCCCCCCGGATGGGATGCGCATGTGTGAGGTAATAGAGTGTGCACAATCGTTATTCTATTCAACAACCGTTACTTTTGAGATTGTCAAAAAGGTCTTTGTGTTGATAAAAAGTCACAGAGTTTTCTATTTGACATTTAAAGTTCAGTCTTTATGAAATTTGATAGATGTTTTTCGATCGATTTAGGTTGTTTCCAAAATTTCAAGGAACCACTTGTAGCTAGGGCAGTACGAGGGGCAAATCACTCTCTAGAAATCTCGTACACTTTAAGCGGAAATCTTTTTATTTTCTCTGGAGATCCTTGAAATCCTCTAGAAATTGGTTTGTTTTCCTGAAAATCTCACACGCTTTTTGAGGGAGTGATTTACCCCTTGGGGAAGTAAGCCACGGAAAACTGACAAAAACTCGTCGACTATTACCAAAGGGACTTGTGGAACTTTTATCAAAGACCTCAGTTGTTGAAATCGGCTTGCGATACAATTTATCATGGCTTGTGAAAAGTGAGTACTATTTTAGAACACCGGCTAGTTGAGTTTCATTAGATTAATAGATCTTTCATATCATAAGTAACTTTTTACATTTTGACATAATTTGTAAAATTTAATTAATATTCCGTATTAATATTGTGTAACATTTATACAAAATATCTTTTGATTGACACAACCCTAATTTGACTGACACAACAATTCACAGCAATGAGTGATTCCAGAAAAAAATTCTCTCAAGCCACAAATCAAAACAAACAAACAAATAAACAAAAGTTGCCATGAAACCAGTATGGCTAATTGACCTCTTTTACNCGATACAATTTATCATGGCTTGTCAAAAGTGAGTACTATTTTAGAACACCGGCTAGTTGAGTTTCATTAGATTAATAGATCTTTCATATCATAAGTAACTTTTTACATTTTGACATAATTTGTAAAATTTAATTAATATTCCGTATTAATATTGTGTAACATTTATACAAAATATCTTTTGATTGACACAACCCTAATTTGACTGACACAACAATTCACAGCAATGAGTGATTCCAGAAAAAAAATTCTCTCAAGCCACAAATCAAAACAAACAAACAAATAAACAAAAGTTGCCATGAAACCAGTATGGCTAATTGACCTCTTTTACGTGTGAAAAATTAGTTAAAAGAAGCAATGAGTATATATCGAATAAATTCCAGATCTAAACATCTGCCTCAGGAATTTTAGTTGTTTTGATAGCATAGGGCTCAAATCTTTAAAATCTTTAAAAAGGTGGGTGTAAAATTCTTTTACATTTTTCTTTGAATTGAATGGCTTGAAACGAATTTAGGGTACTTTGCTGAAAATCTGCAGTGGAAATTTTTTGATATCTTGCTTATTTTGCAAATAGCGACGTTTTTATTTTTGTTGAAAGAATCCATGGACAATTTTGAAAATATTAAAATCATCGCAAATCCTAAAGCAATAGAGGAAAAATGATTTTATACAGTATACTATATACTCAAGTTTTCTCTTAACTATTCCTTTTCCAGTACATGATGAGACAGTTGCAGTAGATATACTGGTTTCATGTGGCTTTTGTTATTTAAATTGCAGCTGGAGAGAATTTCTTTTGTCGGAAATTGTTATCGCTCTGAATTGGCATTTCAGTCAACAGAAACTGAGGCTATGGTTGCAAAATCTTCCCCTTTCTGTGGTTGTTGAACATTTTGTTATCTTGCCTATGGCCAACATCTTGTTTTTGTAGACTGAACATTTTCAAAATCAAGTCTGGAAGGAAACAAGGTCATCTGTGCATCCTCCTCCTCGTAATGCAGGCATGTGGTCAGTCTGGAGTAGACTTTGAGGATCTTTTAAATCACCTTTTGTGAGTTTTTGATTTTAGAGTTTTTCCATGGATTTTGGCTTCATTGATGATTCAACAGATTCAACTTCTTCTCCTTGCAAGAAATCTTCCTAAAAGAGATCATAAAGTTTTATCAGTTTTAGATGTGTTACAGGGGTCATTCCATATCAAGTCATCAGCTTTTACTCAAATTTGTAACCCACTATGTAGAGTGTGGTTGCTTTTTAGACAATTTGTTCACACCATTGAGGATGGTAACAGAACAAATTTTGAGATCAATATCTCAAGCGGTTTCGGATTTACGGCTAATCAAAAATTACCCCATTTTAGGGTGTGGCCCCGCCCAAATTTCACTCGCGCAAGAATGTTCTGACTTCTAATGCCTTTGAAAATAATGTTATACATCCTATGGCTCTGAAAATTTGCACCCTGTACCTTTTGATGGTGAGGANTGCCTATGGCCAACATCTTGTTTTTGTAGACTGAACATTTTCAAAATCAAGTCTGGAAGGAAACAAGGTCATCTGTGCATCCTCCTCCTCGTAATGCAGGCATGTGGTCAGTCTGGAGTAGACTTTGAGGATCTTTTAAATCACCTTTTGTGAGTTTTTGATTTTAGAGTTTTTCCATGGATTTTGGCTTCATTGATGATTCAACAGATTCAACTTCTTCTCCTTGCAAGAAATCTTCCTAAAAGAGATCATAAAGTTTTATCAGTTTTAGATGTGTTACAGGCTACTAGCCTACATTTTGCACTAAATTTTATTATTATTATTTTTATTATTATCAGAAAACAGCTGAAGCAAAACTGAAAGGAATATAGTCTAGATTAAAAAAGTAACCAAAATAAAGGGTTTTCTACTGAACTCCTCCAGTTAGGGTGGTGACCAGAACCTCTTGACATGTGCTGTAAACCCATCACTCAGTCTGAAAGGTATGGCATGTAAAAAAAGTCAACAGAAACTGAGGCTATGGAATGTAAAAGTAAAAGAAATGTAAAATTAAAGAAATGCAAAAAAATGTAAAAAAAATGTTGAATCTTAAGAAATCTTAAAAAAAAAATCTTAAGAAATGTAAAAAAAAGTAAAAGCAAGAGAAAACATTGATGTAGTGGACAATTTCAACGTGGCATGCTGTGAAGCATCAATTTAAGTACAATTTCTACTTTTATTCTTCTTTGGGCTTCTTTTTTTATCACTCAAGGTATCAACAAGTACATTCTTGCATTTTGATATTGGGATTTTTTTAACAGGTTAAATTTTTTAGTGAAGAAACCATATTGTAAATAATGTAAAAGTTTTTTCTTTCTTTTAATTGACTGTATGCCTTTTACATTGTAAGTTTTGATTATATTATATTTATTATACCTAAATGCCTAAGTGACCTAAAATGGCATAGGGGCACCCAAGATTTCTGAATGAAAATTGTAATTGCAAACAATGGAGAAAACAATAAATTGTTAGTGCAGTTGTTGTTCTTTGGGAGCTTGCACCTGCACTGCACCTATTATTCTCTTTTTTACCGAAGGCTTCATTTCACCTGAGATCTCAGCAAGAAGTGCCATACTCCCAGAACCTCTTTTAAGGGACCAGGACTGGGGGGGGGCAATCAATTGTTTCCTTGATTAAAAGGGACGATAGGCCTATTGCTTGAAAACGTAAAACAATATATCTGAAGAAGGGACTAGGGGGGCAATTGCCCACCCAGCTAGTATGTTAAAAGAGGCCCTGCATACTCCTCAGTCTGGCCGTCACTAAACTTGCAAAGTAAAAAAGGGGAAAAAGGAACTTAATTAATGTATAATAAAATTACAATGTCAATGATGCTTTTAAGACCTGTAAACCTTGAATATGATATACAGTTGAGGAGGGCACAACTATTCAAAGAAAGCAGGCATCAATGTGGTCTATTGCGCTTTTTATTCTTCTTCCAGTGCTAACTAGTTTCGACCACTCAGTTTCAGTTTTCATATATTTTAAAATTCCTCTACATACAATATCAAGCAAAAAAGAGATATACTTACTACAAAAATACATAACATTTAAACTAACATCAATTAACTAAAATACAACATTAATACTAATTACCAAAACAAGACAAATTAAGGGAATAGTATGCAGGGAATTTCTTGAGGAGGAGCTCTCTCAATAGCTAGGCTAATCGAGGAGAGAGCACCCCCTGTTTCAAAGATGACCACTAGGGCATCTTCATAGCAACTGATTAATTTTTAGTTACCAAGTTCTATTTATAGTAAACTATATGTCCATATAAAGTTAATCGGTTTAAAAACTATCGTATAATATATATTATAAGTAAAAGTATAATATATTATATACTTACAAGATCATATATTACACGCACAATCAATGAACAGCTTGGGCATGTTGCAACATCTTCCCCATTTTCTAATTCTTCCTTTGTTATGGCAAACCGGTCTCCACATGGGCATGGATAGTAATAAGTTTCCGAATCTTCATCGTATTCGAAGTCTTCAATTTCTACTTCGTCATGAAAAACTGACATGTCTCTTTCCCTGTTATCCGAGCTACGATTTGGTTTAATATTAGATACAGTTTGCTCTAGGCGAATGCCTATTATTTGGTTAAATTAATGGAATGCAGCACCCAAGCCAGTCCAATATGTCTGCAAACCTCGTGCAGTACGTGTAGTGTTGAATTATGATGTGGGCCTAAACCGAGTCATCAAAAAATGAGCTCTGTTCTTTAATTTCAATGCCTCTCAGATAACTTGAACTTTATGAATTAACCAATATTGAGTGATAATAACTTTCTCTTGACTATAACAGCTTTTAAGTAGCGTTAACCATTAATTTATTCCCATTTAAATGGCCAAACTGAACAGCCACAGCTACGAAGGACAAGTGCCGCCATTGCAAAAAGAGAGAAAAAGGGCCAAATGTATAGTCTCCTTTTCAAACGGCCTCCTAATGAATCAGAGTGTTCATTTGGCCTTTTTGCTTGCTCCTTAGCAACATGCAAATCAAAGCTTGCAGGGAAGGAAGATCAAAGATTGAGACTGGACTGCGGAGAAAGTTGTTATTTAGATGGTACATTCGAAGGTACATTCGAAGGTAAGAAGCATGGAGAGGTGCCAGATAATTGCTTGTTGCAAATGATTAAAAATGAAGGGGGATATTGATGAAAGAAAAATGTAAAGTAGAACAACAACAAAACATATAGACTAGGCTTTTTTTGCTATTATAATTAATAGCACTCTAGCCTAGGCCTGTGCCTGTGAATAGGTAGCGCTAGCCTAGTAGGCCTTTATTTATTTATGGTAAGATGTGTAGGCCAGGCAAGAGGAGAGGAGGCCTTAGTTAGTTAGGGTAAGCCTAAAAGCACAGTTAACAAATATTCTTTAAAGGCCCTGTTACACTACAACGATATTCATGTNACTATTTCAAGGCATTTTCACATAGATTAAAGGTAAAATAAAATACAAATTTCTACTAAAACTCAACATTGTGAATGTCAGAAAACAACACAATTTTGGCAATATGTTACATAAAGTGTTTTCTTGATTTTCAAATAGGCAAAGAACTGTTTAGCATTCCCCATACTTAAACTTCAAATCATAAAATGGGAAATAGTTCCCTAGAATGAAGAAACCTTGAATGTTGATGAAAAATGAAAACTGATTGTCAATGTTTGCAACAATTTCTTGGCAGTGTACTATTTATTAAAGAAACCCCAGAAATTAGTCACCCATATCTTACCCCAGTGCTTCTTATTCGTAAAAAGTTAAAACAAATTTTGCAGGAGATTAAATCATGGATGACAGAAAAGAATCATTATATCGTTTGAATGAAGATGAAGAGCAAAAGGCAACTTCTGAAAAAGAAGAAACAGAAAATGAGAAAAACAACAATATGCAAAGAAGAATGGAAGCTGCTGAAACAGAAATGGTTCTGTATCCAGTGGCACCAAAAGCAAGGTCACAGGCTGATGATCACGTTGATGTAACAATCAGCCCTGCTTTTCAGACATTAGATCAGGTTTGCCAGTTGTCTTATACAGCACACACCTTGCACGCATTAACACTGTTTTCCTATCTATGAATTCTTCAATTGTTAAAAAATCTCGTTTAAAGACTTTTGTAATCTTTCGTATCTCTCAAGAATTCTTATCAGAATGTGAAGAATTCTTGAAAATCTTAAGCTTTCAAGAGAGTTCTTGTCATCAAGTCTTGGCCAAGGCCTGTACTTTAGAGGAGGTCTCCAAACCGCAATATCTTAAAAAACAGTAGCCAAATACCGCATGCCACCAAAAAGTACTGCAATACTGCAAGGTGCAGAAAAGATTGATAGCTGAGCCATTAGCACACTGTATACTATACACTTTTACACAATTACATTCAAACTAAATTGCATTTGTCCTTGTCATATTGGATTTTCTTTTAAGGGGGTGAGATATATTATCTTATTAAAAAAATGTATTTTGGTCTTCCTTAGCTGTTTGCCAATGGTCAGATAACTGGGGAGAAAGCTGCAAGGCTAAAGGCAAAATACCAAGATTTGCTGGAATTTTTGAAAACCACGAGAGAATCAGAATCGGGTCTTCTATACAACGCCAAATCGCTAATTCAAGAAGCCCAAAGACAGCGTTTGGAGCTGGAAAAAGGAGACGCTTTTCCTGACGTAGAGGACAATGAGGTAAAAAGACTTCGAAGTCAGTGGCTAAAGCACAATAACGAAATGTCAGCTGCGGATGAACGCATGTACCAACTAGAATTCAAGCTTGAAAATTTGAAGGAAGAAAAAAGGCTACTTGAAAGGGAGTATAGTAGAAGGCCAAGGACAGAAGAATTAGACAAGCAGTTAAGAGATCTCAAGACAAACATTGATGATCTGAAAATTGAAATTGCGCAGAGAGGCCACGAAGGAACCAATTTAAAAGACGAGTTATCTTCAAGAGAGCGCCAGATGGCAGTGTTGTTGAAAAAAATTGAGAAGAAAGATGTTGACCAACAAGATCTGAAGGTTTGTTAGTAACGCATGCTTTTTTGTTGTTCTTAGTCGAAGCGTTCGCCTTCCATAGGCGTAGAAGCTAGGAGGCTGGGGGGCTGTAGCCCCCCCAACGTTGGAAAAATTTACCAAAATCAGCCTTTTTCGGGCAAAAATCCACCCTAACTCGGGCAAAAAATTTGGTAAACAATAGAAATTTTATCGGGCAGCCCCCCCAGATTTTATTTTCCCCTACGCCCGTGTCGCCTTCGAAATATCTTTGATCAACGTACTCGTTGTTAGTAACGCATGCTTTTTTGATGGTCTTAGTCGAAGCGTTCGGCTTCGAAAAATCTTTGATCAACGGACTCGTTGTTAGTAACGCATGCTTTTTTTAATGTTCTTAGTCGAAACATGGTCGAAACGTTCGCCTTCGAAAATATCTTTGATCAACGGACTCCCTTTTTTTTTTTTACATTCCATTAAAAGCTTACAATACGTATTACTAATTACACTACTTACAAAATACTATACGCTACTACTAGTACAATACCATTAGGAGCGAAAAACTACGTCTACCTCGTGGCAACATAAAACAGGAAATACGAACATAACACTACACGTAACTAACGAGAAAAAACAATAGCACATAAAGCTACACGTAACTACTACAAAAAGAAAGAACGTTTACTTAAAAGGGACATGGTGGTTGTATGACTTACAACAAAGTTTAAATTTCTAATCAAACCGACCAGTTTTGTGGACAAAGCAGAGAGTTAATAGAAGTATATCTTTATTGAGATCATCGGGAAAATCTTTATCGCCATACAATAAAATCTGCATTAGAAACTCGTTTGAAAGATTGGTGTGTCCAAGTGGTCGCAATAAAGCAGAAACTCCAGCGAGAAGATCTCTACGTGGTACTTCAAAAGAAGGGCAGAGCAACAAAAAGTGCTCCGTATCTTCAATGCCATCGTTGGTAGGGCACATTGGGGTTATGGTATCTCTGAAATTGTGTTTGAATTTGTGAAAATTTAATTTACTGAGACCAACCCTAAGTTGGGTAAGATGCGATAGTCCTGTTGGGTCATGTATTCGAAAGACAGATTTTGGGAGGGGACGAATTTTGGATAGCAGCTTTGTCTTAAAAGACTCGTTGTTAGTAACGCATGCTTTTTTATGGTCTTAATCGAAGCGTTCGCCTTCGAAATATTTTTGATCAACGGACTCGTTGTTAGTAACGCATGCTTTTTTGATGGTCTTAGTCGAAGCGTTCGCCTTCGAAATATCTTTGATCCCTTTCTGGAAGCAGCAATCGGAAACAAGTTCCTTAATAGCTTATTGATTAAATCTTTCGCTTCTGTTGGGCTTTATTTGCTTATAATTTACCTAATTTTAACCACCAAAGATCGGCACAGGATGCTTCATAGAGATGTATCGTCAGCAAAAAGTGCAGCCAAAACATTTTTTGGACGCTTTTCACGGTAATTTGGACAAAGGAGTTTCGGAAAATTTTAGATTTTAATGCATATCTTTGGAAAAGAAGACCCATAATTTAAGCCTAAACTTCCAAATCTAATTGAAAATGTCGGCAATCAAGCAAAACATCTACCAATGTTATTGCTCTGATATTGAGGGAGCAGCTTTCAGTTGTTGGTATTTTTTTACTTACCCGTTAGTTGTCTGCTGGCTGACATATACATATTGTATTTCATTTCATCTTTAGGACCAGTTATTAAAGATACATTCAGAACCAGCACACTTATCAAAACAATCGGACTTGATAATGAGACACCAAAGGNAAAAAGTGCAGCCAAAACATTTTTTGGACGCTTTTCACGGTAATTTGGACAAAGGAGTTTCGGAAAATTTTAGATTTTAATGTATATCTTTGGAAAAGAAGACCCATAATTTAAGCCTAAACTTCCAAATCTAATTGAAAATGTCGGCAATCAAGCAAAACATCTACCAATGTTATTGCTCTGATATTGAGGGAGCAGCTTTCAGTTGTTGGTATTTTTTTACTTACCCGTTAGTTGTCTGCTGGCTGACATATACATATTGTATTTCATTTCATCTTTAGGACCAGTTATTAAAGATACATTCAGAACCAGCACACTTATCAAAACAATCGGACTTGATAATGAGACACCAAAGGTTAGTAACATATGCTTTTGAACAGTTTTACCTGGTGAGTAAAAAACTTATTTAGGTTTTCGTGAAATCTTAACTTATGTGAAATTTCAAATCTTTTTCTGTTAGCTTTTAAAGTTAGACCCCTAGTTGCCCCCTAGACTGATTACAACAACGTAGTTTTCGCTATTGATTGACCGGTTGGCGGACGCTATAATTATATATACGCAGAGATTGGACTAAATTTGTGAATTTGATACAGTCATTTTTATAGTAAGGGTGGATGGCCTCAGTAGAAATCCGATCACAAAACGGATCAAAATTCACGTTTCCAATGCTTGACGATGGGGAAACAGACTGTAACTGCAACGATTAATATTGCTTTTAACCATAAAGTGGGAAATCTTTCACTGTAACTTGTTAAATACTGTGCTGTGATTGGCGCGACAGAAAACCAAAACAGATCAGATAATTAGTCCAGTTTCTGTTTCTGTAAAATTATTAGTATTAGTTTGAGCGATGCGGGGGGGGGGGGGGGTAA
>REGM01000048.1:993468-1006817 GCA_004194415.1 Aurelia aurita
ATTCGGCACACCCCCATAGGTCTCAGTATCCTTTTCGATTTTTACAGAGAGCTGCTGAGATGAAAGAAAAGATTAAAATTCTGCAAAATGAAATCGAAATATTACGAACTGCAGCTGCTGCTAGAGAAAGGTTGGTTGATTACTTCAACTTCAAAATATTCTAGTAAAATAAACACTGAGATGGAATTTAGGATCACATCAGTGAACACCGTCAGCGAATAGACCATACGAAGCAGCCCTCTTTGGCTGACGGGGCTATCCTGTGTAAATATTGAAAATGGCAGTTGATTGAATCATGCACATCCATAACTGACCACATGATTGACTTTGCGCTTATGACATTGTAGTAAAGTGCACAGATTGAATTGATTGCCCAATGATACAAAAATTATGTTTCCTCTAACCACAAACAGTTTCATTTATGCTTTACCTAGCCGTTAGAATCCATTGTGCGTTAAACACGATTATTTTGTTAAACACGACATATCGGACATAGCGAGGTTTGGATATGACTTTGTTACACTTATCGCGCAGTGGCTACCATTCTTTAAGCGGTAAGAAAGGATCTACCCAGCCACTTCTCTCTTACGAACATTCAGTCTAAAAAGTGAATTGTCTGTGACGAATAGATGTAGATATTCAGGTATTTAATCAACAGACTCTTTGCTTTAGTTTATTTTGCTATAAATTCCCAAATGCGCCGTAGGAAGCCGTATTTTCGAGTATCTTTTAGCTGGAACGACCTCAGAAAAATGGTATATAGTTAACCAATGCTCGTATTGACATATTTTCTCTGTTTCAGGATGAAAAACAGAATCTTCAGTATTTTACCCAAAATTCTCGAATGTTATGTGGAGGTTTAAGGCCGTGAACTGACTGTAGCAAGGGTTTTAAGTGACTTACGTTTGAGCTAATAAATTCTATTTAGGAACCCGAATGTTTCACAGGTTCACAAGGAAGCTAAATCTTTTTTGTTATAAAAATGAGAGCTAAATTTCGATGCCATACAAGTGATTATATTAAAAATTGTCACCAATATCTTACACATGTGTGTTTAAACTATGGCTTGATGTTTTTGCATTTGTTTCTACAGGCACCTTCAAAAGGCAAAACTAAAGCATTCAAGTGCTGTAGTGATCAGGGATAGTCTTCGTAATGAAGTTAGCAAACAACAACTGACTGCTGAGGAACTTAAAGAGAAGAGAGAACAACAGGTAACACAGGGTCATTCGTAGTGGAATTCGTAATTATTTTACACCATCCTATCATTCACAATCTAGCCTTGCCCAAAGTCTATTTCGTGAAGTCCCTCTAACAAATCCCATGCCGAGCATACACGACGAACCCCCATCCAGCCTCATCTTGATGGACCAATCAGATTGCGTAAATTCGATCAGAACAATAGCGATCGCAAAATTTTGCTTAACTTTACCTACCCTCATAAAACGTAGCATAGACACTAGGTTACTGGAAATTTCCAGAAACTAATTGTTTTAACCTATTCTACAGATGTTGGTTTATGCCTGTTCAGCGAGCATTTAAAATACCCCAAGGCTTCGAGGAATAGCAGCGTCCTAAACTTTCAGTAGATTTTACTATCTTGCATTTTTTTAAGCTAATCGATCAGATTCTTCTGACATGCATTTTCTATTTATTCATACTTAAATAATGCCAAATTTGATGTACACTCCAAAATTTTTTCGGTTTGAAGCTATCTTAAAATACATCCGGAGATATCTGCGAATTAATAACATGGAGTTTTTTGGGGAAAAAAGACAACAATCTGCAGTTGATCGGGAAGGTCTAAGTACATAAAACTTGTTCTATGTAGCTTTTTATTCTCTAAAGTACAGTCTGTGCGCAGGCTATTGTGTTCCCAAAAAATCAGCTCTTTTTTGCTTTCCCTTTGTAGGATAGCGCAGTTTGCAACTAAATAGGAAACTAGTTAAACACATAGTCGTAGGCAGGGCACATCAAGGCTAATTTTTGTTTTTCAAGCGTCCGACGCCCGTAGTAATTGTGTTAGTTTAAAATTATTTTTATTCTGACTTGACACTTTTTTGCAGCGATTGGCGATTGCGAAACTGAATGATATGATAAGCAAAGCAGAAGAAAACATGGTAGAGCTAAGAAGGCAATATGAATCTGCTGTCCATGAACGCAATAGCAGGTAAAATAATTCTGGTCAACTTAACTCGCACCTTCGCTGCGACCCAAACGTGATTTTGGTATTGATAATTTTCTTAAAGGCCACTTTGAGAAAGAAAATGTTTGCTAGCACTAATAATTCGAGCTAGGAATTTTGAATTGAAAAAAGACTGCAAGAACCTCGTTGCTATTCCTTCCCCCGATTGCCATTATTACTAGATGTGGTTTTTTTCAAATTGTAAGATCACATGAGCACTTAAAGTTGTATTTTTTTTGTTCACACAGAAGGCGAGAGTGCTAACCACTACGCCAACCTATCACCTATTGTGCAGGACCTGAACCCCGGCCTCTTGCAACCACGTGCTCTGTCTATTAGCGATCATGGCACTAATTATCATAGTTCAAAGCTTCTCACAGTTTCTCGAACTACTTTTATTTTCATTTTTCCCTGTTTCTCAAGTCCTGTCATCTCAATTTTTACATTAATTTTTGTCTAGGGGAATACAGCTGATTGAAAGAAACGAAGAAGTGTGTGTCTTTTATGAGAAAGTAAACGTGCAAGGTGGGTTCCAACAGAAGTTCATTGTATTGCTACATTAAAGGAGCTGTACAAGATTTTAGTAAACAAAGATAAAGGTCAGCTAGCCAACAGTCACAAATTCAATGAGAAATTCCTCTCTTATTGGCGTGTGGCATAGAATTTCTTTAGCCTGCAGTGGCCTTTCGTGTATTTAGGCTAAACACATCTAAAAACCGCGGTTCCAAATCCAGCTGTATCTCTAAAATCATTGATGGTATGAAAAATCTGATTGCACTGGCTAATTCTATGGAGTTCAAACCTATTGAAGATATCTTCATTTGCAATGTATCTGCTGCTATTTGCCTGCATTATGGAGAAAAAGTCATGGCTTTTGGAAGTTTTGCTTGTACAGCCCCTTTAAACGGCTTCTTTACATTGTTAGCGGCCAGAGATCTGATAGACTTCAGATTTCTCCAACAATCTATTCTATAAGCGTGGTGCAGTAGATAGACTTGTCACTAGAATTTTGAGAGATCTGAAGATCACTGGATCGATCCCCGGCAAGAGCACATTGTACACTTCCAGTTATGGCAACCCACTCATGTTTGATACCATTTCACTAGCTTATGCTGAATGATTAGTAAGTTCCCTATCGGTGACTTGAGTGGTTGCTGAGGGTACTTGCTAGTAACTTGTCTGAAATTGGTTAAGAAATGAAAACTTTTGTCGAAATTCTCATGAGAAATATTTACCAAAATAGTAGCAGGTGGTGTGAAAAGGTCTGTGTTTGAATGATCAACGAAATCCAATTTTTAGCCACTAATCTTAACATTGCCATATTGCACGATTGTGTCTAAAAGCGGTCTGATTTTATGGTTGCTACATATCTTGCAGTAGCTATAAGTTAGTGCAATTTTTACGTATGAAATACACTTATTTGAAGCATAATGTTATATCGCAAAAATAATCTCTTCTGGTAGCCCCATCCATCTAACTGCAGTATCATTAATTTTGAGACAAATCTTGATGAGTGTTAAGAAAAATGTTTATTCTTCCATAAATTGCAATAATAAAATCCCTGGAGTCGAAATTGAAATATTTTTACCAACTGAAAGATATTTCTGTTTACAGTATGATTTCTCCAGGTACGTTAGGATAGGTCGCTTTTTCTAATGACATCAAACAAGAAAACAGTTGTGTAATATCATAGGTGACAAAGATTTAGACTTTGAACTTTTTCTGTTGTCGTTTGAACTGTTTCATATCTCAGTTCCTTTCCTTCATAGATTCGATGATACGAAACGGTGACATGGAATTGAAGAACAGAGAAGAAGAAATAAGATTTATGAAGATGGATGTAATAATTTTTCATTTTGTAGGAATGTTTACAACTGGGCTCCATTAAAAAATCTGAAGAACGGAAGATAAATTCAGAGGCGTCGTAAATATTCCGATGCGCCTTCTGCAAAACAATTAGCAAGGCAACAGAGCTCCTTTTTAAGCTAATAATTTGAACGAATGCAGGTAACACGGCACAAGAAATGATGAGACTTTTAAGGTCATCACGTTTGCAGACGATTGGCATGGCCAGACAATTTTGTGACAAGGCGTTCTAAAAAGCTTCTATTGGAAACTTTGCTTTGTTTGCAAACATTAGTTGAATGCAGTTAATGTTTGCCAAACTTCAGTGTCTCTTTGAAGCTTAATTCCAAAGTACGACAATGACAGGATATGTTGAAATTCACCAGAGTAGCAGAATTGTCACGAAGTTAACTTATAAGTCGTTATGTATTTTATATTGCCCTCGAATAAACTTACCCTTCCTCTTTGCGCCTCGATTTCTGAGCAGTCTTCAAAGGTCCTTGGAGAGTTTCTTTGAAATTAAATCTTTCACTTTTTGTAGTCAGCCGACCTGAGAAGATCAAATAATTTGATGAACAGAGCAGTGCCCCAGAAAAGATCATTAGATGATGAACTGGTTACATTACAGCTTCAGGTAATATTTTATTGGACTCATCAGATATTCATCTAGACGGCATGGCGTCACATCAGCGTTGAAAACATGACTCCATCTTAGGTTAGGTAGCAATTGTCAGTCAGATCTAAACCGATGAAATAATTGCACGAATAACCTGTTCTTGAAAGAAAACCGTAAATTTAGTCCAAGAAAGCTGTGAGAAACTTGCCTTTGCGACGAAAATTTTGTAAACAGCGCCACAAACTCCATCAGTTGCAAGTTGCTCTAATAAAATCACTTCATTTACCCAAAGTCTGATTTTCGAGCGCAAATTGATAGAGTCACGTGACATGTCATCCGTATGAATTTTGTTAGATATTCATTTGCACTCCTTGAATTAAAGTGAATTGAATTGACGTTGTTGTTATCGCTTCGGTGAGTAGTGGTAGCAGTTTTAATTTCAGGCAAGGAGAGAAACTGCGATTGTCGTTTGCGAAAGAGGTTGTTGGGTTGAATTCACATATCATAGCATCGGTATTTCCGCTATGTATACTTGAAGGATCTCATTACAAGGATATATAGTGCAAAAGACAGGAATACTGTTGGTTTGACAAAAATTCCAGTAGAATTCCAGGAGAATAACATCGATAAAAGATAGCAAACAAAATATCGAGACGCACGTTTTGTTTATCCAGAGAATGTATGAAACTGAGAAGCTCGTCGAGCGGTGGTACTGAAGTTGCAATTTGTCCTTTACATTGTTTACCCCGTGCCCCATGATCTCTGTATCCCCTTCTCCCACTGCTGTCAAATCTCTAGCGTTAACCATCGCCAGTACACCTATTTTGGGACACCAAACGCTTGACTGAAGTGCAATGAAAAATGATTTTAAGAACGATTTATACCTTGTTTATAATCTTATTTATCTCATTCCAGATTAAAAAATATAATATCATCGTGGTTAAATATTTCAATTTTTTTCTTCATCAGTAACTGTAGAAAGTTATATTGTATTTTGANCCAGAGAATGTATGAAACTGAGAAGTTCGTCGAGCGGTGGCACTGAAGTTGCAATTTTTCCTTTACATTGCTTACCCCGTGCCCCGTGATCTCTGTATCCCATTCTCCCATTGGCTTCAAATCTCTAGAGTTAGCCATCGCTAGTACACCTATTTTGGGACACCAAATGCTTAACTGAAGTGCAATGAAAAATGATTTTAAAGTGGCTCCGTCTCCAAATGTTGGTCGAAACGGTGTTTTTGCAGGTTTTTGATGGCAATGTCACACAGACTTTCAGTTTTTTTTTAACGAAAGCGCTATTTTGAAGATAAATCCTTATACTGCACATAGGAACAAACCAAACATTCATATCTTTTACGATTGCTCAGATACAAGAGGATTTTTAACGGTCACATTTTGGTGGCTTGGGTGAAGCCACCAAACAAATTGCAAAAGACAATGGACACGTGCCTAAAACAATAGTTTTTACAGATTTGTTTACAGTTTGGCGACGGAGCCCCTTTAAGAATGATTTATACCTTGTTTATAATCTTATTTATCTCATTCCAGATTAAACAATATAATATGACCGTGGTTAAATGTTTCAAATTTCATCTTCATCAGTAACTGTAGAAACTTATATCATATTTTTGAATCTGCTTGCTTTGTTACCATTCATATACTATGGAGAACTGGTTATTGAATTATCCTTATATATCTCATATCGCCTCTTAGCTCTTAGAATGCCAAGAGTACTTGCTGGATCTTGAAAAATCTTTGGAGAATCCAAGTAAGAGCGATCGAGTTAGATTGCTTGGTGGGAAAGATCCAAATCAAGAGGAACTTCAAAAGAAGATAGAACAGGTGAGATGAATTGTTTGTCATCAGACGAGTTGTACATTGCGATTCTTGATTTGATCTGATTTCGTATATTTAAGGAGGGTAAACCATCAGCAAATGCTGATTTTCAAGGGGCCCTCCATCTAAAATACGATACAATAATGCTGATATACGAAGAAAAGATTCTAAGTACAATAAATGGATAGGTCTAGTTTATATATTAGTCTAGTTTATATATTACAACATGTAAGCTAAAGTCAGTTGACAGATAGTGAGAGACTATCAAAAACATGTCCACACTGTTTTTGTCTGAAACACTGACTTCAATGCAAACAAAGTCACACTCTTGAGCGGTAAGCTGACTCCACAGGTCATTTTTTGCCAGCGCTCGATCAGGTATTCTTTCTGATGTTTGTAGTCACTTTCTTTTTATGTCATGTGTAATAGACCATTCCGCAGTCGAATGCGAAGGCGCTGCTCGCGTTGCATCTCGGTATCGCATGGGGGTTTCGAGATCTACTTCGTGTTCGAAACTCCCATGCGATCCCGAGATGCAGTGCGAACAGCGCCTTCGCATTCGACTGCGTAATAGTCTATTGGTCGTAATTTTATTGCATTTCTTCCTGATTGATCATGACATTGTGTCAAATTTTTATTCAGTTGGAGAAGCGATTAGCAGAAAAAGAAGAGAAAATGTTAGAAAAAGAATTGATCCATGAAGAAGTCACGAGATTGTTGGACAGAACTAAGAAAAAAGCAGAGACTGGGAAAGATGATACATTAAAACTCGCAAAGAAGGTATGTATTAATTGGCATGGAGAAACACACTCTTCCAGATCAGGTTCTGTTTTCTCGGGTTTTTGCAACAGATCAGATTGCATAAAAGGTGATGACATTGTATATATTTCACATGTTGATTAAACGTGTTCAGCTACCTTGCTTTTGAATTATTTACTTGCAAGAACAATATCGGGTAATCATTCCCTTCTGATAAAACCTACCACAATTTGCAAATGACAATTTTGAAATTAATATTCTCCCTCGCTCTTGATATCTTCTATCTGCTGTTCAAGTTCTAGACTTGGGTAGCCTGCGCGCAACAGTCCTTTACTTATAGGGGCAGTAAGAAACCGTTTTCTGCACCCATAACCATTTTCGACTTCACAGCTAGATCTCTATTCTATATTATTTCACGAACTCCTCCAAACTTAATAACCTAATTTCAAAATTCAGTTCTTTCTTATGTCTTTTTGAACTAAGCCCTTTTTATAAGTTCTTTTTATACTGTATTTGTTTTGTTTTTGAACAAACCCTACAAAGGAGAGATTGTCTAATCCATCTTTAATTCAGGGAAAAGAAATGGTTTGTTCACCATTGAAGCTCTTATGGTGATCTACTTTTGCAGGCTATCGTTAAATTACCTTGTCTTCCTTAGGTCAACGAAATACAAGCGAAGATAAAAGACATGACTCGAAAAATGATGGCCATGGTATCAGAACTATCTATGAATCAGGTAATCTGTTTGCATTTTGCGTGATGATATAGGCCTTGTTTCCGTTAGTTTGTTTTCATATTACTTTCAAAGTACTCCATTTTCAGATGATCTTGAACCGTTTTCATTGCTCTGTTTTTGACAAAGGGCTGCAGATGAAAAGGGAAGTGTTTCCATTAATTCTTTAGACACATATGAAATAATAACGTCATCATT
Organism: Aurelia aurita; assembly: GCA_004194415.1. Taxonomy (NCBI): domain Eukaryota; kingdom Metazoa; phylum Cnidaria; class Scyphozoa; order Semaeostomeae; family Ulmaridae; genus Aurelia; species Aurelia aurita. The sequence goes on from REGM01000048.1 coordinate 1,001,641, forward strand.
TTCAAACAAATGCGTTTTGAATTTTTCTATAGAAACGATGTGTTCTCGAAAGGCTCCGTTTTCAAATAGCTCCACTTTGAAAAGCGTTTTCAGCCGTATCCGTTTTCAAGTGTTGTATGTGTTATAACGAAAACCTGAAAACGGATCAATTTTGCTGTGTTTCATGTGAAAACGGAGTAATGGAAACGGTGCCATAATCTAGGGGGAGCCACCTATCTACCATTCAGTGATATAATGTCCTATATCCAAAGCATCTATCTCTTCTACCCAATACTATCATATACAGACTGCTATTTTTATTTATTTTCATTTTCATCTCACAGCAGAAAATGCACAATGCTTAACAGTGGCTAAAAGCCTGTTTCCTGACATTAGCACATTTGTCAGAAACACATCAACCGATGCTACAAATTCTTTGTTTCTGTCTGTTTCGTTATTTAACAGCACTTCTGTGCTATTGATAGTTATTTTGCTGGAAGGTGAAACAGGATTATACTGCGTGTTTGAAAATCACCAAAATTATATTATTATTATACCTATCGCTAAGATTTTTTTGTCTCGTTTTTCCATTGATTAAACTACTTTTAAAATTAATGAAATCATTTTGCTCTTGACCTAAACAGTATGAAATAGCATCTCGAAAAGTCATATTTTAAAGCATACTCTTTAAGGGACATTGTGATTTTTAACTGGCAATCCTAATTTTGCGATTTTTCATCATCATGTAAGTGTCGCATGATATTGTGCATTCCTTTCGGATAGTAAGACCAAGCAAGGTTCTTGATATAGATAGAGAAATCAATCTGATAATTGTGTACATTTTCGCAGTATTCTTCAAACCAGACATCTCTCTAAACAGCCATACTTGCAAACTTAATCAAAAAGATAGTCTATATGTAGAAAAATAATTCGGCACTTCATCTTTTAACTCAAAAAGAAAATTGGAAGGTGGATATTGTAATCGAATTTTGGTGATTTTCAAGCGTGTCTACATTTTTTTGGGACACCCAGTACGATTCCTGCGGAAGGGTCTATGGTAAAAAATAGGATATGTAACGTTATGGAAAAACTTAATTGTAAGGATGTATGGCGTGCTATTGTGTTTAACTTTATGAAACGGGGACTACGGTTATCCTATACACTAGCGATGGTGAGTCATGATCATGTTTGCAGCAATCTCATTTTTGAAAGCGCAAATAATTCTCCAGTTTTCTGAAAAGATCTGCCTGTTTAATGTACCAGAAACTTCCACCGGTAGGATTTCCACTGTCTTGGCCTCGATGCCGTGTGTATTCTGTCATGAAATTCTTCTGAGTAACCACTGAGCTCCATCTTACTTATAGGCCAAGGCATTAGGTTTACAACAACAGCTGAAAGACAAAGAGGCCCATTTAGAGCAATGTTATCTGAGACTGGAACGAGGTGAGCCTCCAAGTGATGAGATTGAAATGGAATGGCAGAAACTATTACGACAGGAGTGGCTGAGAGCGAAGGAAGCCCAACAAAGACAAACGGTAAGTTTTAAAGCACATTTTCAAGAAATAAAGANTGTATGAAACTGAGAAGCTCGTCGAGCGGTGGTACTGAAGTTGCAATTTGTCCTTTACATTGTTTACCCCGTGCCCCATGATCTCTGTATCCCCTTCTCCCACTGCTGTCAAATCTCTAGCGTTAACCATCGCCAGTACACCTATTTTGGGACACCAAACGCTTGACTGAAGTGCAATGAAAAATGATTTTAAGAACGATTTATACCTTGTTTATAATCTTATTTATCTCATTCCAGATTAAAAAATATAATATCATCGTGGTTAAATATTTCAATTTTTTTCTTCATCAGTAACTGTAGAAAGTTATATTGTATTTTGAATTTGCTTTATACTATTCATATTCTATGGAGAACTGGTTATTGAATTATCCTTATATATCCCTAGCTCTTAGAATGCCAAGAGTACTTGCTAGATCTTGAAAAATCTTTGGAGAATCCAAGTAAGAGCGATCGAGTTAGATTGCTTGGCGGGAAAGATCCAAATCAAGAGGAACTTCAAAAGAAAATAGAGCAGGTGAGATGACTGTTTATCGTCAACGAGATTTATATTTCGATTCTTGATTTGATATATATTTAAGGAGGGCAACCCTTCAGCAAATGCTGATTTTCAAGGGGCCCTCCATATAAAATACAATACAATAATGCTCATATATGAAAAAATTCTAATTACAATAAATGGATAAGTCTAGTTTATATATTAGTCTAGTTTATATATTACAACATGTAAGCTAAAGTCAGTTTACAGATAATGAGAAACTATTAAAAATATTTTATTTTATTTCAATTTTATTGCATTTCTTCCTGATTGATCATGACATTGTGTCAAATTTTTATTCAGTTGGAGAAGCGATTAGCAGAAAAAGAAGAGAAAATGTTAGAAAAAGAATTGATCCACGAAGAAGTCACGAGATTGTTGGACAGAACTAAGAAAAAAGCAGAGACTGGGAAAGATGATACATTAAAACTCGCAAAGAAGGTATGTATTAATTGGCATGGGGAAACACACTCTTCCAGATCAGGTTCTGTTTTCTCGGGTTTTTGCAACAGATCAGATTGCATAAAAGGTAATGACATTGTATATATTTCACATGTTGATTAAACGTGTTCAGCTACCTTGCTTTTGAATTATTTACTTGCAAGAACAATATCGGGTAATCATAGTCAAATTCCCTTTTGATGAAACCTACCACAATATGCAAATGACAGTTTTGAAATTAATATTCTCCCTTGCTCTTGATATCTTCTATCTGCTGTTCAAGTTCTAGACTTGGGTAGCCTGCGCGCAACAGTCCTTTACTTATAGGGGCAGTAAGAAACCGTTTTCTGCTCTCATAACCATATTCGACTTCACAACTAAATCTCTATTCTATATTATTTCACGAACTCCTCAAACTTAATAACCTAATTTCAAAATTCAGTTCTGTTTTACGTCTTTTAGAACTAAGCCCTACAAAGGAGAGATTGTCTAATCCATCTTTAATTCAACATTGAAGGTGTTGTGGTGCAGTGGTGTAATCCTCTGACTTTGCAGCCAGAACAGTCAGGCGGAAAGGGTTCGATCCCAGGTAGAGCCCCACCATTTGAGCGTCATGACAAGGGGTCGCGGACTCGATTAGGTCTTCTCTATTTCTGCGATCCCATCGCTTGGCGCTAAAAAACGCAACTTCACTTCACTTCACAATTCAGGGAAAATAACTGTTCACCATTGAAGCTCTTGTGGTGATCTCTTTTTGCAGGCAATCGTTAAATTACGTTGTCTTTCTTAGGTCAACGAAATACAAGCGAAGATAAAAGACATGACTCGAAAAATGATGGCTATGGTATCAGAACTATCTATGAATCAGGTAATCGGTTTGCATTTTTCGTGATGATATAGGCCTTGTTTCTATTACTTTATTTTCATATAACTCCATTTTCGAAGTACTCCGTTTCAGATGATCTTGAACCGTTTCCATTGCTCCGTTTTAGACAAAGGGCTTCAGACGAAAACGGTTCCATTAATCCTTTTTCATCATGCGAAAACCATGCTGTATTTGGCATGCACCATAGATTTAACATATGAAATAATGACGTCATCGTTTTCAACAAATCCTTTTGGGTTTTTCTATGGAAACGATGTGTTTTCGAAAAGCTCCGTTTTCAAATAGCTCCACTTTGAAAGTAATTTTCAAATGTATCCGTTTTTTTAGCGTTGCAGTGGCAACGAAAACCTGAAAACGGACCAATTTTGCTGTTTCATATGAAAATGGATTAATGTGAACGGTGCCATAATCTAGGGGGAGCCACCTGTCTACCATTTCAGTGATATCTCGCGAGGGATTAATTGGTAGTGTCTTACCGATTGAACGATGTCCTATATCCAAAGCATCTATCTCTTCTACCCAATACTATCATACAGACTGCTATTCTTATTTGTTTTGATTTTCATCTCACAGCAGAAAATGCACAATGCTTAACAGTGGCTAAAAGCCTGTTTCCTGACATTAGCACATTTGTCAGAAACACATCAACCGATGCTACAAATTCTTTGTTTCTGTTTGTTTCGTTATTTAACAGCACTGTTGTGCTATTGATAGTTATGTTGCTGGAAGGTGAAACAGGATTATACTGCGTGTTTGAAAATCACCAACATTATATTATTATACCTATCGCTAAGATTTTTTTGTCTCGTTTTTCCATTGATTAAACTACTTTTAAAATTGATGAAATCATTTTGCTCTTGACGTAAACAGTATGAAATAGCATCTCGAAAAGACATATTTTGAAGCATACTCTTTAAGGGACATTGTGATTTTTAACTGGCAATCCTAATTTTGCGATTTTTCATCATCATACAAGTGTTGCATGATATTGTGCATTCCTTTCGGATATTAAGACCAAGCAAGGTTCTTGATATAGATAGAGAAATCAATCTGATAGTTGTGTGCATTTTTGCACTATTCTTCAAACCAGACTTCTCTCTAAACAGCCATATTTGCAAATTTAAACAATCAAAACGATAATATATACCGGGTGTCCCAGAAAAAAGTATACAGATTTGGTCAACCCTAACGATCAGAATCTAGCATGAATCAATCCGAAATCATTTTTAAAACATTACTCGGTAGTTAACTTGAACATAGATACCTTGTTTGTTGACATTGGTGCTTTGAGAGTAGAGATATAAATCTTCAAAGGACAAATTTGCCTCCACCTCCAAACCAGAGCTTTGGCGTTTTGGCCTAAGCAATATCCACAATTTGTTGCACCTAAAATGAATAAAATTTACTTTGGAGCTCCCTTGATGATAAGATTCACATAAATTATATTTTCTGAAACGCATTTGTTGTGCAGTTTCTAATTTTTCTCCTCCTGGTTCAAATTTTTCCAATTCTATTGTTGACTTATTCGCTGTGCTTTAAGAATTTGCTTAGGCCAAAACACCAAAGCTCTGGTTGGGAGATGGTGGAAAATTTGTCCTTTGAAGATTTATATCTTTACTCTCAAAGCACCAATATCAACAAACAAGGTATCTATGTTCAAGTTAACTATCGAGTTATGTTTTAAAAATGATTTCGGATTGATTCATGCTAAATTCTGATCGTTAGGCTTGACCAAATCTGTATACTTATTTTTGGGACACCCGGTA
>REGM01000048.1:1008644-1031511 GCA_004194415.1 Aurelia aurita
AAAAAAACTATCCACGTTTGAAAAATCGTAGTACTTAGAGTACTAGATGGATTTGAATGAATTGAAGTTTGGCTGATAGCTGAAAGACTGAAGTATTTTTGTGATTTTTCTCCTGTTTTTATCAGCAGAGAAAACATAGATAAATTCGACTTTATGAAAATTCGTTTGTTGCGAAATGGCTGAAAACAGGCCTAAAACACTCGATCAAATCGTACGAAATCTCCCGCATAGAACAAGATGCAAGAGCATTTAATCTCTCTCCCGCGTTATAGGAAATGAATTCTTAAAGAAATACTAAAGATTTTCAATCCCATGGCAATACAAGTGCAGACGACATCCGATACCCGTGAAAAACTGTAATTTTGCATTGTTCGGTGTGAGAAATTTCTGTAAGATTTGATCAAGTGTGTTAGGCCCTTTTTCAGGCATTTTGCAAACAGAGAATTTTCTTAAATTCGGATTTAGCTGTATTATCTGTACTCATAAAAATACGAGAAAAATCACAAAAAATTCTTCAGTCTTTCTGCTATCAACCAAACGTTGATTCATTCAAATCTATCTAGTACTCTAGGTACTACGATTTTTCAAACGTGGATAGTTTTTTTTGGCGCACCCGGTAGTACTTCTTCAAACCAGGCGGACAATTAATATTTATAGCCATATCAGCCCTGTTCACACTAGGAGATGAATAGAAGCCATCAGAAGAACTCGAATAAATATCTTGATCAAAATGTCATAAACCTCGTTTTACGCAATTACAAAAACTTTACACATCAAACACATTAACAACATCAGTACAAAGGTGAAATTGAATCTGATTATAGTCTATTGACTATGACCTGATACATAAGGCAAGCGACAAACATAAAGCAAAATATAGCTTTCTAAAGCAATACCCGCAGTTAACTACGATCACAGAACAACAATTTATCATCGAAACTTGCTGGAGAATAAATTTCAGAAAGCTGGGGGGGGGGGGAGTAGACCGCTATGTATATAGCAATATCCGTGGTTAACAACCATCACAGAACAACACAACAATTCATTATTGAAATTTGCTAGAGAATATACTTGCTATCCTGTTCATTTCTGTAGATTGCAATGGGGGTGGTTTATCTAAAGACAGTTTGGTGTTCTTTGTGCCATAAAACTTCCTCCTGCGTTCATACTGTCTTTCTAAATCTTTACTTTCTTTGCGATGAGATTTAAGTCCTGCTTCTTCATCTGAGCTAACGATATATTCAGGAGTTTGTCGATGTGATGCAGATAGTCTTAATTTCTGCATCGATTGTGCAAGCCTCTCTGGTGGCATAAAAAAGTTCGGGATACTGTTGGTGTGATTATTGTCTCTTCCTTGATTCCTAGGGTTGAAAGATAAACAAAACTTTATTTTTGAAAAATTACTAAAAATACCAACCTCGAACAATAGTGCAGCTGCATAATGCAATCAATTAGAATTCATTAAAAACCCAGTTCTTGGAACGCAAAATTTGGAACAAAATATTTCAAAGCAAGAAATTTTGAAGTTTGGTGCATTTTAATAAAAGTTTAGGGCGTTTTCTAAAACAATATGGTATGACCAGATATTTTACATTTCTGTCTTGAAATGTCGTTTACAATGTCCTTTCTTTAGCGTGAAGTATTTTTCATAGTTTTCTTTCTTAATATTCGGGAAATTTTTCATAGTGCAAACAGAATGTTTTTCGGAAGACAGCTGAAAATAACGGACGGCAAAAATTCTGGGTCTTTTCATTTTGGACAGTTCGGTACCCTGCTAGAAATAAGAGTCGCTTGTTAGTTGGATCCAAATGTTTTCATTGCCATAATTGTTATCAAACTTCTGTCATTTTCTAGATTTTAGCGATGACAAGAGCAAGAGATCGCCTCAGGAGAATGAAACGCGACTCATAAAAACTTAAACGACAACATGCACATCATCAGAGAATGAAATGTTTAGTGCGTCGCATTTCACTCCTCTTGTTTATGTGAAGTGCTCTCGCCATCGCTTTCATAAATAAAGTGTAATTGGACCACTTTTTCTCCTTTTCAAAATTACTGAGTGACCAAAATATCTCGGTGATCTCCGATGTGTAAGATCACGAAAACATACCAATATTTGAGAATCAGAAATGTTTCTATGTCAGAATAGATAACGTTGATGTGGACATGTATTTCCCTAAAATCAGTTATGCCTTTCTGGAGTTTTAGGTAATTTTACTGGGAAGGTGTATTTGAGACACTTGAACAATTACTAGAAATTACATTCAAATCCATGCAGCTTTTGGCTTTATAATGATGGCAATTGCATTGCATTTATCTTCGTTGGAGCTTAGATTGATAACGCAAATATATTTACATGTAACAACAGATACATATTTGTCAAGTACCTTTCTTTCCAAAGTGGTCACTGCCATTGCTTTGACGTTGGCAGTTAGGCGAAATGTTATCGAGATTTCTAGTCTTTACAAATTTTTAAAAAATATCTTTAATAAATTTTGGTCAAATATATTTTGAAACTCGAATTAGCCTTTCTAGTAAAAAAAAAGGATGGCGGTTGATTGAATATGAAGATAGCTTCAGTCAGTTAGTTAGCCACCCAGGTTTCGAGGCATCATATGCCACGTGGTTTATTTACATTTGTGCGTTAACTAATCGATTATTTGTTTGCAATCACTAGTCAGATTGTACTGGCGTGTCAATCATAAGCAGTGAATGCTATTGTTACCAAATCTGCCATTGTTTCATTGAAATCTATGGAAATTTTGAAGGATATTTCTTAAAAAGCATAAACAAATACCTTGCAATAGACGACCCCTCGAGCTTTGATTCTTGATCATCATCATCATCATCAAGGCGATAGCTGCTATACTGATTTGCCTCGATTTCTTGTGCATCATTTTGATCATCCTCTACAAGTGCCGTATTATCACTATTATCATCTGGATCACCCAAATCATTCTGATTGGATAGTTCATTATCTGGATCGCTAATTTCACCATAATTCACTTTACTCCTCAAAGTCACCTCCGAAGGTTGCAAACTATTTCTACTAATTTCACGAATAATATCTGTCTCAATTCCATTTATCGAGTTATCACTCTCTGCATTTAAATCAGTCTCTGTTTCAAAAAGGCCGCTATCTTTTTGTCTATAGCCCATGGCGCAATTTTCTTCTGTATTTCCATCTATCTGATTTAGTGTAAGTGCATTGCGAGAGATTGCATCTATGTTGCGTGTGTCGTTTTCTCTGTCAGAAGCCGATTCATCTCCACCCATGCATCCATCGCTGACAGACTGATCAGAGTTGATTTCAATCACTAAATCATCCCTATCGGTCTCAGAACGATACTTTTTCCAGTCCTTCAATACATCATCGAAACTATCAAACGCATTATCATTTTCCTGCAAATCGGGACTAACAGAAATTCTACCAGTCACAGGAAAACTTTGTTCACTAGGTACAAATACGTGACCTCTCCTTTCATCCGTACCTCGTGGCTCCAGGTCTGAAATCTCAAGATGAAAACCATGNGCATTGCGAGAGATTGCATCTATGTTGCGTGTGTCGTTTTCTCTGTCAGAAGCCGATTCATCTCCACCCATGCATCCATCGCTGACAGACTGATCAGAGTTGATTTCAATCACTAAATCATCCCTATCGGTCTCAGAACGATACTTTTTCCAGTCCTTCAATACATCATCGAAACTATCAAACGCATTATCATTTTCCTGCAAATCGGGACTAACAGAAATTCTACCAGTCACAGGAAAACTTTGTTCACTAGGTACAAATACGTGACCTCTCCTTTCATCCGTACCTCGTGGCTCCAGGTCTGAAATCTCAAGATGAAAACCATGGCTTAATTTCGATTTATCGCTAGTTACTCCCACATTTTGAAGAGAGCTGTCTGTCGTATCTCCATTAACTTCAAAGCATTCATCTGGGTACTTTGTCTTCAGCGCATCCGACTCTACGTTATTATTATCACCTGTTGCCAGAAAAGCATCATAATCAATATTTCTACCACTAGGAACCCTTGTATCCCTGACTGGTTTCTCTTGTTTCGTTCTTTCGCCATACATGGTTCCTTTTTCAAATGCATTTTCAAAGCCTGATCTCAACCGTTCACTTTGAATTCCTGTATCGTTTGTGACCGCATGTGGATGTATAGTACTGCCTTCATCTTTCAATTTGTCTCGTAGGATTTTATTCAGGCTATCTAGGTCATCCATTTGATCTCTGTGTGAATAAATGAAACATCGTAAGTAACGCGGCGGAAAAAATTTCGCTTTTTCTAGGAACCAGGTTCTGTTCCCAGAAATGTGTGGACTTGCCCAAGTCGTCTTGAATAAAAAAAGGACGACATGCTCTGAACAGCTCTCAGCTGATTGGCCTATTTTAATATACATGCAATGATTCCTTAGGTCCATGAGCTATGTTGTGAAAGAACTCAGGTTCGTCAAATGCTCCTTTTCCACTCACGATGTTTTGTTGTAAATTACTAATATCTCTATTTCTAATATTTCAAGACCAATCTAATCATAGGCAGAACTGCGCAAAAGAGATAATTGCAACGTTAATTGAAAATAGGATTTTAGACAGATTTGAAACGCTGAAACTTTCTCTACGCCATTCAGTTGGTCTCGATAAATCAATAAGATAAAGTAGTCATCTCTACGCTTGACAATTCTACCAACTTTAATAAGAATATTTCATGTTTGAAGACGTAACAGTACTAAAATTGTTGCATACCTCAATTTGTGAAAGAGCATCGACTTTGAACTATCAGAAAAGCTGCGCGACATTGAGCTTGTTTCTTGAGCATCTTGTCGTTTGAACTGCGGCTTTTGCTGAGTAATATCTGTAGTTGGTATGCTTTGAAGCTCGTTGCCATCATCAAGCAGCAATGGAGCCATTCGAGGAACAAAAGGATACGCACTATAGATCTAGGATGGAAAAAAATGTTTATAAGGGTACGGGTGGCTAAAAGAATATTTCGTGTACAGCTAAACCCTTTTTGGTAAATTTGCTCAATGCCTGTGCTCGCAATAAAGACTTGCTACAAAATTTCTGTTTCAAAGAAATGCAAAATTGCCCGAAAAGCCGTGATGAAATAACAGCTGTTTGCTATTGAGAGGAAGTCAATTGTTAGGAGAAAATCTAGTTCTTGCAACTATCAAGGACACTTCTTTCGTAATTGAGAAGCCTTGAATGCTTTTCTATTCTCAAGGTAATATGCAAGGTAGTTCTGGGTTTGTTCTCGATGAGCAAGAATCTTGTTATGTGATGGAGTGATTTTGGGAAATTTTGCTTTTTGAGACGGAAATTATGAAGAACATATTTTGTTGCTAGGACCAGGAATTGAGCAAAAGCATCGATCAAGGTATCTATGTTTGGTCTATTATTTCAGCTACACACACGAATTACAATAAAACAATCGAATCACAAGTTTTTGATTTATCGCCGATCGAACACACGGAATTTTTTTATTCAGCCGGTATCAGAATGCGTTAAAACGTAGTCTTTGTTTCATATTACAAAGCTTGATTCGGACTGGAAGCGTTTTTATCACCGCCGGCAAGGTCCGCCTAAACGGAGTTCGTGCATCGCAAAAAAGGGGCTATATTATTTGTCATTTTTTTTCATTTTCAATTCTTTAACCACGGTTAGCCAAGAAAGACTGCTTTTCAGGAGCCGTGCAAAAATCTTACGAATTAAAGGTGTATAAATAAAAAGTAAAATCCTGATTGCAATAATGAGCAATACAAAATCAAAAGTGAAAATAAATAAACTACTTTAAAGCGTCTTTAAACGCTTTGAAAGAGGATGCCTGCTTGACCTCCGAATCCAAGAGGTTCCAAACTCTAGCACCGCGATATGAGAATGCTCGCTGACCATTACATGTTTTTATTTGTGGGACTTGGAGATCAGTTGCAGTATTTCTCAAATATTTCACACTACATGTTGACTATTTTTGTGAACATTTTGTGAACATGAAATTTTACAATATCGAATAATCTTAGCAAGTTTACAGACGAAAAACATGGAATTCTTCAAGAGCATTAACAGGTATTTGCAAAAACTACTTATCAAACATTGAGACTAAATTTTTGTAGCTTACACTGGAAAGAAAAGTTTCAATGTTCTCTCTCAGTTTATCCAACATGCGTTGGCGTTGTCAAGATTTCATATTTGGATTGTACTGGGAGAAGCATCCTATTTTCTGGTCTCTGTGACATCTAAATCTGCTCTAAATCTTATCTACATGTACATACCTTTTCAGCTAGAACTTCTTTACGAAAATATCTGGCCGAAGGTGAAGTAGAGACAGCCTTCTCAGGGATTACGCCAACCTATAACATGAATAATTGGATGCTATAGATTTCAGTGTACAACCTCAACATCATAATGATCATAATGCAGTTTAATAAGGGTTCATAATAACAGCTCGCCAACATTCTCCTATAAAGATTTTACTACAGACGTAAAGCTTTCTTTAACNGTGCATCATTTTGATCATCCTCTACAAGTGCCGTATTATCACTATTATCATCTGGATCACCCAAATCATTCTGATTGGATAGTTCATTATCTGGATCGCTAATTTCACCATAACTCACTTTACTCCTCAAAGTCACCTCCGAAGGTTGCAAACTATTTCTACTAATTTCACGAATAATATCTGTCTCAATTCCATTTATCGAGTTATCACTCTCTGCATTTAAATCAGTCTCTGTTTCAAAAAGGCCGCTATCTTTTTGTCTATAGCCCATGGCGCAATTTTCTTCTGTATTTCCATCTATCTGATTTAGTGTAAGTGCATTGCGAGAGATTGCGTCTATGTTGCGTGTGTCGTTTTCTCTGTCAGAAGCCGATTCATCTCCACCCATGCATCCATCGCTGACAGACTGATCAGAGTTGATTTCCATCACTAAATCATCCCTATCAGTCTCAGAACGATACTTTTTCCAGTCCTTCAATACATCATCGAAACTATCAAACGCATTATCATTTTCCTGCAAATCGGGACTAACAGAAATTCGACCAGTCACAGGAAAACTTTGTTCACTAGGTACAAATACGTGACCTCTCCTTTCATCCGTACCTCGTAGCTCCAGGTCTGAAATCTCAAGATGAAAACCATGGCTTAATTTCGATTTATCGCTAGTTACTCCCACAGTTTGAAGAGAGCTGCCTGTCGTATCTCCATTAACTTCAAAGCATTCATCTGGGTACTTTGTCTTCAGCGCATCCGACTCTACGTTATTATTATCACCTGTTGCCAGAAAAGCATCATAATCAATATTTCTACCACTAGGAACCCTTGTATCCCTGACTGGTTTCTCTTGTTTCGTTCTTTCAACATACATGGTTCCTTTTTCAAATGCATTTTCAAAGCCTGATCTCAACCGTTCACTTTGAATTCCTGTATCGTTTGTGACCGCATGTGGATGCATAGTACTGCCTTCATCTTTCAGTTTGTCTCGTAGGATTTTATTCAAGCTATCTAGGTCATCCATTTGATCTCTGTGTGAATAAACGAAACATCGTAAGTAACGCGGCACAACTAAATTCGCTTTTTCTAGGAACCAGGTTCTGTTCCCAGACATTTTGTGGACATGCCCAAGTCGTCTTGAATAAAAAAGGACGACATGCTCTGAACAGCTCTCAGCTGATTGGCCCATTTTAATATACATGCAAAGATTCCTTAGGTCCATGAGTTATGTTGTGAAAGACCTCAGTTTCGTCAAATGTTTCTTTTCCACTCACATCTTTTTGTTGTTGTAAATTACTAATATCTTTATTTCTAATATTTTTAGGACCAATCTAATCATAGACAGAACTGTGCAAAAGAGATTATTGCAACGTTGGTTGAAAATAGGATTTTACAAAGATTTGAAACGCTGAAACTTCTCTACGCCATTCAGTTGGTCTCGATAAGCCAATTAGATAAAGCAGTCATCTCTAAGCTTGATAATTCTACCAACTTTAAAGGGAATAACCTGAGTTAAAAGATGAAATCTCGTAGGTTTATAAATAACCTGTTGTATTTGATAATCCAGCAAGTGGGCAAAGAAAGCAGAGCGAAAGAAAACAATAGAGTGTTTTGGTTTTTTCTTTATCCTATTTATAGATGGGCCCCATATAGCTCAGGTCATTCATTTTAATATGAATATTTCATGTTTGAAGACGTAACAGTACTAAAATTGTTGCATACCTCAATTTGTGAAAGAGCATCGACTTTGAACTATCAGAAAAGCTGCGCGACACTGAGCTTGTTTCTTGAGCATCTTGTCGTTTGAACTGCGGCTTTTGCTGAGTTAAATCTGTAGTTGGTATGCTTTCAATCTCGTTGCCATCATCAAGCAGCAATGGAGCCATTCGAGGAACAAAATGATACGCGCTATAGATCTAGGATGGAAAAAAATGTTTATAAGGGTACGGGGTGGCTAAAAGAATATTTCATATAAAACTAAACCCCTTTCGATCGTAGAGGTCACGTGTGCTCGTAAAAAAGGCTTGCTACAAAACTTCCGTCTCAAAGAAACGCAAAATTTCCAGAGAAAACTCTTGATCAAATAACAGCTGTCTTGCTATTGAGAGTGAAGTCGATTGTTAGATAAAGGCGCGAATCTCGTTCTGACAGAATCAAGGGAACTTCTTTCGTAATCAAGAAGCCTTGAAGGCTTTTCTATTCTCAAGGCAGTATGCTAAAGCTTTGGTTTTGTTCCCGATGAGCAAGAATCCTATTATGTGATCAAGGGATTTTGGGAAAGTCTGCTTTTTTGAGACAGAAATTATGAAGAAAATATTTTGTTGCGAGGACCAGGAATTGAGCAAAAGCATCGATCAAGGTATCTAAGTTTAGTCTATTCTTTCAGCTACACACACAAATTATAATAAAAACAATAGAATTTAACGTTTTTGATTTATCGCCGATGGAACATGCAGAATTTTTTATTCACCCGGTATCAGAATGCGTTAGAATGTAGTTATTGTTTCAGGTCACAAAGCTTGAATCGCACTGGAAGCGTTTTTATCACCGCCGCCAAGTGTCTGCTTAAACGGAGTTCGTTCATCGCAAAAGGAAGCTATATTATTTTTCAATTTTTTTTTTCATTTTCAATTCTTTAACCACGGTTGCCCCGTCAGTCAAGAAAGACCGCTTTTCAGGGGCCGTGCAAAAATCTTACGAATTAAAGGTATATAAATACAAGTAAAAATCCTACTCTTATTGCAATAATGAGCAATACAAAATCAAAAGAGAAAATAAACTATTTTAAAACGTCTTTAAACGCTTTCAAAGAGGATGCCTGCTTGACCTCCGAATCCAAGAGGTTCCGAACTCCAGCACAACGATATGAGAATGCTCGCTGACCATTAGACAATTGCAGTATTTCTCAAATTTTTCACACTACATGTTGAATATTTTGTGAACAGTTCTGATATGTAATCTGGAGCAAGGCCATTTATAGATTTGCAGACCATGCAAGCTGTTTCGGTTTTTATCACATCAGCTACAGTAGGCCAATTTAAACTTTTTATCAAGGCACTAGCAGAAGAATCATAATTCTCGCTGCGCGGTTTTGAAGTTTTTGCAGCACCTGCAACTTATTAGAATAGCATCAAGAACGTATCCAGATTAAAAATTGCGCTTATCGCTTCTTGTAAACTAGCCGATTTAGTTGAGATAAAAGACATATATTAACGCAAAGAGAGAAATCTACTTCGATTTCGATAACTGAAATTTTACAATATCGAATAATAGTAGCAAATTTAGAGACGAAAAACATGGAATTCTTCAAGAGCATTAACAGGTATTTGCAAAAACTACTTATCAAACACTGAGACTAAATTTTTGTCGCTTACACAGGAAAGAAAAGTTTCAATGTTCTCTCTCAGTTTATCCAACATGCGTTGGCGTTGTCAAGATTTCATATTTGGATTGTACTTGGAGAAGCATCCTATTTTCTGGTCTCTGTGACATCTAAATCTGCTCTAAATCTTATCTACATGTACATACCTTTTCAGCTAGAACTTCTTTACGAAAATATCTGGCCGAAGGTGAAGTAGAGACAGCCTTCTCAGGGATTACGCCAACCTATAACATGAATAATTGGATGCTATAGATTTCAGTGTACAACCTCAACATCATAATGATCATAATGCAGTTTAATAAGGGTTCATAATAACAGCTCGCCAACATTCTCCTATAAAGATTTTACTACAGACGTAAAGCTTTCTTTAACTCCATCGATAGATAGATCGATCGATCGACCAATCAAGCAATTACTAAATCATGAATTACGCTTCGATTTTCACTAGCATATCAATAACCAGATGCCCTTGGCAACAATTAGAAAACAGAATTATCGAAGAAATTTAATCAGCAAATAACTACTGAGTGAACCAAAAAAAGTTCAGGCATTTAAAAATTCGTAGTACCTAGAATACTTAATGAATAATCTGAATGAATTGAATCCTGCTTGATAGCCGAAAGACCGAACTATTTTTGCCAGTTTTCTTGCATTTTTATGAGCACTGAAAATCACAAAAATTATTCAATCTCTTGGCTATCAAGTAGAATTCGATTCATTCAATTCTATCCAGTACTCTAGGTATTCCGAATTTTCAAACGCCTAAACATTTTTTGGCGCACCCGGTAGAAAACACAAACCTTAATTTGACCAACACATTGACCTGTAAAATCGGTGATATTGTACCAGCCATGTATTTGTCGAAATCCAGATTTGAGAAGCGACAGATCCACAACTGCTGTACCAATTAAGACATCCTTTGATGCGTCAGGGTGAGTGTCTAAGAGTTCAAAATTGCAACATTATTGCTTTACAATCAACCAACGTATTTGCAAAAATTTGAGTGTACAAAACAATTTACAACCAAACCAACATTGTCAGGCATATTTTTCATTACACCATCATCAAAAAACATCGATCAAGTTTGAGGTTTCTAAAATTTTGTATTTGTAACTGAGGAGTTTGCCATATAGCAAGTGCATAACCAAAGTCTGGACGAGTGAATCCCTCCAAAGGATAAAGAATAAGATGATTAATTCGTTAAAGTAAATGAACGATGCTTATAGCCAACAAAGAAGGACACGCGTCACCTATTTTCCTATTGTTTGATCATCTACGAAGAGTGAATTCTTCATTTATTATGCAAATAGGCAAGTGGAATACGCCGAGAGGGGCAAATCACTCCAAAATTAGCGCACGAGATTTTGGGATTTTAAAAATCTCTCACATTTTTCAGAGATTTTTAGAATTTTTTCTGAGATTTTCAAAGATTTTTTAGATTTTTTAAAAATGTCAAAGACTTTTCGATTGAGGATTTAAATGTTTTTTGAGATTTTCAAATAATTGTCGAAAGATTTATTGAGAAGTTGTATCATTTTAGGGGAAATTTCTGGGATTTTGTGAGATTTTCGAACATTTTTAGGATTTCTAAGATTTATGAAGATTTTTCGAGATTTTTGGGATTCTTGACGATTTTTAGGATTTGTACGAAAGTGTACGAGATTTTTGGAGTGATTTGCCCATCGCAATATGCCACTTCTAACTTCATTTTTTCACTTTACCATCGTCGTTTAAGGTAAAGCTGCGTACTTCGAGAACCCGACCTTTTATTTACCTTCAGAGTTCGACTTTCTGTATAACTTGAAGCTGATAGTCTAGAGTGAAAAGTAAAATGTAATCATCATGATACACGGCCCATTTTAAAGGAAAAATAGCTACAAAACAAAATGATAAGGGAGTTTGAGATGATTGTTACGGATAAGAGGTTTGATACAACACCATGTTGTGTACAAATGTATGGAAGATAACGTGATTTACAAGGACCTTTAGTTATCTCTTACCAGCAATAACAGTTAATGCAGTCCAAAAGAAAAGCATTGATACTAAAACTTTGCGATTCAACTGCGTTAGCATACTTAAGGTAAAATAGTCTGTGTGATAAAAAGGGGGAAAGGGAGGCGTAATAGACCATCCTGCTTTGACCACTGTGAGAACAGGAGCAATGGAATACTTTTTGCAGTTTTCGTTATTTCGTTTTCACTGTACGTTTGTTCCCTGCAGTTATATAATGACGCTGCACTGTATTTTCATAAANTGACTTTGGGCACAACGACGTTCTTTGTATTGGCACGAGTTCGCTGGCTGTGGTTGACCCTCGTGAAGTAATTTTGAAAGGCGTCTGGCGATACGCCATTCAAACTTTTGAAGACTTCAAGAGCACACATCTTATTTCTGACACAGTTGACTTTTGCCAACTTTACACTGTGCTTATTGCCATTTATTACTTTCAGCCTGCTTTGACCACCATCCTGCTTTGACCACTGTGAGGACATGAGCAATAGACTACTTTTTGCAGTTTTCGTTATTTCGTTTTCACTGTACGTTTGTTCCCTGCAGTTATATAATGACGCTGCACTGTATTTTCATAAGCAAAAGCTGTGAAGGCGCAAAACAGTTTGAAATTCCTAAATAATCTCGTAGGCAAATTAATTTTAATACGTACCTGACTGTTGACTTTATTAGGATCGATCCTCTCCGTATTTTCAAGATTCCAGCGAGGTTTGGTTGAATGTAAAATGATGGATGTGTACGTTGGATTGTGAAAGGGTGTTAACTGATAAGATACATAAGTTGTCGGTGGGGATCTGTTTTGAAGGAGAAAAGACGATAAGCCTCAAAAGGAGCTAAAAGATGTAATGTTTGGAAACTTTTTGAGCTCAGCCTAGCAAAGGTTCTTAATTCTAGGGTTTTAAATTGAAGAACAGAGCAATCAAGAGCGTATGCACTATGCAAAAAACATATAAAGGACATGCTTTGCGCATTTTGAAACTTTGAAACACTTTGAAACAACTTTCCTCCAAGTTTTAATGCAATTTTAACAAGTTTCAGAAACTCTTCCTGCAGAAGTTTAGCCTAAAAGTTTTAAAAGTTGATGTTCTCATAGTGGGTTTTTCCTGTACTGTACAGACGTTCTCTGGCATGAAGTGATTTCATCGAAATGAGTATATCAGCTGACTTAAATGAGTTAAAATAGCAAATAGACAATTACTGGCCACAATTTGAGCAAAAACGCACCTTTTGCCCTGGCCGTCATCAACGAGTGGTAAGTGCAAAGCCTCCTCCACGATAATCCGACAGTTAATTCCAGTCATTGGATCTTGTTCCTTTTCACGGCATGATTCATCAAATTCATCAACATTTTCAAATCCTTGAGTTCTTCCTTCTCTCGACTTCCTCTGCCTTCTTCTTGATTCTTTTTGGGTTGTTTCTGTTCCATCACCACCGTGCATTTCTGAATCTTTCTCAACTGGATAACTTGAACTAAATGTTTCATCTTCGATTGATGACGAATTCACTTCTGTTTCATGGCTATCTGTGATGTTGAGTGACATTCGGACACATGATTTACCAAGGAAGTCTGCACCGAATTTGTAGATAGGATATAAACCACTAAACATAGGAGTAAAGTATTCGTTAAATAGTTTGCTTTAAGGGAGAGGGGGTTCTCCGGGTGAGACAGCAAAATGTATCCACTGTTTGAAAAATCGTACGGTAAAAGCTATGCAACCTATTTGTAAAATTTTAATTCCATCATCGTACTGAGGCTTCAACTTGATTTTCGAGATTGTTCTCATACTAGGTGCATTATTTCCTTCTGAAATCAGTATTTGGCCATAAGTCCTATTTCTAAATTTTCAAAAAAACAGCCCAAAAGGGGCTGTTCACATCATGTAAATCTGGACGTTTTGATGCTCGGCATAGACGAGAGAGCATAATTACATTGCAACAGTTTCCGGATCATTAGCAAGCAATGCCTGACCCAAGAAAAACATTATTCTGCCATTTTGATGGTTGAAAAGTGGATTAATTTGAGCCACTCACTTATAGTTTTAGCCAAAGCCCATGGAAGCTAGTTTTCCAGAATTCTTCATTTGAGAATAAGATTGTGCATTGTAAATTATGAATAAATTCTCAAACTTATGTTAAACTCTCAGCCAGACAACGGAGTTGTAATTTTTCAAATTGGTTTATAGTTTTTGTAGTACGATTTTTCAGACAGCGGATACTTTTTCTGACTCACCCGGTATATTAAAGGAAATCTAAGCATATATAAGCCTCTGATAAAAATAGCCGTACGAGACAATGCTCATTGAAAATGGTCTTTAGTAGATGACACGTGTCAACAAGAGATCAAGATATCTGATTGGCTAGACCCCGATAGGCATCAAAGCAAAATAGCTTGAGCCACTTTTATATGCTTAGATTCCCTGTGACGCCAATAAGTATAAATGTGATTGCAATTATAATAAAAAATAAACATTGTTTTCTTCGCTCTGAAAAATGAGAAAAAGTCGAATTTTGCATAACAAAGATATTTAGAAGAGCGTATAATGTTATGGTTACTAAAATTTTATGGGAAAACAATTGTAGAAAGCACTTTCCTTTGACAATTGCACATGATGTATTTTTTTGTGATTATGAAGAAAATTAAATATTGGTTTCTTCGTTCTGAATAGAGAGAAAGCCGAGTTTTACATACGATATTTAAAAGAGCAAATGAAGTCAATAATTAAGACTCCGTAAGGAAAACAGCAAGAACAAACTGTGTACAGAAATAACAAGAACAAACTCTCTCTTTCAATAATTGCACATCTTTTGCACTTTTCATAATTATTACAAAGCCTTGCAGATTAGTTTCTTTGCTCTGAATGAGAAAAGGGCATCTATTCTAAATTCGAATAACAAAGATATGTTGAGAGCAACTGAAGTCGCTAATTAAACTTGCTTAATAAAAGAACCAGTATTAACTCTTTCCTTCAATGATTGCACACTCCGAGTATTTTCTTACATGTGATGAACAATAAATGATTTGTTTCTTTGCTCTCAGCCAAGTTTTATCCCGTTAAGTCCACAAAACACACTCGTTTCAAAAACAAAACATGAATCTAAAATGCCACACAACAGGGACTTTCAGACAGCACATGTTAGATAGATGGTTCCTATGCAACGAGAAAGGCGGCCACGACTAAACGGAGCTATGTCCGACCATAAAGACCTTGTTTGAAGAACCCTAGCGACAAATGGCGTATAATAGCGATAAATAGCGATAAATGGCGTACAATGTCGAGAATCGCCTTCAAGCTAATCATAGCTTCTTTGTTCCACAGCTATTTGTTGCTTTTACAATTCTTGTTTCAAATTTTCTTTTGATTCACGTATTACAGAAGAGAAAGAAACTCAAAGTGATCACATTCAAGCTTATATACATACTTAGCATTGTTGATGTTATTGCTGGCATAGAAGTTATAACCCTAGCCATAACAAGGAGATTAAAAGAATCAACAGAGTATTTTATGAGGACACATTTCTTGGCAAGTGTGGTCGAATATCCCATGGCCTTTTTCACCATACGAATGATTTTACTTATAGCAGTGGATCGATATCTGGTTGGCATTAATTAGCCTAGTGCTATTAGCTACGCCAACCTTAAACAAAGAATTTATTATTATTATTATTATTATTATTATCTACACATGACAAACATGAATTACAGTCTAATCATGACGCATAGAAGGGCAAANATACTTAGCATTGTTGATGTTATTGCTGGCATAGAAGTTATAACCCTAGCCATAACAAGGAGATTAAAAGAATCAACAGAGTATTTTATGAGGACACATTTCTTGGCAAGTGTGGTCGAATATCCCATGGCCTTTTTCACCATACGAATGATTTTACTTATAGCAGTGGATCGATATCTGGTTGGCATTAATTAGCCTAGTGCTATTAGCTACGCCAACCTTAAACAAAGAATTTATTATTATTATTATTATTATTATTATCTACACATGACAAACATGAATTACAGTCTAATCATGACGCATAGAAGGGCAAATATATTAGTGGTATGTTCTGCCTTGTTTGCTGTCTGCGAGGCTTGTATCATAGGAATAACCCACGATCACTCCAAACTCAATACAGGGTTCTTAACATTCGATTACATATTGTGCCTAGCATGTATCATTGTTGTAATCGCTCTATATTACAGAGCCTTGAGGTCAATCAGAAACAGAATTCACAATGGAACTCTTTCTCTTGAGAATAGAAATATTCGCAATGCTGAGAGAGAGGTATCAAAAGCAGTCTTCTTGATCTTGACATGTCTCCTGTCAACTATGATTCCTTCTCTGCTCTTGTCACCGCTACCGTTGTATATGCCTTCTCAACAATGGACATACGTGGTCATGTACACAACGGGTATAATCTACTACTTAAATTCAACGCTTAACGCTGGTATAATTATCTATATCAGCCATGATCTGAGAAATTACGTCAAGGATCTCTTCGTATACGTATGTAATGCACCCGTCAGTTGAAACCCCGACCCCCTTCACCCCCGGGCTCGGGAAATAGCGGTAATTTAACATTTCTGCAGTTTTATTTCTTAACCTTCTCTCCCGCAATCGGAGGGACATTGGCTGTAAAATTCCTCGCCCTCGTCGCCCAAGTATTTCGAAATCTTCATTTAAAAAAATAGCTTATTGAAAAAACTTGATCTTATATTGCATTCTTTGAAGATCGCCCACCAGCTGTAACTGCTATCTTTTTACGATACCTAAAATGTGCACATCTTTTCATGCAAATTTCGTGCCCAGTTTTAATTTGCTACAGCAAACGTTACAACCACCACTTAAAGATTCCAGCAACAAATACGAATCTTTATTCCCCCCATGCTCCTTTGTTGCATTAAAAGTTCGTTATTCTACGGTACTAACCTCGTTAATTCTCCATCAAGTCCCAGCGTTGCGAGGGGGCGGTCGGGATTTCAACTGACTAGTGACTACTGCATAACGCCGAAATAGGCTGAAAGCTTTTAAGTAAGGCAATCAATTACGATTAAAGAAATAGAAAACAGTGGCATTCTACGCACAGCAGACATTTACTGAACTTTAATCAAGTACTGTAAGAAGGTTGCAACTTGGATTAATAATATTTGCATGATGCAGATAGTTCGCATATAGTTTAGAAACATGCTGCAAGCAGATTGAACAGTTGTACGTTCCAATCGCTGTGAAGAAGCCAAGGCAACTGTTTGGTAAAAACCAAAGACCGATTGACAGAGGGATCAATCCAAATGGCTCTGAAACTTCATAGTTATCAAAGCAATTCTTCGTTGTATGGCATGGTATGATTGTTAAGATATGCCCTTGGCAGCAATTATTTGGCACAAAAGATAATTTAATGAGAGTGACATGCATTGAAAAGAAGTTAAAGGCAATGGAGAGTGTTCAATCAGATACCATTCTGATCAGAAAGGAACGGGCTCCAATGTAAGAAAATCACAAGTCAAAATACCATTTGTGTCAAATGTTGAGAAACTTGGAGCGGGAATAAAACGAGCTAAACTGGTTGAGTTTGTTCTTTTGTTAAATCTTATGTATATTGTTGCATTGTTGTAAGTGGCTGTCGTAGTTGCAACTCGATGACATTATGTCCTTTCCAGCTATGGCAGCCATAGAATATTGGTATGTATTTGTAGTTTTTAGCTTGTTTTTATTTGTGATAAAAAGAAAAACAAGCTAAACTCTTTCATAATTGAAAATAAGCTGTAAAATCATGTAGAGCTTGACTTCAGCTTTTGTTTGATACCTACTTTGAGATAGATTTCCTTCATCATAGCAAGCGAGGACAAACAATACGATAATTGAAAAAGATTTCACGTTGAATATATTCCAAAAGAAAAAAGACTTACCTGACTGATCCCTTCATTGGTGGATTTTTAGCGATTCTTGACGCATCAATGTAGGCTGATCCAATCAACTTATCACGTCTTTGCTGGGTAACTGATAGCTCGTTGCTTTTTAATATCTTTAACCAAAATTGAACCTCAAATGTCTCTTCACGCAAATACCTGGAATTAGAAAATGCTGTGTCAAAAGATCCTACCTGTAGGTATGGCAGCTCCATAGTGTACCGGGTGAGTAAAAACTTCTGTGTATTCGATTAGCGATAAATAAAAAGCCTGTGATTACTGATTAATGTGATTAATGTGATTAATGTGTAGCTGGAAGAAAAAGATCAAACCTGCATATATTTTTGTTCGTTTTTCTCAATTCTTGCGCTTTTCATTCAAAAGATTGAAATATTTTCTTCAAGATTGTCCTCTCTACATTCATGATATTGAAGACTGGAAAGAGTTCTAAAACAGCAGGCGGTTTGAGGGTGAATCTGATACCATTGATCATCAAGTACTTTAAACTCAGCCATAACTTCAAGCCAAAAATAATAAAATAAAGCCATCAATTTTTGCAAATTTAATCAGGCCCCTAGAATGACTAAAACCATTTCCACTTCTGAAGATTAATTTTCAAATGTGAAGTATGCAAAAGTAAATGTGCAATTTCCTTAAAAATCTATGAAAAATGGCCACCAACCATGACAATGCAGATGTCTTTGACAACATCGAACTCGTTTTGTGTTTCAAATCAGCTGAAAGTAAATCCGAAGAACTTGATCTTTCAATTGCAGTTAGCTTTGTTGTCAGGGCTCCTGTAAGGTTAAAAAAGAGATAAAAAGCAGGATGTTGTAACTAGATGGACAAGAAGTACTGGATGACAAAAAATGAACAACACTGGTTGAGACTGTAAGACGAAAAATAGGAAACTATACCGGGTGCGCCATAAAAATACCCCCTTTTGACAGGAACCATGAATCATACAGGACGCCAATTTTGAAGATTTATGACACAATGTTTAGTCAACATCCCAAAGCATACTTCGAAATTTGGTAAAGTATACTATACATATACTTGTCATACTACAGAACGTGAGAGAAAAGTATAAATAACTAACTCACCATGATCATAAAACTTGTACCGGCAATAAATCTTGAACTCTCTCAAGTCACCAAGCTCTCTATCATTGATGCTCTCTAAAATCTCTCGAGAAAACCAAAATTTATCAATGTTGATGACAGCGTTAAGGCAAACATTCTCGTGCAGATCAAAATCCTCAAAACTGTCTTCGTGAGTGTCTACAGATTCTAACGGGCTCCAACCCATTCCTCTCGCAGTATTTATCACTAATTCACGGTCAGTTGCGTTTCCGAATTTCACAGCAACTTCAAGGCCTCCTCCGTTGAGATCCATCTCATCTGCATCACAGTGGGAACGAGACGCTGGCTTAGCTTGATTGGATCTCTGTGAACGTTTGACAGGATACCAGCCTTTGATGCCTGCGATGTAAAATGTCTATCAAGTGAGACAAAAATGAATCTATTCCTTGAAAAGAAAAAAACAATGGCTAATTTATCACTTATTCGGTAAATTTGATGGATTAAACGATAAGAAAGTACCCTAAAATTGTGTCGTAGGTATAGTGCATTTAAAATGAATTGTTGAAAGCTAAAATAACTATACGTAGCGCTACTGTTACGAGCCCTTTCTGCAGCGCAATATGCCACCTTTTAATCCGAAACCATGGATACCGTAACGCTGCAAACATAGATTCATCGCCGTAGACTTCAAGGTTCTGCGCTTCTCGTAACGTAGTTTCATAAAGGACATGTGTCACGCATTTGATTGGCTCGTAAAGTCAGAGCTCAACACAACGGATGCCTTTGTGAATCGTTGTATCTGACGCAACGGAGGGCTGATCGTTATCATCGTCTACTGCAGTAGAAAATGAATAAGATCAGCAGCCATTCAGTTCTCCTATTTTTTGAATGGCCCTTATCACCCAATCTGATGCGTGACACATGTCCTTTAAGGTTGGGAATTTTCATTGCAAGCGTAATAAAATGAATGACATTATACCTGTATGACACACAAGCAAGCCAATTAGAGGTATTTTAGACACTCCAAGTAACAACTCGGCATTTTCATCATCAAAGTCGTGTCCTCTTCCAGGCATGAATCCACTTTTCGTTTGTTTGTGGCTAGAATTAAAAGAATTGGTCATCAAGTGAACTGGACGGATGCTTTCAAATGTTTACTGCGTGATAGTCATGGCTATTCAAAACATACCGGATAACCAAAAGATCACTACAACCGAATGAGTCAAAAAATAATCCCTGGATATCAAGGCAACACAATTGGCGAATCATCGTTTTTCATTACATTATATTATTTAATAGTGGACATTTTCAAATATATTTCAAAATTCAAATGACTGAAATCTACCACTCCGTTCTGATATTATGAGGGATTTTCTCGAGAAAGATCTTTCAAGAAACCTTCAAAGACGGCATCAGATCACGATTCAATTTCCTAGTATTTCTGTAAGGCAGAAATATCAGGAAAACTAGTATGAGACTTTGAAGCAAATAGCTTAGAAAGGTACAGGTTCGAGCCTCGCCTAAAGCCACATCAGTGTAATGAGACGGAATCACAGACTTGATTAGCGCTTAGCAACTTCTGTGATCCAAATCGCAAATTCACCTTTACTGATAGATTGATACATCGTCGTAGTTTCGCTCCTTGCCTGAACTGATACATCGCTACAACTACACTCATGATCTAAGTGTCAGTTGAGACGACCGCCTCATGGCCTAAGCTATTTCATCGAAAATACCGATGCTAAAAGGCTTCAAAATTCGAGGCTGCGGGACGTGAACATGGAAACACTAGTTAGTAGTACTTAGAAGAATGTTTCCTTGATGCAAAAAGTTTAAATACCTGAAATTTTCTGCAACAGTCTTCTTCCCGTTTAGAGGCAAATTAGATCAGATAAATCTGCTCCATGCTGCGAGAGTCAACGTCTGTCGGCAATGATGTCATGACAACTTGATCAACCAATCAGAGCGCGTTATTTGAGTGCTATTCGCCCATATTTGGCCCTTGATTTTCTCTCGACTGCAAATGCTGCTCTCTGATTGGTGATACGCAAAAGTGTCTCGGCTGGCCACCTCAACTAACAGTTAGATCATAAGTCTACTTTACTGAAGTGAAAATTAAACTAAAATGAGATGTCGATTTTTTTATCTGGTTAGGAATAAAAGGAGCTATAAACAATATTAGACGCTGAAAAAGATCTGAACTAGAAAACAAACGTGTTGTGGAATACGTACAAGATTTGAACCTGGATGTATCCTGACTCTAACTGGTAGGCTAATGTCGAAGCCTCGTCGCCTTCATCAGCTTCCAAGAATTCCTCAACGACGCTGACTGGAAAATCAACGTGGTATGAAAACGTTGGTGCAAAGCTGCGTGCTATTACTTGAGAAGTGCGAACAGAATCAGATCCAAGAAATGACAGGGATACTCGAATGCAGGTGTTGAATCCAGAAAGTGGAATTTTTGCAAGCTGGTGTCTGTTTGATCTATTATGACTGTGAAGGTAGGCCTGTGGAGGGAAACTTCAGTCAGGTAAATTGCAATCGTTGTCCGGAAAGTCACAAAAACCTTTAGAAATCAGCAATATTGGAATATGCTAAGAGCATTACGATCCTTTTTCTGTGGAGTTATGTGAAGGACAAAATATGCTCTAGCAATAAAGATTATGACAGCAACAGCTTTAAATAAGCAAAATGTGCATTTTTTTAAAGCTTGAAAAACCACAGCTCAAAACTAGCTGATAACTATTGTTTCCCTTATAGAAGTAAACTATTACGATGAAAAAAATAGCAAAACCTATCGATACGACAGGGCTATCACATCAGTTTGGTGGAAAGAAACTGTATTCGTCAACTTAGCTTTAGCTACCAGACAATTTCTTTTAAGGTATCTCGACTGATGGGCGTCTGCTGTTTCTTGATGAAAACGGATAATACTTCTGTTGTTTCTACGTAAATTTAATAGGCCAATAGGCCAGAGGAATTTGTGGAGGGGGACGGTGGGGAAGGGCCGTTGTCCATTCAAAGAAAGTGCTAAAAAATACCAGAGAAAGACTCTTTAAGTATAAAGAAACGCGCTAGATTTGATTGTATCAAACTTCACTTGAAAGAATTCCAAAGTCTGTCTTCCATTAGATGTCACGTGAAAATATTCACGAATAAAAATAATCAAAGTGATTGCATCAGTAATTTTGCGTTACAGCAAATCTCACCTCACATATAATGTGAGACAGATTTTAGTTCGGTTATTCGATATTTTTACTCCAATATAGTCGATGAATAATGAGCAGTCGGCATTAAAGTCTGTCCCAAATTAGATGTCACGAGAGATTTGCGATAGCGCAAAATTAATCATGCAAAAAACTTCAATTGCTTTTATTCGCGGACATTTTCACGTGACATCTAATTTGAGACAGACTTTTGTTACAATGAACGAACAAGCTTACCTTTAAACCACACGCTCTTAATATGCTTACGGACAAGCACACACAAGGGCTCTTTGACTCAACTGAACCAAGATTATGTGAAGATATTTGGCGTTGTTGATAACTGATAGTCACATTTAAAGCTGCATCATCGCTATCAATGTTTTTGTCTGAAGGAATATTCACTGGTGACAACGGTAATTTGAATGACTGGTAAGAGGAGTCTTTGTATTTGGCCATTGTCACCATTGCTCGAAGTTTAGCCAATGGGATGATGGTCTAGAAAAGATGAGATGGCGGTAAGACAGCCGAAAATGCTTATTGACAACAGCTGTTGAACGAAGTAAAGGTCACAGAACAATGCGAACGACATAAAGGTAGGCTGTGGAAGGTATATGTGCCACAACTTGGTTTCCTTTAACAGGATGGATTTATGGTTTTGATACCCTGTAATTATGATTAGTTTATTTAAAGAAAATTGTAAATAACTATCAAGTAGACCTAAATAAGCTGTAACTTCAGCTATTTTCATTCATTCGCCTACTGTAAATAAATAAATGGCGATGGTGATG
>REGM01000048.1:1036545-1052539 GCA_004194415.1 Aurelia aurita
TCGTATACAATTCGTATATGAATCGAATACAATTCGTATAATAATTCGTATACAATTCGTATAATGAATCGTATACAATTCGTATATTGAATAGCACACAAGTCGTATAAAGCCAGTTTACAAAAGGGGGAAACAGCTAAATATTCCCATTGCTCCATGTTCGTAAATATTTTGTTCATTCTGTGCGTTCATTTTAAAGTTTTGAGCGTTCGACTTCAAATCTGATTTCGGACAGCGTCTTTGAAAGTCTCCGTTTTTATGATGCAGCGCTTATACATAATCATTGGCTTGGTTCGTCAATTGAATCCCGACATAGCGAACCTCCTAGATGAAGTTTCTGTGTTATTGAACTAAATATATTTTTCCTTAAATCGCAAATTCTCCGCAAATTATCTCCGTTTAACCATTGTTTTATATTCCGATACAGCGAGCTTTTCTAGATTTCCTTTAAAGTTCGCTTACGGGATTCAACTGTAAATGCATACGTCCATGTTTACATTCAGAAATTTTATTGCTCCTTTCGCTGAGCTTTTTAAAATTTACAAAGCACTTTACTAAAGAGTCAGGCCTATTAATATAGATAAAATCATACGGCCGGCCTATTTTCCCGAGAATCGAAATGTCGTTGTGACGACCAGGGGAGCTCCGTTCCGAGAATGGACAGGCTATGTTCACATTGCTCCGTATTCGTTTTTATCCGTTTTCATTTTGATTCGTTTTACCCGTTCACACTGCTTTGGGTAATTATGAAAACGCTGGGAAAACGATGAAGCGCTCACACTGCTCCGGATAAAAAAGAAAATGCTATCAAAACGAGACCAACGTTTACAGCCCTGGAAATTGGTGACAAACTTTTCAAAGATTTCTCCAAGCATTAGATTAGCAGTAATGCTCAGCAATGTTGAGAACTTGTCGAAATTGGCACGTGCTAAGCATTTTGTTGTGTTGTTGTAGTTGCTAGCGTTTTCAAAAGTATCCGTTTTTGCGTTTTCGGTGTTCACACTGCTTTTTTGCGTTGTCAAAAGTCTCCGTTTTCAAAATTATCCGTTTTCAAAAGTCTCCGTTTTCAGGGTGGAGCAGTGTGAACGCAAGGTGAAAACGGATACTTTTTTATCCGTTTTCATATGAATACGGAGCAGTGTGAACGGGGCCTAACCTTCAGGACAACGAACAACTTTTTATAAGAAACTCAACAAGTCACACACTCACACACTCAAGGAAATAAAGTATTCTTTCGCACCCTTCTTGTGCTGGACGCTGTCGAGATATATACACATTGGTAATTCGTATACGCAATTCGTATACGCAATTCGTATAAGCAATTCGTATCAAATCGTATACTCAATTCGTATCAAATTCGTATCAAATTCGTATCAAATT
Source organism: Aurelia aurita (assembly GCA_004194415.1). Taxonomy (NCBI): domain Eukaryota; kingdom Metazoa; phylum Cnidaria; class Scyphozoa; order Semaeostomeae; family Ulmaridae; genus Aurelia; species Aurelia aurita. The sequence continues at coordinate 1,037,926 of REGM01000048.1, forward strand.
CGTATCAAATTCGTATCACATTCGTATCAAATTCGTATACAAATCGTATCATAATTCGTATAGAAATCAAACAATTCGTATACAATTCGTATCACTTGTTTGCGCATACGAATTAAATCGTATAACACCTTTTCCAGATACGATTGAATTCGTATCAATTCGTATAAAACCTATACGATAATTTGGAGACGATCCCTAAGAAGAAAGCCATACCATATAATAAACAAATTGGGCCTACCATCAAATCACCGATTTCGTCAAGTCCTTCTCGCTCTCTTTTGTCTTCGTTACCACCGTGAATTGAATTTCCTTTGATTCTAATCCTTTCTTTCAATGCAAAATCGTCCGCCAAGAAAAGTTGCTGCAGATTTATCTTTTGCTTGCCAAGTAAGGATGGCTATCAAAGAAGAAAATATTCATTTATACTGTAAACTGATGTTTATGAAAGTTTAAAGATCTGAGATAGCTGCATATTCACGCTTATGACTACAAAACTATGACAAGCTGGGGGAGGGGCATGGGAGGGGGAGTGGGAAGGGGACCAAAACTGGTTTTTTAAGAGTGGCTCAACAACTTTATAAGTAATTAGAAAATCATCTTTTAATCATCTTATAAGTAATTATCTTTTACCAATTTCAAATAAAGCCTTGCATTGATTTTAGAATACTGACTTGCTTGTTGTTCACAGATCCACTTTGCTAATCCCGATATGTACAATTTGAGCACCACCAGAGCGGAAAAAAGTTTGAATATGGTATACTTTGAAATGTTACAATCTTTCCACAGTGACTCGAAATCGAAGGTTGTTCTAGCTAGCTATCTTGTAACTCTTTTGGACCAACCAACCTTCATATTGATTTCAGATTGCTGGGCCGTGCTAAATTCTACAACATTTGCTTAAAAAAAGTCAAATATCTTGCTTGTACACATACCCATTTCGCTATTCCCAGAGTCCAGAAAAAGTCACGGTTCCGCGGCTGTGAGCCGGAGGAAGTTTTGCTTGTTAATGGCATATTCGAGGGAAATTTAATAATTTTTACGAGAAAACTAGGAACATTTTGGGTTATTTTGGCCACAACAGCAACTGGTTTACAAATTTTAGGGTTATAAACAACGCAGGGGGTTTAAAGATCTGGTTATTTTGACTTGATAAAATGAGGAAGGTCTAACTTCGAAATTGGCATTTGGAGGAAGGTTCAACCTTTTTCTAGACTCTGGCTATTCCCAATACTAACCGTTTGTACACCAGGAGAGCGGGAGAAAACTTTGAATACGATACGTTTTTCCCACCATCTTTCTAATGACAAGCCATCAAAGTGAACAGGAAAGACCGAGCGGTGATTGAATATGACATCTGTCAAGGAAAGATGCAAGATAATTTTCTAATGGTAATCAATATATAATCAATCAACACTTTTGTTATGCTATCTAGATTTATCTTCTAACTAAGTATTTAACGAAATTAAAATTGATATAAAATGGCGGAATATTAAGAATCCAATAAAATCTACAATCCAAAATGAAACATGTAATGTAGCTTAAGGCAGGTCCCCTGCCGCTTAATGCGCCTGTTGATTTTTAAAGAGCTTTTGCTACGCCAAGATTTTCCAGCCCCTGCCCTTGGTTTGTCAGATGCAATCTTTCTGAGCTCTAAATGTTTCAGTATTTCTTTCCATTTATCGAAGATCAGTGGAAACAAATTGTCTGCAGCTCAAAGTATCAAAGTAGATAAGAAGGTTTAATACCAATGCATTCGCCTTTCTTCGACGCTTCCGCTTATTCCGAATCACTGCTTATTGATTTTATCAGGTCCTCCATTATTCGACACCCTCGCTTATTAGGTAGGGGGGATTGGGAAAAAATGAGTCAGAGTGGACAAAATGCGTTTGCTTCTAAAATTAAGGTAAATTGTCCTTGGTTGTAAACTTGGGACGACTGCACTTTAACGGCCAAGCTTTATGTCATATCTCTCAGGAAAGTATTTGAACAAATACCCTACTAACTCTAACTAAACCCTACCTTACCCTAACTAACCCTAACTTATCCTAACTAACCCTACCTTACCTTAACTAGCCCTACATTGCCCTAACTAACCCTAAAACCCCCCTTTCCAGAACATAACCCTGACCCTGACCCTAACCCTTACCCCATGACACATAACTTGCCGATATTGAAAGCTGGCTCGCTAAAGTGCAAATAAAATTGTCTTTGTTCATATATTAGTAACTCATTTTTTTCAACCAAAGCACAGACATCCATGCATTTGTCACTGTCCCATTTTGCCCCATTCTTACCCATTTTGCCTCACCTCACCCTGACAAAGTGTAACATAATGGATCACAATGAAACAAATTGAAAAATGTTAGCGAAAATATGTTTATTGTGTTATCATCGAACAAAAGAATTCTTACCATCATCATAAACTTTGTTTGATGCACATCTAATGACTTCTGCGCCAGACTGAGTATTTCCCGCAGCATCTTTTGAAGTAACAGGGAACTCGTATTCAACGAAGAACGTGCTAGAAAATAAAGAAATAACCATTAAAATCATGATCTAACCATGGGCGTTAAGAAACGCGGTAGTTATTCCTGTGTCCCTATGCCCGTGAAGGTTGTTGTTGTTGTGCCTAGTTTTCCTTGTATCCATGTGTTCTGATTTGAGTGACTAAAACAACAACCTTCACGGGCATAGGGACACAGGGAGGAAAAAACAGGAACAACTACCGCGTTTCTTAACGCCCATGATCTAACAGGATATAGAAGCCTAAATAAGTAAACTCACTCCATAAAATCAAAACCTACGACGAGAGTGGGTACAAAATTATAGCACTGTACCGGGTGACTCAAAAAAGAGTCCCTCTCTTTGAAAACTTATTGCAGCAAAAGCAGTTGTGCTATACTAAATTGATTTTTCTAATAGCTAAAAGATTGAAGTATTTTTTATATTTTTTTTGGTAATTTTCAGCACAGTAGTCCATTGGTAAATTCGAAAGATTACAAAAATCAGTCATACAGAACAGCCAGAAAATGGTCAAAAACGCACGATCAAATCTTCCAGGTCTTTTGAAATCCATTTGAAATCCTTTTAAAATAGCATAACTAATGAAATTATAAAATGACACTGATGTGGAAACTGAAATGAATATCTTATCTATTGTTCTGAAAAAAGGAGTATTAAATATAGTAAAACTGACAAGTTGCATTTCTTTCATTTGGAAATGCCTTTGATCGTGCATTTTAGGCAATTTTCTGGATGTTCTGCAAAACTAATTTTTCGAATCTCTCGAATTTACGACAGGACTTTTATTTCGAAAATTACCAAAAAAAATACAAAAAATACTTCCATCTTGTAGCAATTAGAAAAATCAATTTTGATAATTATAGCGCAAGTAAATTTGTTGGAATGATTTTTCAAACAGGGGGACATTTTTTTGAGTCACCCGGTATATTCCTTGCTTAATCACAGACCTGAAAGAATCAGGAATATTTTCTTCACATGTTGAGAATGCGCAACCCAGGCAAAAAGTTCAAATGTAAGCCACAAATTCCATGGTGCTCAATGAACATTCAACGTCATCAACAATCATATTAATGGTAAAAAATGTCTTGATTCAGCGGCTTTCGTTTGGTGTGTGCATAAATAAAAATTGATTATTGTATAAACTAGTGATCAACTTGCTTCCAAATGATCTCCAATCAACTTGCTTCCAAATCCAGTAGTAGGGCACTTTAGCGAAAAGCCCTTCGCTTTCCAAACTCTTACCTTGACTAACTGCAACAAATACTAACTAACTTTAACTTATTCAAACTCGCCCTAAATTACTCCAATTAACCAAATCCCAACTATCTTAACTTAGCGTGTAATTTTAATCTCAACAAACCATTTTTGAAAACCAAAATTCTAAGATTTATAATGCTGCCAGCTAGATTGCATTTTTGCAAATTTTGCTATCATGTTATTTCCTATTGTTGGAAAAGTGGCACTATCATTTTCACAGGATCAGTGACATGTATTACAAACCAAGAAAACAATGTCAAAATAACTGGTTACAATACCTATGACCATATCTTTCAAGTGAATCTTTATCCAATTCAAGTTGATGAATGATCACTCTCGCAAATTGTACACGAGCAAGAGCTGTTATTGTATCCAGATCCATTCCTTCTGGGAGAAGTGCTTCTAGAGCACTAACTCCCTCAGCTTTCTTCCCTAGAAAAATATTGTCCTTGCTGCTCTGCTGTGGACCTGAAAGCGGTTAATAAAAGATCACTTTTCAAGACAATACTAGGCATACTACAGAGATGGATATAGCTTCAACTCAACTCTGTAAATTATTATATTCAAAGCACTGAACGTAAATTTGAAGAGCCAGTACCGGAATCAAAACTGGTGTTCCTCAAGTCTCTAAGCTTGGACCAATAATGTTCAACATTTATAATTTAGACAGTAAATTCCGAGTTTTAGTTGCAACGTTGCAGGGTATATGCAGTAACTAAAATAGACATTCAAAAGTCTAAAACAGACTTTGCGACATGATCATATTTGTCCAAAGCTTAGAGAAGCTTCTCTTCAGACGGACACAACTTTCTGGCTCCATACTTTACTTAAATATATACCAGAATTGGTTTTGCTATTTACGTATCTATGCAGCAAAGCTATTCTCCCTTCCTCCTTAGCCAACTTAAATCATATTCTACAGTGTAAATGATACAATGATACATCAAAGATTAGAAATCAGCTTCATATTTTAAAATTAGCGACGAAAATTATGGAGCAGGGCAATTTGTCTTGCAAAGAAACTCTCTTATAGCTTGTTTTAGGTCTGTTTCCATCCTTCGACAAGTTATTGACAAGAAACGTATTCTTGTTATGATCTGTTGTATAGGGCAATCTGTTAGGAGTTCTAACAACAGTACCATTAGCAAAATCATTTATTACATCGTAGACCTATCAAACGAATTTGGATCCTAAGAGCCTACGATGCTTGGGACCTCAGATATCAAATGGGTTTACGGATGACCGTTGCCAATTGCTTCTGCTACAGCATCATCAACACGATTTTGCTCTCGCAAAAAATTTCTGGAGAAGAAACTTACCGCCTTGGCTAGCATTTGGATCCATATATTCCATGCTGTCATTTCCAGCGATGAGAGAGGCATCATTTTCTCGCATCTCTTCTGCTCGACGTCGATTGTGTCTGCTTTTAGGCTTTCCCTCGTTTTTATCACTAGGATATCTTCTTGGTCTCTAAAAATAAAATCATTCATGTCTAAATTACATACGTTCTCTTAGTCTGAACTTTAGTATAGGGACGTCCCCTCGAAGAAAAGGGGTAAATCTGAAATCTCGAAAACTAACTTGAAGTCTCATTTAGACGAAGAATTTGGAATTTACCTATTGGTTGCAAGTTTCCGCGATATGATTAGGCTGTGGAATGTATTTGCCGCTGACCTACAGCACTATGCGCCCCCGCATTTAGTGGGATTCTGTAAATCTGGAAAGTTGCCAGGAAAAATGATCAATGGATTTTAGAGGATTCCTCTCCCTTGGGAATCAATCTATTGTTCTCGGCACGTGGCTACATCTACAGGTTGGAACTTGAAGATTACTTGGACGAAAGCGCAAGATTATAAANATATCTGATGATATACTTGTTGAACTAAAGAATGAGATGAAAACATTGAGGATTGTAGACTGTAAAGGACATGTAATGTAGTGTAATGTCCCAAGTAAATAAATGTAGACACGATTGAAAAATCATCAAAATTCGATTACGCTATCAATCTTCGAATTTTCCTTTCTAGCTAAAAGATGGTAAGCGAAATTGTGTTTCTACTCATAGATTATCATAGTGATTGGCTTAAATGTGCAAATATGGCTGTTTTTAGAGCTACCTGGTTTTGAAACATACTGCAAAAATGCACAGATTATCATATTGATTTGCTTCAGCTATATTACGGGTGTGTTTGATTGGTAATTCCTTCGTTGTACATTTGATCCAATTCCGAAGCACATTTAACTGTTGTGGGCCTCACTAGCAAAGAAATTTGGAGTTTACTAGATTTTGGCTGAAAAATAGTGAGAAAAAATTGATGGAATTTCTAATGTCATTTGCTAAAAATCTGGCCGCAGCTTCTTCAGGAAACTTTTTGTGTTGGTCGAAATTTTATTTGGCTATGAGAAAATCGTATTGGTACTGCCGGGAAAATAGGGGATGATATTGTAGGAATTAGATATCTACTTGTTGGTTTTATGTTGATTTCAATGCCCGCCATCTTCGATGTTTGTTTACAATCTAGCCACAAACAAAGAGAGAACAACGACAACAGCTCACAGCGAGTTCAAGATTTTACCCCCGTCCGCAGTCTATGGAAGGAAAGATTACTTTGTGTTTGGTTTAAGTTCCAGGGGGATCAGTCTGTGATACATAGGAGGTGAACTTCTCCTTATTTTCATGCATATCAATGATATTAATTTCGAACCTGAGATTTTTGTAGAAATTTTTCCTTTTTAATTCCAATTTTAGGGATTATTCTCTCACCCTCTGAGAAATTAAATTTCTTTCGGTTTCCACGTTTGTATACCCTATAAACGCATTTTTTTATAAAACACTAAGAATTTGAGCCAATACTGAAAGCTTCTTAAGATTATCAGATTTTCGGTACTCGGAGTTTCTTACGAGTTTCTTACGACTTCCATAACAATCTTCATGTTTACTTCCTGTCCCCTCGTGAACATTCCAAAGCGAAGTTTTTGAAGCCTTTCCGATGTTTGGAAATTACTCAAGTACCTCCCAAGTAATATGATACAGGAGACAAAAGAAAATAAAGTAAAAATATGCTAAGGATTTCTTTGACTAAAATAAACAGTTTCTTAACTTTTTGGCAATCTGAGAGTTGAGTTTCTTATAAGGAGTTTCTTATAAAAAAATACGTGTATGGCAAGATAGATAATAATTCAGCGACAGCGACAGCGACACTAATTTTTGATATTTGTACAATAACGTTTTACTTCAGGGTAAGCATGAATACATCTTTTAAAAATATTTGTAAATTCCTCTGTTTGACACAATGCTAGCTCGCCAGCCCAAGTTATTTATCAACGCCGATGTTATTGTGGGCAAGATGCAGGGGGAGTTTAAGGCCATCCGAGGTCAGTTGAAAACAGAAAAATCCAGGCTTTGCACAAAATTATTACTGCACAGAATGATATAGCTTGACCTCTTTACAACACCCATTTTGTGATGAAAATAAGCTGGGTAAACTCAGTCTTGAGTATCCGCAATTCTTCTGCAGGTTTCTGTGTCGCTGTCTTGTTTTTGTTTTGTTCGCCGAATTTGAAAGTAAGCTCTTCGCATGAGTCCTCTACCTTATCTCGTTGCTGTTGCTGCCATCACTCCACGTGTAGATAAAAAGAAAAGTTCTAGAGATGAGACAAGAAGCGTTTGTAATGAGTCTAATTTCACCTGGCCTCGGTTTCGATGGACAACTGCGCGCGCATAAAAATCATTCCACAGCCATGCTGATATGATTTATAACAAAATATATATATTTGATACTTTTTAAGTATTCTGTCCTGGGCTCAACAGGATCACAAAACGTTTAAGTACGAATACTGACCACTTAAAATTGACAGGCAGTATACACGTATCCCTAAAATGATGTTCGGGTAAAACTTTGGCGTGGGGCAGCCTGCCTAACACGAAGCTGCAAACGCTTCAGCGTCCACAAGAAGGGCCTTTTCCATCATTGAAATTTCTAGAATAAAGGACTTCTGGTCTGATAATAGGCTGAGAATTGATCAGATAATCTATCTTGATCGATCTATTATGACGCAAAAGAAAGTCAATACGAAGTGCCCTGAGAGCCTCTGTAATAAGTACAGTTAGAGAAATGAAGTTTCTAAATACAACAGAAGAAACAACAGAGGCTAGTCTGCAGTTTAGCGGACCAGCTTTCAAAATCGGCAAGTAATATGTCATGGGATAAGGGTTAGGGTCAGGGTTAGGTTTTGGAAAAGGGGTTTTTAGGGTAAGTTAGGGTTAGTCAGGGTTAGTTAGGGTAAGTTAGGTTTAGTTAGGGTAAGTTAGGGTTAGTTAGGGTAAGGTAGGGTTTAGTTAGAGTTAGTAGGGTATTTGGTCAAATACATTCCCGAGAGATATGACATAAAGCTGGTCCGCTAAAATGCAGTCGTCCCACAACAGAAATCTAAACATCCCAAATTTTAAGTTTGAGTACACAAAAAAGGTTTCTACCAAAGATCTTAGTTTGTACTAAAATTGTTCATAACATAGTATAATTGACAATTTTGCAATATTGTAAATTTTGTAATATTTGAAACTGATGGCTAAATTCTAACTTTTTAATCTACCTTGTTACCAGGATCTTCGAGTGATGACCTTCTACTTTTCCCCTTTTCTTTTCCTTCATCCGCAGATTCATCCGTTAGTATTATCGAGCTTTCATCAGAATCACTCTAAAATGTAAATTACCACTTTTCAACAATCCTATCACATATGCAGAATATAACTGCTGGATGAGTAAAAATACCATGGAACATGTTTTCAGGGTATTAAAAGAAGAGAAAACTTGCAAGTTTGTTGGTGAAAGCCTTTGCCGGGTGAAAGAAGTGCTAAATTAGGAATTTTTTTGGTTCGTTTAAAATCTTTCTTTTTCCTTGATAATGTAACGTATTCAAATGTTATCAAACACAGGCTTCGGATATCTCGTTGCCCTTAAAACGAGCTTTCAGAACAGATGGACCTTACTTTGATAATCATCCAGTATTTTGAAGACAGGGAATGAAATGCAAGGAAGGCGAATGGGATACTTACGCCCCTTTATCTTAAGCCTGGTTAACATCAGGTCGTTGCAGTCGCTGGAGTTGCTGGGGTCGTAGAGTCGTTGGGAACGAACGACTCAAAAGATCCATAAGACTGAATGGGAAAGGCAAAACCTTATGCAGTCATTGGGTTGTCAGGGTCGTCGAAGAGTTTATCTTCATCGTTCAAAGTCAGCCTTTTGGGTCTTTTGGGTCTTTTGGGTCTTTTGGGTCTTCTGGGTCGTTTGTTCCAACGATTCCAGCCACTGTAACAACAGCAACAACCAAATGAGAACCAGGCGACAAAACAGGTCTTACCAACTTCTTTACGTAAAATAGGTCGTTGAGCAAAGATTCTTCGTGAATTGGATCTTCTTCATCACTGAATTCATCCGAAATGCTCGCATCTGAATTTTGATCAAACTTCTTAAGGATTCTGTTAACACTGTGGCTCTCATCTCCAGTAACAAGATCAACGAGTTTTCTTTCTACTGGGTAAGCCATCTGGCTTGTCGGTGATTCATTGNTGGGTCTTCTGGGTCGTTTGTTCCAACGATTCCAGCCACTGTAACAACAGCAACAACCAAATGAGAACCAGGCGACAAAACAGGTCTTACCAACTTCTTTACGTAAAATAGGTCGTTGAGCAAAGATTCTTCGTGAATTGGATCTTCTTCATCACTGAATTCATCCGAAATGCTCGCATCTGAATTTTGATCAAACTTCTTAAGGATTCTGTTAACACTGTGGCTCTCATCTCCAGTAACAAGATCAACGAGTTTTCTTTCTACTGGGTAAGCCATCTGGCTTGTCGGTGATTCATTGATTGGAATTTCATCTAGCGTGTCCCCTTCATCAACTTGCTCAAGTATATCTTGCAGTAGATTACCTTCAAATTTTTCCCTTGTTTTTCTGAGGGGATAATTTAGATGCAAAATAAACAATGCTATCAACTACGGGCTGCGCCAAAAAAGTATCCACTGTTGACAGGCCACGATAAATCGTACACTAGACTGATTTTTTAGATTGATGATTCAATTTCTAGCCAAATCGCAAATTATACTCGGCAATTTATTTCCAACTTTTCGGTCGCCTGCTTCTCGAGTTAGAAGCGATTTCTAGAAAATCGATCAAACTTTCTAAAGACTGAGCTAGAAAAGTCAATAGGGAAACTCTTGGAAACGACTTGGATATTATTAGGTAAATTAGTTATGATCAGCTGCACGAGCGGTCGCTCGATCTTTGCACAATCTTTTAGTTGTGATTTTTTCGATTCGAAATCTTTCTGTTGATAAAAAGTATTAGTTTTCTCTTTGTCCTTTCAGTTCAGTCACTGAAATATATTCAATGTTTTTCGATCGATTTTGGCTGCATCCAAGCCAAAATTTTCAAGGAATCGGTTATAGTTCGGGAGGCAGGCTGACGAAAAATCGACAAAAATCTCCAAATATTATTTGGGATTTTGGCTAAAGATTAAATCATCAGTCGTCAAAGTCGGCCTTGTGTACGATTTATCATGGCTGGTCAAAAGTGGAAACTTTTTGGCGCACCCAGTACTTTGTGCTCAGGAATGCAAATTAAATGCTGAACTGAAGGTGAAGAAAGTCAAGTTGCTTTGTTCGCGCCAAACGCTGGGATCACAGAAGTAGCTAATCGCTAATCGAGTCAGCCATCCCTTGTTATGACGCTGGTGTGGTTAAAGTGAGGCTCGAACCGCAACGCTCTTCATTATTTCAAACTGATGTCTTCAGCATAGTTTGTTTAGGCTCAAGAAGACGGTGCACAATTTGAGAAAAATTAATGCGTTTATACTAGTTACTTTGCAGTAAGTTATCATAAGAGTTTATCTTAAGATGATTCAATTTGAAATGATATTTGCAATTACAGTTCGTTGCAAAATTTTGAAAAGACCCTTTGAAAATTTCAAACACGTGATTGCACTGATAGGGTGTCCATGTATAAATAATTGAAAATTACAAATGCAAAATAAAATGGAACGTGGATGCACTCGTTGAAATGTAAAAGAACCTATGGCCATTAAAATAATGTATCAAGAAGAATTTGACATTAACTTTTGAAATCAATGCCGTTAACAGAACTACTACGCAAAAAATATGCGAATAGAAAATAACATACTTGTCTTCTTCTTCAACTGCATTCGAAGTATCGACTGCCGAAACCAGCATCTTGTTTCGAAGATCTTTTCCACGTTCAATTAACTTTGCTAGTAGATCCCTTTCGTCATCGCTAATCATTTGGGGACTACGATGCATTCCAGGAGATTTGTCTTTATGGATAAGGTCGTCTGTTAGAGGACTATCTTTATCGTTGAAAGATTGATAAGACGTGTGGAGATCTACGAATGGGAACAATAAGAATTGGAAAATGAGACACACATAGTAACATGCTAATGGGAAATATTCATTTATGAAATTCCTAAAAAATTTGAGAGGGGAGGCTGGTTTGCATCATTTAGGTTTCAAGAAATACATTATATCAAACATGATTATTTAGAAAAATCTGAGAGCGTGTGTTTCGCAACCAAACGGTTTTAGGATTAACTCCAAAGTTCAAATCATTGAAGGATAAAGAAAAGATTATCATATCTCTTTATTCCAGAAATAAACAAGGAAATCGCGAGGCGTGAAGTTTGCAGCAGCAAAAAAGCTTGAACTTAAGTGCTCCTTTTGCAACGTACCAAACATTATTAAAAGCTGTACAAAAGCCGGNCATAGTAACATGCTAATGGGAAATATTCATCTATGAAATTCTTAAAAAATCGGAGAGGGGAAGCTGGTTTGCATCATCTAGGTTTCAAGAAATACATTATACCAAACATGATTATTTAGAAAAGTCTAAGAGCGTGTGCTTCGCAACCAAACGGTTTTAGGATTAACTCCAAAGTTCAACTCATTGAAGGATAAAGAAAAGATTATCATATCTCTTTATTCCAGAAATAAACAAGGAAATCGCGAGGCGTGAAGTTTGCAGCAGCAAAAAAGCTTGAACTTAAGTGCTCCTTTTGCAACGTACCAAACATTATTAAAAGCTGTACAAAAGCCGTGTCCAGGTATCTGATGACCATGATACATGGAGTCAAGGAGACACTCCCTGAATTCCAAGAAGTCATAAAGAGCAAAGATTATGATGATGATTATTATGATGATGATGATGAAGATGATGTATATCAATATCCAATTGACTTCAATTTTATGCCCACCTTTTGCTGCCTCTTTTGGACTCTCAAAAGTGTTTTTTCTTCCTGGTCCAACAACAAATCGAGGCTCCTCGTTGGTTGGGCTTCAGCTCAGAGTATCCAACTCTTTTGGGGGGCAATGAAGATATCTTTACTTGCTGTTTGAAAAAAATAAATTGAAAATTAATCATTAAGGTATGGAATCACACCAGGAAGACAGAATGAATCAGCAAACAAGAAACGAGATTTTTAGAAGCAAAACCTTTGAGTTCCAAATTTTTGGAGAAATTCCCACAACTAGACAATCTAAATATAAACAATTGTATTTGACAATAGGACAATAAGTGGCACATGGTATTTGTTGTTCTATTCTTAAACTAGATCGCTATATCTCCGTTCACTAACTCACTTCAAAACACGATTCTCATTTTAGAAGAGGAAACGTTTTGCAGAACGCGACCAACACGCAAACTATAAGACGAATAAAAACACATTGAAACCTTTCGCTTTCCATCCTTCTTGTCTTTAGATGAAGATGCTTTGGATGTTTTCTTCTTTTCGCGTGCTGTGGCTTTACTTTTACCATGGAGTCCTTTGTTGTTCAGCAGTGGGCTCGACATATCTGTCGTTGGTATTGTTGAAGAAGTCATGTTGAAGCTTCCTGTTTTAAAGTCGAAAAGAGGTAAACATCTTGAAAGTCGAAGATGCTTTAGAATTTTATTATTTTAAGGAGAGTTACCTTTCAGCAGAAGCTGGTTTACAAGCGACCCTCTCGGACTGATTACTTTAGTCCCTTGTATCCCTGCGGTAAACCTTGCTCAATGTATTGAGTGATATCATGAAGTCAAAAACACAGGGAAATAAGGGACTCACGTAAAAAGTCTAAGACCCTCTTACAAGCGTTTTTTCTGTGAATCTTGAATTCGATTCTCTCTCGAAGGAAAAATAGTTGTCCTTTGAAATGTAAAGGAAAGCACACTCGAACTATGTGTTTTTAAACGAAAATAACAGGCTTGAAAATTGCAGGTTAAAATACGTAATGAATATGGCTTAATTAAAACGAAACTTCGGCTGGGACTTTAGTATAGCCTCTGTTAGCGGGACCTCTTAAAAATACATTTTCATTCTCGTTTCCTTTCTTTCTGATGTTATTTTTTATTCTCTTCTTTTGACCAGCGCCTGACAAAAATATTGAGCTGAGCTTCTCTTACTCAACATATTTCATTTCTCAAAATATTCTTAAAACAAAAATGATGTAGTGGATTTGAGAACGGAAAATGGAAAAGTAACAAACTTACCTGACACCGAATGAAATGCCAGCGACACAAACAGTGCACCAATTTCTTTGTCTGCACCTGCCGCAGGAGTTCCAACTATGGGATAGAATCTGTTTTGGATAAAAATAGAAATAAAAGATAAGAAAATGTGCAAAGTTCAGTCAGCAAGAACGCTTCGTAGTGGGATCAGAGCACGATATAGTGAATCTGAAAATTATGGATTTAGGAATGGAATGCTATATGTGCTGAAGACAAAATAAAGCAGAACTAAATTTTTGTAATAAGGTAAAAGCTCTATTTAGCCTCCCTCTCTATCAAGCCCCCTTCTAGTATCCAATCCAAGAGGTTACCAACGGTTTTCCATTTATTTAGCTGAAACAACTGATATGTTAATGTTCATATTTTATTGGATTAAGACCACGTTGAATTTGTGTATTTGACTCGCAAAATTGCATGTTGATTAACAAAAATAAGAGGTAAAAGACCTAAAAAGCTTTCATTTATATCCTTGCCATTTGGATTTATGAATAAGCGCCCCTCTCTAATATTAAAATCATCTCTTTTAAGCATATCTCCGGAGTCTTTTACGGTAGATATAAAAACTGTGCTAGTAATAGATTCTTGCATTTTGAGCATTATGTCATTTGGCATAAGTATTGTTTCTTTCTACTTAATTTGAAATAAAAGATTGAACTGAATCCACAAAGACAATTTCGATGATTCAGCCCAGACTTGTTTCACCGGAGAACGTACCTGAAAACTTAATAGTGAAACGTACCTAGAATTAGGTCACTGTTTATGAGTGTTTCCGTTATCGCTGAGCAAATCAATTCTTTTCAAAGGTCTCATTTTTGGAAGAGTCTTTCGAGAGTTGCTGGTTTTGTTCTTTTAAACGAGATGTTTATCTGTGGATGGAGCCTACCATATGCATGACCCAAAAAAGTGAAACTTTTAAAAAAATCATCAAAATCCAATTATATTACTGACCTTAAAATATCTTTTCGTGCATTTGTCTCAAGCACCACATTAATTTTAGACATATTGCAAAGTCTTAAAATGGCTTCGAATTTGTAGGAAAATGTGTTTGTATAGATACCTGGTTTTGAAGCATACACCCAAATCACAAGAAATGATTATCAAATTGTTTTATTTATTTTTTTATATATTCGCATAAAAATTTACAGAAACATACATAAAGTTACAAGACGATACCACAAGGAGCATGGAAATACATAGCAACCCTGTGGCAATTTACAAATAATATAGAAACTTAGTTACCTACACGGTTTTACAACTAAACGGAACAAGAAAATATTAC